>JABFEA020000044.1:10602618-10619234 GCA_019775915.2 Cyphomyrus plagiostoma
GGAAACCAGAGTACCCGGAGGAAACCCCACAACGACATGGGGAGAACATGCAAACTCCACACACATGAAACCAGGCGCAGACCAGAACCTGGGTCCCAGAGGTGTGAGGCAACAGTGCTAACCACTGCACCACCACGCCACCCCCAGAGTGATGACTTATAATCACATAATCACTAGTTTGAGCATACTGTCCTGTTCTTTACATAGATTTGCTTTACAAATCAAGTTTTCTAGCCTCTTCTGGATGGAACCACAATATGCTCTCGTTTGTTAATGGCAAAGCTTGGATATAGTTTACACAGGGAAGTTGTGTACCCAGCAAGTCTGTCTTAGGAGGATCTTTGCACTAGCAGAAATTAAACACAAATATTGAGACACAGAATTCTATCTCATTTATTTCCCATGCAGTATCGTGGATACTGTTTACTTTGTTTTTCACCCTAACGAATGAAGCTCACATTCATTTTCCAGGCTTGACCATGCAGTAACATTGTCTTTTTAAAGGTTTATAGACCAGTGGCCTATATTACGAAGCGGGGTTAGTGGCTTATCAGGGTAACTTGTCGGATTTAAGTGAAATAATATGAAGTCCATTTAAACTGTGGTACCTTAAATCCGACAGGTTCTTCATTTTAAATCATTTTAAGGTAAAGGAAATTTATCGCATGTTGTATAACGTTAGGTTATACAACATGCGATAAATGCGTTAGGTAGGCTACTGCAGCAAAGAACGACCAAGGCATATACATTCGTGGTCAATGCTATATTTGAAAATAGCAACAGGTCAAGCATTTTTGTGGGACTTTGAAAGTAAATGATTTGAACTAAATAGTATACCACAGTGCATATAAGAGAGACGTTTATTTTGTTCTAGAAAAATAATAACGGTTGATAATGATATAGGGTGCGTTTAGACCTGTGTTTCCACAAGGTAATTTTATCAAGATGTACTGAAAAATGTTGCTTTTTTTCATAAGTACGTGGGCAGAAAAGTAACTTTGCTTTTTAAATGCCAACGCATTTCCTTTTCACATCTTCCACATTTTAAATGTATATATTTTTTGGTTGTTTGCTGGTTTAATTTTATTTTGGATTTGAATGTCTCAATTTATCTAACAACACTGAAAAACAACTGCAATAAATCTTACAGACTATCAGTAGGTTTTAACTTCCAGTTTATACCATAAGTGCTTTTAGTACAATGACATTTTTGATTGCATTGTTAGTTAATATTTATGTCCATAAATTAAAAAAAAAATGTGCTTATAATCAGGGGTGCAGATAACTGGTACCCAAGTATACGCATTCACCTATTTGCGCTGCTATGAAAACAAAATATAATGTAGTTATTTATGCTAAGTCGACTTCATTTGCGGTATACGGGTTAAAATGCACGGTGTTTTCTTGCCATAGCAGCGCAAATGCACATAAAATAAGCACGCAATTGCGCTTTTACAAACAATCGATTGTCGCACGTATCGTTCTTAAAGGTGAACGCGTACTTATGTACCTGCTTATAATGTACCTGTGAATAAATGATAAATATTACCTAAAAATGATATTACAAAATGAAATTGTGAATGGCATGCAGACTTCCAAAATAAGAGGCTTGTACATTCATTAAAACTTTATAATAAAATTAGTCAAGTAAATTAAATTTCGAAATTAACAGATGCTCCTTGTACTGCTTGTATAGTATTTTGCTCCATAATCCATCAAACCAAAAATGATATCACACCAACACTGATAATAGTAGGCTATTACATACTATGGGCATATATGTGTAGCATGACACATGTTGTGTTGTGTCTTTTGCCTGTGGACTCATGTGCTTACTGATGGCAGCGATGAGCAAGTGGTGCAACAAAGATAACATGAACAGCAGAGAGACAGAACTGGGCCAGAACTGTAACTGTTTCATGGGGCTCGTGATGAGGCAAGATGTGGTACACGGGGACACATAACTAAGGAGTGGGTTTGATGATATTCCGGCGACGAGGGAAACACCTGTCACGTATAGCTGACTGTTGCATCAAGGATACAGCGCCTTCCCCTGTGTTGTCGGTGGGATGAGAGTAGCTCTCCCTCATCACATCAATGCTGCTCGTTGAACTCAGACACGTGGGAAGGAAGGAGAGTGCAGGAAAAAAAGGGGCTGGAGTGTGTTTTTTGGAATGACTCCAGACGACTGGATCAGGTAACCATAAAACAGAAGAGAAAAATGATGATGAAATTACATGAAATAATCTCTTCAGTTCTATGTCTGCGTCTCAAAATGCTTTCTGAGGTCTTTGTTAAGGATATGAGTGACTTTTAAATGAACTCAACTATAAAGCTAAGTTAAATTATGAAATGATAGGCAGGCTGTGTTTTTTGTAGTGAACAAATTAAATTCTCCTTTCTTGTATGCAGAGCCAGTCAGTCCTACAGGCAACCCAGGCAACCACCCAGGGTGCCAAATTCGGGGGTGGGGGGGCTGACCTGCCAACCAGTTTCACTGTGCCTCGGACTGGGGGGGCGGTGGTGATGCTCACTCAGGTCACTACTGGCTAGAACCGGCACTGCTTTACATCCTAGAACTTTACATCCTAGAACCTGAAAGTCATCAGTACATTGTTTTAAATAAAATCTCGATTATTGTATTAGTGAGCTGTGGTAATGGTTTGACACACATCGGCAAAAGCAGATTTTTTTTTGAAGGGCTAGATTTTTTTTTTTATTGAAAGATGGTTAAACTTCCTAACTGTAAAACATGTATTGCATACCCTATTCAACTGCAAATACTGAAGTACTAAGCTGGGTGTTAAATAACATAATCCCAATAAATTCACACACTAAGAGCTGTGTGGAGTTTGCTCTGGTCCCTTTCCACCTCGGACAGCTGCCCCAAAGACTTATGAAACATACTACAAAGTCTCTAAAACAGAATCAAAAATCATTTCCAGAGCTCCATTCCCAGTGCAGTCTTCCTGGTCAACCAAAAAAAAAACCATAAAATGATTACAGCCTCTCTGTACTCCCCTAAATCTTAAGAATTAATATTCCCGTCTTGCCTGCACTTGTTACTTTAGAACAGACTGTCTATATTTTTGCATTTTTTTTGTGTTAAGTTGTGCTAAGCTGTAATTCCATTATATGCTTGTTTAGTTAATTGCACTTGTCTGCTTGTCTGAGCACAGTGTGTTGTCTTCACTGATAATTGCATTGTATTTTAATACTGAGCACGATTAAATGTAAAGTTGCTTATACTGCGAAAAAGTTTTGTCCTTTAAAAGAGGTAAACTTTTGTTACTATTTCCTAACCGCCAATCATCTGCTGACCAAACCAAAATCTGAGAAAGGACCCAGATTTCCTTTTTTCAGAGGCTGTCAGAAGTCATAAAAAGACAATACAGATGCGATTCATTTTCCAGCTACCAATTAATAAAGGAACGGTAAGAATTTTACTAAGCGGACATCCACAAACAACCCACTCTCCAATTTGGACTTGCACAAATAAACTTGTGCAAAAAAAGGAAACTCAAGTTTATAGCAAGTAAACAAAACTCCTGCGTTCTCCAGTGAGTACTTTTAATGCAAATTTTGCCAGCATAATACTGAATGTGTATGTCCCACCTGACCAGATCTCACCTTCCTCTCGCTATTGTCTTATGAAGGTCTGAAAAATGAGAGCGTTAGAGACACCAACATCTCTCTCCAGGGTCATTTTTGGATTTTGAGGGCAGAAATGAATAAGTTATGAAAGGTTTAACAAAGTAATGGCTTTCTTAAAAAATATATCCTGTAAAAGAAAGCTTGTTAGTAATAAATCTTTTTTTATTATTATTGAGTTTTTAATAAAGTAACCTGCTACTCAGGCTTGTATGTTCATAACTCTTGAGACTTATGACCAGGCATCTTGGGAACTTGTACCGTCATCCTTTTTTCACATCGCAAAAAAAATGATGGGAAACTGGGGTTTAGGGAATCACAAATTTCACACTGTTAACCCGCTATTCTCCTTTTTATTCCTTTATTCCTTTTTGTTATTCCTTTTATTCCTTATCTCTAACTTAACTTTTTAATTAAGGCCTTATTTCACTTGCAGTCTAACAATACCCACCTCATTGGTATGGATTAATACTAGTTTATTGTAAGTGCCAGCTGTGTAGTAAAATATGAAAACGCTGCACAACAGCAATAGTAATTGCAGAACAAAAAAATAGCGACTCTTTTATCAATACCCGCATGCAGAACATGGCATACGAACAAATAACGTACGCGGCACTATCAGAAGAACTTCAGGAAATCCTGAAGGAGGAGTCAGCTTTGCAGTAGACAAGGATGTATTTCAATGAAATGGTTATTTGAGGTCATCTCTCGGATGGGGTGTCGACAATCTGCCCTGGGAATCTTCAAAATATCATGACGGGCATGAATAATCACACGGGGGGGGCAAGAAAAAAGTGAATTTCAAATGAAGTCCAATGAACTTCACTTGCTGATCATCACCAGAACTCAGTTCTCCTTTGTTATTCACAGGTACATCTCAACTCAAGCAGGTTTTATGCAAACAAGCAGAATGGCCAGACAATATATGACTCTCTGGCTACATTCCAGGTAGATCTGGAAACAGAAAATGGCAGATGAAGGCATGCTGGTGTGTTGTATGCACACACAGAAAAACATTCCATCTGTAATACATTAAAAAAACAGGCATACATGTGAATTTGTGATGTTGTGAATGAATGAAATGATAAACCCCCCCATGTTTGGAAGATATATCAAGGAGACTGACTAATATAAAGCTCCAGAGAACATAGTGTACATACTTTAACTTTGGTATATGTCCAGATGTGTGCTTCAGTATAAGCTAAAGTGTCGTATTAATAATGTATCAGTCTATCTCTCCATAAACATGTAAACCAGTGCAGGATTGCAGTATCTGAAAGCAAGGGCGAAGTCTGTGAATGATCTCTGCCCCTCACAGGGCATAAACACACACTGTGAAGGACTCCAGGTTACCTCAGTTATGTCTTTACGCCGTCAAAGGGCAGCAGAGCACCAAAGGACAGACCTGCAAACACGAGTAGAACATGCAAACTCTACACGCGCAGGGAAGAGACATCAAACTCGCTACCCTAGAGGCATAAGGCCACAATGCTACCCACTGATCCACGATGCCACCCCAGCTCAGAAAATCAAACACTGATATTAAAAAGCCTTGTCTGAGCTGAATCCCTTTCCTTTACCCAGATATTTGCTCCTGATATATTGGGTGGGTTTTTAAAAGTTTGGTAACACTTCACATTAAGTGCACCTTTATAATGAATTCATTATGCATTCATAAAATATTCAGTGCACCTTCATAATGCATTGTTACGTGCCGTAAATTTCCAAGGGAAGCCTACAGGTTCTTCGGACCGCCCTCCTTCGTCATTCGCCGACTGCATCTGGTCTCCGCCTCCCCGACCAGACCCCGCCCACAGCTCCTCCGATGCGCCACACATCATTTCCTGTTCGAGAGGTGAAAAGCCGGGTAACAAGTAACTTCGGCAGCAGCTCTGCTCGTTTCTTTGTGATTGGTTTGCTTATTGGTTTTTGGATTATTAGTGTATGACTGTTTTTTGGCTTTTCGGATTTTGATTTCTTGCTCGCCCCCGCGGTACTTTCGCTTTGGTTGATTGTTTCTGGTTTATCTGATCCTTTGCTTGTTTTTACTATTCTCTTTGCCTTCTCCCTTTGGTACCTTTGCCTGTGTTTTGTGTGCTTATTGTGTGTGTTGTACCAGGTGTGTGTAAGGAGTGACTGCCGTTTTGTTTTCACGATCGTGGAAATTTTGGTGTGTTTTGGTTAGGGAGCCAGGGATAGTTATTGTCATTTTGTTTATTTGCTTTCACAATAGAGGTAGCCAGTTGGGAACGTGGTCGTAAGTCACTTTTGTTTGTTATTTTGGCGTGCGTCACTCCCGAAGTCTTTTGCACCTTGTGTTTGTCAGCGTGTTGTGGAAATTTTTTTAAAAAATAACAATAACTATTCCTGGCTCCCTAACCAAAACTCACCCTTACCAATTCCTTTCTGGCGACCCCCAACCCTAGACTGGGGGTCGTAACAGCATTCATAGAACAATCAGTACACTTTCATAATGTGTTCATAATGCATTCATAGAACATTCAGTGCACCTTCATAATGTATTCATAATGCATTCATAGAACATTCAGTGCGCATTCATAGAACATTCATAAGCAGCATGCAAGCACACCTTAACATCCTAACATCCCTTAACAGCTTTAATATACATTAATAACACACATTACATGATTATACAATTATAACGTTTGTTATTAATGTATATTACAGCTGTTAAGGGATACATACATGATGTTTATGAATGTTTTATGAAAACTTAATGAATACATTATGAAGTTGCACTGAATGTTTTACGAATACATTATAAAAGCATTATGAAGGTGCAGTTAATATAAAGCATTACCAAAAGTTCGAAGTTCCATTGGCCATGCAAATTCTTACCCCTGCCCGCAAAATCCTGGTAGCTCAATCTGGGAGTTGGTTACCCATCTGCAGAGGGGCTATCTAACAGGAAGCACTGCTGCATTTCTGAATGGACGGGCCACAAAACTACTTTTCAACTGTTGGATTTCAGTGTAAATTGTGAGCAAGTCAACACTCCCAAATGTATCAAATCACACATGAGGGGATGTGGAAGAGGAGGAGGATAGATGTCAGTTGACAAGGTGGTTGTGTTTATAATCAGTATCAGAAATTTCACTGCTCCAAATGAATGAGTGCCCCTCCACCTCAATGCCCCAACACACCACCCATACACAAACCTCCAAAGCCATCCAAACCCTTAAGTCTAGTCCGTAGATTACTAAAATGTCCTGGAGGCATGGGTGAAAATATCACATTGTGACTTGAAGCAGAGTTTAATCTTTGTAAGAACTTGTACGATTGATTTTTTTTTTCCTGCAGAAACTCAGGGGCATGAATGCAGTTAACGAGAGCCCTTCAATGAAATGTAAACTCAAAAGGCTGAGCAGCATATGACACATGACACCAGGCAAGTGTCCGCCAAGCTTTTAAAGTCCGACTCTTTACATTTACATAGAGTGACATCACTGCCCGGACATAAAGGCTTTCATGTCAGCCCCAAGCTGATTGAATAATCATTCAATTTCCACACTAATGCAAAGAGTCATTCTTTGCCCTTTTTTTGTACATTAAAATATATTGAAAAGCTTTTTGCCTTGGAAAAGTTAATAAATCCAATAAAGGATGTATCAATTGGGAAGTAATGCGGTAGGAAGGAGTCTGGATTGTTTAAGTTTATTTAATTACCAATGGTTCCCTGTATTACAGCAATATCTTGGCATTCAGAATTCTCTTACTAGCTGGACATGCAAAATTGCAAATGCACATGGCAGAACGGGCTAGAACCTACCGCTACAGTAAATGATTCAACTTGTTTTTTTTTTTTTTTTTGAAGATTTAAAGTTTTTCATTGCAAATTATAATCCTTTTGAGGTTAGAAAGCCACAAATCCCTTAATGCATGGTGCATTTTGTAGGGACATGCACTTCAAAGAAACACATCACAAAACTGAAAGCTGTTATGTAGAATTTCAGTCCTTGTGCTGTTTTGGTGACTAAGAATTGAGTTGTCTTGTATGGGAGGTTTTATTTGCACCACAACTGACACACGCATCCCCTGAGAACAGGCAGACATGCTATTAATTGCATAAGTGCTTTGTCTGAATTATCAAGTTACGATTATAATCATTTTGCCAAACGTGTTTTTTTTCTCTTGGGGACGGTCACAGTTATGGATGTTATGTGAATGATCAATCTGTTCCTTATGATAGGTCTCAAAAAGAGGTACATCATAATGCAATTAGTGGAGTCAATAATTTTGAAGTTCAAAAGACTGAGTTTTTGCAAAGCGAGCAGACTTTGAGTGTGAGAAAGTGTACACTTAAATGAAGCTTCAGACTATTGAATTTGGTAAATTTTTCAGCAAAGCTACCCTGAGGCATACGAGTCTTAAATTTGAAAAATACAAATGACCTGAGGTGTCACACAGATGTCTGAAGGGGCAGTGGGGGGCTTAGCAAATCACTGGCGCTCCCCCCAGTTGCTAGGCACCAGTAGTAAATCCTTACATATGGCTTCGACACATTGCTTGGACCGCCACTGTAAAGGGGTCACATGTCATCTATAAACCATTTCACATGAATCATTTGTTTTGTAAGTACCTGAAACATGCCATTTATGCATTAGCATCAAACATGTTTGTGCCCGTCGGATGAGAGTCTCCGCAGGCAGGAATGAAGTGGCAGCTCTGTGGGCTGTGGGAGGTTATGAAGGTGTGTGCCGTGTGTCCTTCTTCAATTCACTGCTCCTCCTCATCCTCTCATTGACAAAGGGAAAAGGGAATAGATCTCTTTAGAGTCATCTTAGGTGGGAAGTGCGACTCAACAGCCAAAACAATGTTTTATCCCCGAGGGCCTGTCAACGAGTATCTAAAGTCACTCTCACATAGAAAATACTGATTCTGAAGAGCAACTGAAGCCGCCACAAATATTTTTTTTTATTCTTATGCTGTACCTATTATTAAGTATCTGCTGTATATTTTTAGGATTCCGCGGAATGTTGGCAAGGTTACCAGCTAGCATTCATGTCATGTGTCACACTTAAGACACTCACTAACTATCGACTCGGCTGGCTAATAAGTAAACATTAACTTCAATTTGCTATCGACATGTCATCCTTCGGGAACATGAATCCATAAAATGAAATATTTGACAGAGCATCCAATAATGTTATTGAGCAGAACAGCTATGATAGGCCACTAAGCTCTTAAAGCTTCACCCATCATACAAAGAGAACCCATATCAATGGCTCCACAAAGCCAAAGCGAGGGCAGGTGTAGCTACATAATAAAATACACTATTGATGACACCATTAATCTCGTCATATTACCTGCCCCTTCATTTTTGGGTCTTATTCAATGCAGAAAATGCTGGTCTTGGTTCTCTTTGTTAATTCTCCCATCTTACCTTAAAGGCAATCCCTGCACAGCAGACATCCTCCCCTCTCTAGAACACAATGACAGATTTTACAAAGGATGATGCAAAGAAGACAGGACAGAGGTGCCCAGAACACGGGGTAATGTAAACAGTCAGATCCCGCATCAGAGACTGTCCCCTGCCATGACTCAGATTAGACTCTCATCAGACTCTCATCTGCTGAAACAGTCTGACAGGCCAACACTCCCAAACTGGGAATCCAGCTTTGTTAACTTAAATAAAGGGCAGGTAGTGAAAATAAACTGACAAACGACGGCTATGAAGCAGGTCAGCCATCTCCTTTCCTGGTTATACAACAGTCTCCTGTGAACAGGAGACTGTTGCCTCACATCTCAAGGGTTAGGGGCTGGTGTCCCTCCCCCAGCCTATGCAGAGTTCGCACCTTCTCCCCATGTTCAGCAAGTCACCTCTAGGTATTCCAGGTTCCTCCCCCAGGCCAAAGATATGAAGCTAGGCTAAAGTGAGTATGTGTGTGTGAGTTTATTGGCATGTTCACTTCAATGGACTGGCATCCTGTCCAGGGTATACCCCAGCCTTGTGCCTTGTGCTGTTTGATGTCCACCACCTACCTCCCCATGGCCTTGCTAGGATAAGCAGTTACTTTATGGATGGATGGATGGGGGTTTCCTAAAACAATATAAAAATAAGTCACAGAAAAACCAGGTGTATTACTTTTATTCTCATGTTAAATTAGACCATTTCCAGGAGCATAGATGTCAGATCTACCCGAACACAGGATTTAATTATTTAGACTCAGTGTTTTGTTCTCTCTCGTCACAGTCCGATACTGCCTTCATACTGCCTCTCCTACTGCACTGATGAAGCTCCCCACCTAGAGAATATTTTTGTCTTGCTGGCATAATCAGTGACTGACTAGAACACAGAGAAATGCAGTGACATCTGGAGGAACTGCTGGCAGTGAGGAATAGCCACGGCGGGGTGCATGACAAGGTCCGCGAAAGCGTGTGCGGCTTGAATCTCTGCCAGTTCAACACAAAATTCTCGCAGGCGGCAAATGAGACATGCAGCACTCAGGAATCAAGCCTGGTGAGGACTCAGGAAAAGGCACTTCACACTGCCAGAAGCCTTTACATGCCATTGGTGTATCGTGGGATCAGGTGGCTTATAGCCAATGAGAAGTCGAGGAGTCAGTCTGATAAGAAGCACAGAATGCTGGAAGCAGCAATAATGATAATGCTGACAAATGCCCACAGACTATGTCTACTATTATAATCAGCATTACTTTGGAATTAGTTTGCTACCCAGTATAAAGAAGTGACTAAGATCCTATTTTTGATAAAGGTGAAGGGACGGAAGAGATGATTCATCAAATAAGACCCAAGTCTTGAAAAGGAAAAGAGAGGGCTGCGGAAAACAGGAGTAGCCAAAATTGTATTACAGGCAAGGGCAAAGTCAACTCCATGATACAGAAGTTCTCCGTACTGTTAGTCTGAGGCAAAGACAGAGTGTCTGTCAGTCGGTGAGGAGCAAAGCTATTGAAATACCAACCAGTTGAGAATTTCCCTGTTCCGTTGTTCCATCCAGAAGACAGACTTTTTTTTTGAGCGTTGAGTTTTTATTTTTCAGAACTCTGACACTGCAATGGCGTAGGGATGATGAGTTGGACCTGGGAGGCATGCAAGAACACAGCAGTAGAGCTGCGATTGTTATGCTTGGACCTTGCAAAGACACATTTCTCAACGCTCCATAAACTAATGAAGGTTACTGCAAAGTCAGGATCTTAAACTGGACGACTATGGTAGTTTTAGCCCGAGGACTGATGACGTTTGTAAAGTTGGCATAGCAAAAGAAAACGAAATCATCACAACCTGTGACATTTACAAAATCATACTTCCCCTTGCAGATAATAATGATTAAAACTAGCTGGAATGCTAAGGGAAGCTACCGGCTACAAGCACACAAGGACAGCTTATAAAAGCACTCAGAGATGACCATCTACCTCAAAAAGAAGGAATAAAAAAATGAGCTCAAATCCATTACAGGAGCACAGAGAATAGTCTTTTCAACAGCACAGGTGAATTCAAAATTCACCATGACAACCAAGCAGGAGACAGACAACTGGCCAAGTTCAAAGGTAAATAACAGTCAAGTGACCTCCCTTAAACGTTCTAAAACTTCTCCTTTTACAAAATTAAAGTTTTAATAGAAGAACACGTGGATTGGCAGGTAACATATGTGGCGTGACCTACTGTAAAACCTAAGAAACCAGACCTTGTAGAGCTATAAAAAGTGAAACGTATGTAATCAGCAGTATGAGTGAGGAATCAGTGGATTCATTCATGAGGGGCGAGCGCTGGGATTTCTGGCAATAAGTGTTACGGCGCTGATGAAAAGAGCGAGTTAAAAGCAGGAGGAGCTCTGCACTGTCAGGCTGTGACAGATGAAGCTCGACTTAGGGCCAGGTTGCCAGAGAAGCTAAACTGCCAAACCCTGAACAGAAGGCCTCTTTCCATTTTCTGCTGTGGAGAAGTTCTTAAGTCATTGCTGTTAACATCACAGTGTCACGTTCAACACCACCCCACAATGCAAATTCTGAGGGGATACCCACAAGTTCAGAAAATGTAAGCCTCTTTGTTCATTTGCTGTATAGGTGAGAGCCATTATTTACAGTGTCCACAAAGTACTCCATTTATATTTTTTACATTTACCGATATGGCAGTTTTACTCAAAGGAACTAATAGCAGAGGAAATGGCTGCAATTTATATGCATTCATCTTGGAATTTGAACTCAGAACCTTCACGTTGTCAGTACAATAATCTACTAAAGGAGGCACCTCATGTTACGGACGTAAAATAAGAAAACAAAAACTCACATGTGCATTTGCAAAATTTGTGTTTTGAATGTCTAACATGATTGACTCTCTTATTACCGTCTTGAATCATTATGGAATATAAATTTGATTTGATTGACCAAAAGGATGGTACGTTAGATATGAGTGCCTGAAGATAAGGGACATTTGTCAGAACCAGACAGGAATGCTTGAAGCGTGGAAAAAGTGTGCTTTTTCCAAGCTCAGGTCTGGACATGACTGTGGGAAATCAATAAGCACGACTAAGCAGTGCCATAACTGGACCTAGCGAGGTAATGGAAAGCCAAATGGCCTACTTAGCCCATCAAACTCCTTCTGTTGCGACAGGTTCAGCTCACCAGCACGTCCCCCGTGCCAGAAGAGGAGAACTCTTTAACACATCCATAGTGGTTGTCTGACGGTGCAGGGTCAAGGGTTTGACCATGGGCTCCTGAGCCAGGTGCTCAGGACAGCTGCAGGAACATCTGTAAAGGCATCAACCATAGTGCGCACATTTGGCCGTAAAGGCCTTACTTTTCATCCGAGCCAGGAAGTTACTGCAGTTGACTGTCAAAAGCAGGACAGGCCCTTCCATCACAGAGAAGAAAGCTTGGTCATCTGTCGTGGCCGCCTGATGTCGAAAGAAATAAAAGACCATAAGACATCAGGCCACTTCGCGGATGATATGTCAAAGAGCAGCCAGACCTCTCATGCATGAATTATCATTTCATCAGATGTGTTTTTTTTTTGTTCTAATGTCTATTTCTTATATTCAGCGGGATATCAACACAAACACATTTTAACACAATAAAAAGAAGGAATTAAATGCAAGGAAACAAAAGAAAGTATAAATATGTAAATTTGACTGCATAAAATGCAATTACAATCTCATGAAACATCTTAATATTGCTTGAGAGAATATCTAAAATTCTATATACTTTGTCTGAATAAAATCAAAGTGAAAATAAAAAGGCCAACAACCATTATATTGGAACTGATTATAATTTTGTTTTCTTACAAAACGCAAGCTTACCCTCATGATTTGTAAACCCTTAAGGGCACAAAAAGAATCTTTCCTTCTGCATGGTACTATAAGTTTTTTCGGCTTTAACAGCACGTCTATCGTGGACCTTAAATGACAAGCACATAGAAACATTTCGGGGTTCTGCCCCCCAAAATTCCACATGTAGCGCCATGCAGTAAAATCTCTCATCATCTGTCTGCCTATTGAAAGGCGTTATCAGTTCCGGCTGACATGTCTCGCCTTCTCATTGCTGACACCTAACCTTCCAGTCTCATCTATCTATTTATCTGGGAGCTGCCCTCACCATTATATTACATCCTTGCAGGATATTTTCTCCCTTTACTACCCTCACTGCTTACAGAAATCCAAGAGGTGACCAGTGCAGCCTAAATGTTTTTTGCACTTATTTTTGTTATGTTTAATTGGCTGTCACTAGGTGCATAGACTTACAAAAAGTGGCAATTTTGCTTTGGATTTAAAAAACACACTCATAGAGATGTTCTCTACATGATAGATGAGATCATTCTTCATCTCTGATCTCAAGAATATGCATTTTTGCTGACAGATAACTGGCTGTCCCTTATCCCTGGATTATAATAAAAAGTAAACAGTTTATATTCTGAAACCTTACTGTTCAGCAGAGGTATGCCAGACTTTGGAATGCTCCTTTTTGCAAAAAAAAAAAAAATGTCAGCTAAATCAGTGTTTCTCAAGCTGGTCCTCAAGGACCCCCAGGCAGTCTGCATTTTTGCTCTGGAAGGGAAGCAGGAAGCTGGGAGGGATGAAATACATGGACCATCTGGGGGGCACCGAGGAACACCGGGCTAAATTCTAACCATGACTGACTGAGAATTCGTTGTTAAGAATGTTTGTGAATTCTGCGCCGGTAAGAACTCTAAAAGACAGACAGCAAACATCAAAAGGCAATAATTAAGCTTTCCAATGGAACAAATCCCGCATTGGAAATGGGGGTCCCTGGGACAGAGCCTTTCCATGAACAACAGATATAATTAAAAAGGCGTGTGACAGGTCTGTGGGTGGAATATCAATTCAAAACAATAATTTTGTTCTTAATAAAGCAAGACTTTTTATTAATTCAGTGCTCAACCGTACTACATTGGGGGTTCAGAACTGTATAAGTAGCTAATAGGTTGGCCATTCATGTTTTTAAACACTGCAACATTGTTTCTTGTATTATCTTAAGAGACTATTTATTGTTACAACAAAGCAAAACTGTATATGAAGGTTTCCTTCAATTTTGCACTACAGATGTTTTTTATGGTGTTCCCAGTGAATTATTTCTGCCCAAGCCTGTACAGATAAATTCAAGATCAATCAATAAAGCAATTGTAACAAGTACCAATGGTCACAGCCTAATGCTGTGGCGCGAATAATTTATCGCTTAACGAGCCAGTGCCAGCAGGCATCAATTAACATGCCCGATGCACTTCAGCAACCTAAATGAGTCTCAGGTTGATGTTCAGATTGATTACTCCAGTGCACGTTCAAAAGACACCCAGGAGCAAAGAGCTCTGAGTGCATGTGTGGGTGTACTTCAGAGTGTATGTGTATGATTCACCAACTTGCTATGATTTAATGAACACTGATCAAAGGAGAGCCAGCCACTATATCGGTTCGGTAGCAGTGCCGTTCACAGGAAACAAAGTAGGCTAGGTTAAGAACATCCCATCAAGATAAGTGGCAGGTTCAGCTCTCGGGATTTACAAGGTACCACGCAGACTTAAAATATAACGTAAAAATAGAAAAAGAATCTCTACTTTTGCCAAGTTCATCTGTTGAAATCTAACTGGTTTGTACAAATGTTTTTTTCCTTTGAGCCAGGACATTGCATGTCATTATTCGTACAGACTGCATTATAATTTGACATCTAAATGTCGCACTTAATTAAAGATTAAATCAGAGCGGCTTCTTTTTTATTGAAGACTCTGCAGGTTTTCCCAAGCACAAATCCATGTCGAGCAGCAAGTTCAGGGGCATGAGTGAATTGTTCCTTTTCTCTTTGAAAGCACATTCAGCCACTCCTGCCCACGCACAGAAAATCAATATCAGACCATCTAATAATAAGACTGCACCTTATGGCATATACTGTCTTAGTGTCTATAATAGAATTACTGTACAAAGATTGCCCTTAACTGTTAGTGTGATCGTACCTTTATACTCAATGACAAGTTGGATGAAATGAGTATTATGTGTGTTTTTTTATCTCCAGGTGAAATAAAGGCATGATTAGATGTTACACCTACAGACTACACTTAGGGAAGCACTTCTTCCATCATTGTGCTTCTGGGAGCTCATGGGGCTGATGAATCCAACTAGTGGTGGTTTTCCTTTGGCCAGTAATCAAAGGCAGTGAAATTGCTGCATTTTGGGAGCTTAAATGCACAAATTAATAAAAAGAACAACTGGAACTGAAATGGCTATTTGGAAACAATGAGTTTGCTTTTTTTTTTTTCCCTGTCCGTGATTTGGCAGCAGAAACTACAAACAATCATACAGGAGCAGTACCTTTTACTGCACAGGCAATTAAGGGGAATGGAATGCTTCAAATGATATTTTTATATATATATATTTTTTTAAGATTGTATGGGGCTATTAGCAGAATTTGTTCAACGGAATATTGATTAAATATATCTTTCCCATTACTAGTCTGAAAGGTGCTGGTCCTTGAAGTGTGTATTTCACTGTTGAATAAACTGATTCAGTGAAAGTCATGTCCCTTGAGTGAAAAACTGAAATCAATAACAAATTACTTTTCATATATATGACAGTTTACTATTTATATATATATAGTGCCCTTTTTCTCTTCACTGAAATAAATGTAGATGTAGACCAGGGGTGGCTCATCGTATCCAGAAAGGGCCCTTCTGTATGCAGGTTTTTAGATTATTGATTAGAGGACTGATTGGCTGAAGAGACTTCACACCTGAACAGCTGACCTAAAGGTGATCCCAAAAGCCTACATACACACTGGCCCTTTGCAGATAAGGTTGCCCACCCCTGTTATAGACCTATCAAGCCGACAGATAATGGAATAGCATTCTTTGCTAGCTGAAATATGTAATTTAATTCAGCTGAGGGGAACGTTGTAGGGGTTCAAGCTTTATTATAAATATCTTGTGTTGCTATCATGATTAATTACCAATTGGGGACAAATGGGTTACATATTTAACAAAGCCAAACCTAGATTAAGTTATTTGTTAGGGTTTATTAGAGGGCCAAATTTGTAGCTTAGGTGAGTTTTTTTTTTTTTGGAAGCGAAAGACAACAGGAAAGGGTGAACTATGCATTTTGTCTGTACAAGGTTTCTTTAGCTCATTCTTCCTGGACACGTTATTTCACTTTGACTTTTTTACTGGCTACTCATCCCCTTTTTGTACCAAAACCTGGCTGTCCTGTGCTTTTGTCCTCTCTGATATAACCTGTCACATTCATACATCACTGGGAAATTCGTCATTCCTTTTCCAGCATTGAATAAACCTGAAGGTGCAAAAAAAGCACCTGAATATTTCTGAATTTTGAAAGGGAGTTAAATATACCTCTTATTATGGAAAGTATTTGTCAAATATATATGCAGTGAATAGGGCACCAGACTCATGGATTCACTGGATTTGCTGCAAGGAAGATAGATAGATAGATAGATAGATAGATAGATAGATAGATAGATAGATAGATAGAT
>JABFEA020000044.1:10623284-10634380 GCA_019775915.2 Cyphomyrus plagiostoma
ATATATATGGTAAAGACCATGCAGAAAATTCTGGACATTGAGCCATCGTGAATTTCCGTCCATGGCAGACATTTTCAAAAACGGCTACCAGCTACAGTTGTTTTCTGAACTCCTTTCAGATAGATAGATAGATGAGGAATAAAATGGCAAGTACAGCATATATGGAGCTCGCTTTATCTGGTATATGCAATTCTTGAGAATTATCAGTCAGATAACCCATGCTGGTTACCAGGACTTCAAAATGTCTGCCATTTTTTTCCCCAAGATGCCCATAGCTTCAAATTGTCATAAATAACAACGAGCAAAGGAAAATATCAATTTAAGTTCTTGTCCTGTCAAATGACAGTCTAATAGAGTAGATACAGGAGCACAGTCAGAGCACACAAACAACACCACTGCTGTGAATCTCAGCCTAGGCTTCACTGTTGCCTGGATGCATTACATTTGCTTAGCAAATTCCCTGCTGGACCAGGGCTTGAAAGGGTAAGTTATGTGTGCCTATGGTGATCCATGCACTAACAGGTTGTGACACTGTGTCCAGTTTTGCTGGATGTGAGAAAAAGCGTGGGCTGTATGGACTGTCTTCCCAGAGCTTACAGATGCCTCGTTAAAGCTGTCCTCCACCCCAGATGACATGCTGCAAAATGCCATGATGACGAACAAGAGGTTTGTCATCCTTCTGTATGACCAGACCAGCACATGCACAGAAGTAGACAAGGCAAGAATAGACGTATTTGTGAATAGGCATATTGTGTAGTCAATCCTTCCCACTAAAACTACTCTGCAACAGTGTCTCCCACCCCGGTCCTTTGGAACCCACAGGCAGTTCACTTTTTTCCTTCCCCCCAGCTGCCTGCCAGACAACCTACATTGATGCTCCCTCCCAGCTTTCTACCGGGAGTTCAGAGTCAAGTGTCAGTGTTAAGTTCAGTGTCAATGCCGGGAGCTGGGAAGGAGCAAAAACATGGATGCATATCTGGGATTCCCCAAGGACCGGGTTGGGAGACATGAGCATGTCACCAAGACAGTCTACCAGGCAGGCCCATGTATTGGGTGAGATGCTGTTGCTCACAGCTTAACTACCTTTTCCTTGTAAGTGAGGCTAGTCAAAGACATCCAAGCACCACTGTGAACCGTTCCGGACAGATCTACCAGATGAAGGCTAGTCCAGCTATAAACTTGTCTCATGCAAATGTCAGAAGGGTTGCGTCAGGTCCTGCCAGTGCAAGAAAGCTGATTTAAGCTATACTCTCCTCCGTCTGTGAAGGGGAGTGCTGAACACTCTTCCGTCCCCAAAATTCACCTACATTAAAATATATCTGACGCGTTTCATACACTTGTGATATAGTTTTATCTGTCATTGCTGTCCAATGAAAAATGTGTTTTTCCAAAAATCCATTGCATCAGGAGCATGAAAAAATATACTTTTCCAGCAGCTACTTTATAAAATAAACCTAAAACAATGTAATGGGGCACCCTTATCACCAAAAATAGAAATATGTCCTTATACAACTGTCAGTCAACAGTTTGTTTTAAATTGACTTAAGTGGGCTTTTGTTAGCGGGGCAAATATTTCAGTGCCAATAAGATGCAAACCAATCTCACACTATATTGACAATTAAAATTTATGTTAGCTAACTAGCTATTTAGCTATCAACATTACGTTGCTAAAATTATCAATTAAAAAAAAATATGTACATGACCGTCATGAATACAAAACGCTAGCTAGTACAAACATAAATAGTAGATAATAGATGATTTCACAAACATCTTTTCATTGGGCAATTAGATGTCAAACACTGTCAGTTGACATGAGAATGGGCGTATCCCATTTATAGTAAGAAATTACGATCGGCAAAAAGGAGACATACGCAGTTTTCATTTGACAACAATGCTATATTTATGTTTGGTATTCAGCAGAAATAATAGTCTGGGTAATGATCTGGGTACAGATCAACATTCTTACATACTCAAAAATACCGAGGTCAGGCTGTTTTAGAGTGAAATGTGTGTTTATTTATAAATAGACACAGAGCTAAGTGATAATGCCTTTTTAGAGTCTAACCTTTACGTTTTGCTGTTATAAGTCATAAAAAAATGGGAATAATTATAGTTATAATTATACACATGTATATAATTATAGAATAATTATATACATGTGTGGCAATAGAGAGATCAACCCAGAGGTGCACGAGAGGTTTTTATCTTTAGGAGTTTGGCAGTTCTTATATTTATCAAATGTCCTTGGGTCAACATTCACTGGTTGCCTCAGAAGGACATGAATTTTGATGGACCTCAAGTTTCAATGTATAGCAAATAAAGTTATATTATGCTGAAATATGCCCTTTTTGCCATTTTAAACTGCATGTATTTGAAAACAGTTCAGAGAATGGCTGTGGCTGGCAGCCATTTTGGAAAATGACCACCATGATTGAAATGCTAAAAATTCATGATGGCCCAACATCCACTTTTTTTCGTATGGTCTTTGGCTATAGATGTGCCAGATTTGGTGCTTGGTGCTTATCACAAAATACACAGTTGTTATGGTTCTTTGCCCAACTATCATGACAGAAGGAAAATGACAGGAGCCAATACAGTATACCACATATGATGTGATTCAGATCACAGGAGAAATTCTTGATCTGTACAGGTTTTTTTACATAAACACCAGAAATATTTGTAAAAGTTAGGAAAGAAGTTTAATACTTCACATGCATGTATGTGGATAAATTTTTTTAATGATTTTTCCAGTCAGAAGAACGCAATGTACAAACAATAGGCATTTCTTTTGATTGCATCAGATCAGAAAATTAATATACAAACTGCTGTGATCATTTTCCACCGGGATTCACTGTTCTTGGATTTCCCGGAATTTATTAGCATTGACTGCAGAAACAGGTTAAAAAAACATAAGTCAGAGCAAATTAAGTCCTCCATTTGTCTTGTTGTGCAGTGACTGCTTCAAGTAAAAAGATAAAAGGTACTCGCGCTTGAGTGCGGAGACAAAAGGGACACCCAAGATACCTGACAGTGCTCAGTGGCGCCACCCACTGACAGATTACGATTTAATCACCGTGATGCTCAGCCAGTTCTTAGATTTGCTTCTCAAGTTTGCTTCGTGCATTATTGATCTGTTGTGCATCATCTACACCCACATCTCCTGTTTTTCCCAGTGTCATCCCAATAGGGGACTCGTGATTGTTGACCTCAAAAGAGATGAGAAGCCTGCAGATCACAGGGCAAGGTTCTTCATGACTTTAAGGGTGAGTCACCCTCTTCCTTTGGAGGCTCTTTGGCAGTATGTCCTTTCCAGGACAGAATGTATGACTGGGCCAGACTATCTCACCCTATGCAACGTGACTCTGACTGTGGGGCATTAAAGCCTCAGACTAAGAAATCTTTTTGCAGACATATACAAACTGATCTACCATGGCAGCATGGGGGAGCGTGGGTGGTCTTGGGCCCACCCAGATGAAAAACAATCCCACCCATTCAGTGTTCACAGTGGCGATGTAACATGACAAAACATTTGTGTCTGACAGGTATGTGTGTGTGGTTAGATCAATCCGAGGAAATGTGCTACTGAGAGGCAAATAGATTTTTGTTTGTCTTTGTTTGTTTGGTCTTAGTAATGTGCCGGATCATTTAAAAACTGATTAAAAAAAAAAATATGCTGCCAGGTCTGTATTGCGATTTTGTCGCCAAGTGAATTGTTATGGAACTGGCCTCAGACGTCTTTGGTACGTTGTGAATTTCAGTCATTCAGATTTAATGCAGGAAAACAGGTTTTAGTCCTGGTGACATAGCAGTATATAAGAGTGCTAATCACAAAAAAATATTATAATTTATGAAGAATAACAAAAACAAGTCGCACTTTGCTTAATATTGTTTAATATTGTTTATAAATTGAACGATGTTTTGGCTTGAGCTCACTGAGGTATCAAGCCAAAATGCGTGACGTTCTGTGACGCTCAGTTACACAATATTAAGTGAAGTGCTGCCTGTTTTTATTATTTTTTAATAGTTATTCAAATTTTGACACAGATCAGACTGGATTGTTTACCAGGTATTCAAACAGCAAACACATTAAATTTTAATTAACTGGAAGGATTCCTTCCCCTGTAAACAAATAAAAGAAGCATCACACTTTGTTCTTATGTACTATTTATATAGTACCCCATTTATAAATCATTACCACCCACAAAACACCTGACCTAACTTAGTGTGAAAAATGTGATAAATTGCCAAACCTCAGATCGTGTGCAAACACCGTTTCCCATTAGTTTAAAACCATTATCAGCAAGAATTTTTTGCTATATATACGAATAAGTTACACTGATTTTTTTTTTCTGTCATTTTCTGTCCCTAATTAAACTACCTT
Organism: Cyphomyrus plagiostoma; assembly: GCA_019775915.2. Lineage (NCBI taxonomy): Eukaryota > Metazoa > Chordata > Actinopteri > Osteoglossiformes > Mormyridae > Cyphomyrus > Cyphomyrus plagiostoma. The sequence continues at coordinate 10,627,666 of JABFEA020000044.1, forward strand.
TAGGTAAATTGGTCATTACATATACAAAAGTACCGCCAAGCACTGTAAGCTTGCAAAGTGAATCTTGTCTTATGTTTAAATTTGTTTAGATTTACATTCATATGAGAAATTCGAAGTGACAAAGTAAATTATTAGGCATTTTCAGGATTCCAGTGGTGAGTATAAAGACTTAATTTGAATATTCATTGAAATAAACAACACAAACACTCCAAGGACCTGTCCTATCACCCGTCTCATTATCATCTCACCTTACTGGTTACTTAGTGGTATTTAAGTACACCTGCACAGCCATGCACTGCGAAACAATATTTTGGTCAATGACAGCCCGCATATACAAGTGGTCCCATAAGATTATAATGGAGCTGAAAAATATCTATCACCTAGTCACATATCACTCAATTTTTTCTGGTAATGCTGGTGTAATCAAATCTACTGCACTGCCAGTCATAAAAATATAGTAAATACGGCTGTGTACATAATACTAAATAATGACAAATAGCTATGTTATTATTTTATATAATTACTATACTGTACCATTTATCATTATTTTAGAGTGTACTCTTTCTAGTTATATAAAAAAAAGTTTACCATAGCATAGCTGTGAGGTAGACTATACTATCTAGGCTTGCATAAGGACACTATGATATTTGTATAATGATGAAATCATCTAACAATGCATTTCTTAAAAGGCATGCCTGTTAGGCGATGCATGACTGTATGTTATATACAAGATATGTATGTTATATACAAGATAAAATATGCAGCAGTCTTTTCTGATAATAGTTTGTACATCTTCCCCATACTGTGGTGAGGTTATGAAGTGCTTACCGATGAGGGCACTAGTGAAATGTCTCAATTTCTTGTGCATTCCTTTTATGTATAGGCTGTCAATCCATAAAAATCTGCGTTTGTTATTGTCAAAGAGCAGATTTGGGAAATTCAGGTCCAGAATATAAAACTCCAGACCGGATTTTTGTTTCAACCAACCAAGTTGAATACTCCAACAAGGCAACTGACATAGCACTGCATAAAGACTGGATATTGAAACTAAAGACAGTCAGAATGCACTGTACACAGACACATGGTCAGCCAGAAAACAGGAAGTAATGTGTTATTTTGAACAGCACAAGCTCCAGATGTGTCTGTTTAATCAGTGGGAAAAAGAGATTTTTATAACCCACATAACTGACACAGATTTCTCCTTGTTTAATAATTAAGCATTCAGACAGCATAACATTAAGCATCACATCAGTGTCTAGCCAGCAAAAGAATTCCAGAAAATTGCATCTTCATCACAGAAATATGAAGCTGCCAAAATAAACACATAAAAAATGATATATTTCTGTAAAGTTTGGGTATTGAGATACATAGCTGTATAAGCATTAGTTATAGCTCGACATGCAGTGCTGACCACAGCTGTTCAAGATGGGGTGACTGCATTAAAATCAGTTCATCAGACACCATAAAGCACTGCCCTAAAATAGCAAGAGTGCAGTAGCAGAGCGTCATGCAACCAAAGGTGGCCAACATGTTTAGGAGCACAGGTAAGGCCAGGCCGGAAAGCGAATGTAATTTACTCACCAAGATCATAAATGCAGCATTATCTGAGGACTACTTTAGATAAACAAGATGATAAAATGAGGCTAATGAATGCAAAACTCGATGTTTTTATTTTTAGATTTATTATAGAGTCTAAACTAATGTCAGGAAAACTTGAGGATTATAGACATAAAAATGCTGCAAGTGAATCTATCAAATACAGCAACAATACTTAAGACCAAATCTCACTCCCCAGATAACATGGATACTATACTGGTAACTCCTAATTGAAATATTAATGAGAAACGTAATGATAAAATAATAATCCATTCATCTATCTTCCAAATGTTTACCAAGTACATGGTCACTGGGATCAAGTAATAATAATAAGTTTTATGAGAAGAATAAAGTCACCAGCCTGACATAATTGCTGTAATAAATCATTATCACGATAAGTATAATATTAGTAGCAACGGCTTTTGGCCTCCTTATTGCACACCACCTTTATACTTGGCGGAAATCTGATGCAGCTGTCTGATATCAAGGAGTACACTGGGTCCAGTGTTGATTGTGGTTCATGAAGCTAAAGATAAGGGGAAAACCAAGGCCTGAACAAAGAAAGAACTGGATCACTGCCAAGATGCATGCATTATAGTTGAAAAGCTGAACCATTCCGTAGTCCTGTCTGTACCCCTGTGCAGTGAATGAACTAGGAATTGTAAAATGATTGGTTATTTCTCTGAACCAATCATATTTTAGAGGAGGCGGGACCAACCGTTCTGATATCTTGGTCCCGCCTCTTCTAGTTGCTTGGACCCACCTCCTCTACAATGTGATTGGTTATTTCCCAGAACAATCATTTTTTTCCTTCTACCCTCAGAATATTTTTGTGCAAGTAAAACTCCCTTGAGTGCAATATTTATTTGGTTGGTTGATGGTTTGTTTGTGTGTACAGAGATGTATGTGGCTGCTGTTAGACATCCTTCATTCCACTAAAAATAGTCATAGAACTCTTAAATTTACTTTAACATGAGGAACATCAAATTTAGAAAACACAGAATGGCAAACAATCCCACTCTTGTGCCATTAAACATTTTCTTGCCCTTCAGACATGTAGTTCTTCAAATGTCCATGTGATCCATATCCATCTGAGAGTTCCTCATATTTTTAAAAATGTGATTAATAAAAGTCTTTCTATTGTCTTTATTTTACACGTAACCTCATAACCTTTGGAATGTATTGAAAAATGTGTTTTAAATGTGATGTCAGTAGGCCCCTCATTCCTTTCTACAAGGTATTTAAATATTTGATGAAATGATTCTTTTTGAAGTTGGTCATGTTGGTCCCATTTCATCTCTCTTGTTAAGTATTAAAACATTTTTTGAGTTTAAAAAAAATAAATACGTGAGGCTGATTTTAATGTGAAATATATTTTTAGAAATCATCTTGGAGGAGCACATAATAATCAATAAATGTTTATTTCATCGTTATATAAGTTCCTTATATAAGGTTCCATTGAACCATCTGAAGTGAAACATCCAGTTGAAATCAATAAACTTTATCTGTGGTCTCAACTAGAGTTAACTGGTCTGTATTATACCAGCATATCTGCAGGTGCAGGTACCAGTACAACTACAATTTCTGACCCAAATCATCAGACAAGTAGATAAATGTGTTTCAGGTCTATTGTAGATTATACAGTTTTGCTCAAGTGTTGATTTGGGGACAACAAAGCAAGAAGATAGAAGGGAGTCTTTACATTTGCAAGTATCCAGATCGTTCAGATGTTCCTAACTGCAGACATGGATAAAACTGACGAATGAGCAGCCCTGCAGTTCTATGTTGTCATTTCTGGTGCTTTGTCTGACTAATAAAAATTCATACTTGCATGCAAGTTTGCTCAGTTATGATATAGACTGCAAAAGAATGAAGACAAGCAAAGCACTGTAAGCAAAATGATTTCTGCAACAGTTGCATCTCGGTTTATGAAATATTTTATAAGATGAGTCATGGGCGGGGTGTGTGCTGCTGCCGAACGGTGAACCGTTTTATCAACCCATATAACGGCAAATTACGACTGTGTCTGTGGCCTTCATGCATTTTTCATAAAGCTTATGATTGCAAAGGGGCCATGGGATCCTGTGAGACTATGGAGGGGCATTTATGCACTCATGCCAGTAACGGGTAATGAGCTTTGGCGTCAGAGAGGGAACTGTTGGACACGGACAGAAAAACATAAGTGCACTTTATTGCTGGTATCATCATATACGTCTTATTTTTACTTGCTCTTCCTTAGCTGATGGGATCTTCATAACCCTCATTATACATAAGCATTCTTCCATATAACATGCCTCTTGTTTTCTCACCCATTATGCCACAGCTCTGACTGCCAGCATAAAGCTAGACAAGTTCAGTGGTAGGTCTCTTACCAGTATACTGTGCATTGTACCAGTCTATAGCCCAGGGCTATTCAAATCATATCTCTCAGTGACAAAGCACTGCTTTACCCATGAGCCAGCTAGGTGTGAAGAATCTGTGGCCAATCAAAATCAGTAATTATTAAACTAGCTACCTGGGTGAACTGAAAACACAGCCTGATTCATGAACCAGATTTGAATAGCCTTGGTATAGCACCTTTTAACGGTTTTTACCACCCCATTTCCTCCATGATCAGAAGTAGACAGTCTAAGAAATGGTGAATGGGTTAAAAAATAATTGCGCCAGATTTTTTGTATGTGTGTAGTTCATAATACATATGTAACCTTTCTGGGTCAGTCTTAAGTAAGAGAATATATGTAGAATAAGTGTAAAACAGCACAGTGAGAGTTACTCAAAGTTTATAATAATCTGGAAACAGAGAAGGTGTATATTTGTGTGTTTGGAGAGGCAGGGTGTAGTTGTAGCGTTTATGAGTTGGATATAGAGGGTTGAGTTTAGCGTTAAAGACTTAAAGCACCTGGCACCAGAGCATCTTAGGCTGCAGTTTAATGATTGATTTTGTAATTGTATTATCGGATTTACATCCGCATGTTTTGCACACTCGAGTGAGGAGAGGACCTGAGCTGTCAAGTAATAGTCGCCTGCTGGCGTGCTAGATCCGATGGCGGCGAAGATGTCATACTGACCTGGTAGATCCAAATGCATAGTCAGGGTTTGCTGGGAGCATCTGGTGGAGGCCCCTGTCTGGGAGATCTTTAACTCACACCTCTGGCAGAACTTATATCGCATCCCAAAGGAGTCAGGGGACACTGAGAATGAAAGTTCCAAGGTTCCATTACTGAGGCAGCGGTTGTTAGTTGTTGGTGCCGATCGTGGTGGTAATTCCCAGTCCTGGTTGGCTTGTGGGCCTCCTGAAGCAGCTGACAGGCACTGGCTGAGGTAAAAACTCTGCTCTGGGAAGAGTTTGGTGAGGGTATGGAGAAGGACTTTCTGTCAGCCTCCAAAAGGTTCTGCCAAACCATCAGGTGATTCTGCTTACAGTCCCCCCTCCTCTCTCGGTTACACAGGCTACACTCAAGATATGCGAAAAGGATGTGATACAGCTCTTCCGGAAACAGAAAACCAGGAAAGCACCGGGCCCAGACGGTGTCTCCCCCTCCTGTCTCAAAGTCTGTGCTGACCAGCTGGCTACAGTCTTCATGCAGATCTTCAACAGGTCCCTGGAGCTGTGTGAAGTCCCCCCCTGCCTCAAAAGCTCCACCGTCATCCCATTCCACCTCCAATAACCCAGCGGTCAAATTCCTGAAGTTTGCAGATGACACTATAGTCATCGCATGTATCCAGGATGTTGACGAGTCTGCATATCGGCAGGAGGTTGACCGGCTGGTGTTCTGGTGCAGTCAGAATAACCTAGAGCTTGACAAGCTCAAGACTGTATAGATCACAATGGACTTTAGGAGGCATCGTCAGGCACTTCTTCCTCTCACCATATCTAACAGCCCTGTGGCAACGGTGGAGACCTTCAAGTTTCTGGGACCAACCATTTCCCAAGACTTGAAGAGGGAGCCCAACATCAACTCTGTCTTCAGAAAGGCCCAGCAGAGGATGTACTTCCTGCGGCAACTGGAGAACTGCTTACCTGAAATGGGGACATAGCCAGGCGGTGGGAGGAATTTCGAAGACCTCCTGAATCCCACTGATACACCATTCGTGAAGCAAGGAAATAGAGCTAGAAGACTCAGCGGGGATCTTACCCATTTCTAGGGCTGAGGTCTACTGAAGTAGTCAAAAAAAAAACTGTCAGCCAAGTTACCCCAACATCCAGGGGTGGGTGAGACTCCGCCGATACTTATATGTACTTATATACAGTACAGTTAATTTTATAAGTAGCATCTAATTTTTTTTAATAATGAGTGGCCTGAAGATATTCAAAACTAAATATTTTCAGAGGCAAGAAAAAAAAATATTCCGAATACTGTTGTGTGCCTCTCTGTACAGTGTCTTGAAAATTTAATGGCATTTTGAGTTTCTTCTACTTCCGAATTCAATCTAAGAAAGCAGTGTCATATGTACAATGTACAGTGTACAAAGTACAATGAAATTCTCCACAGATTACAGACAATTAACAAGACACATTCCGGTACAAAAAATACTAAGTAGGGCTGAGTGATGTGTGATATTAATATTATCATTGCATCACAGCTTGGTTGAGATCAGGCTTTTGCAAAATATACAGATATTATACTGCAGTATAAGGTATTCTCATAAGTAACGTTATTTTTCAATATAGTTCCAGTATTTAGGATCTTGGTGATAAAATTTGCAGAGAGCAGGGGGCTTACATTTCGCTAGAATATTTATGTTCTATTTTAGGAAACAAAACTTAGCATGCTTTGCAATTATGATAATTGTTCCTTTTTCAGGATTACTTAGTATGTTTGAAATTAATGTTTACCACCACTAATTTTGCGTATGCTCTGTAAGTGCTCTCCGAGCCAAACATTATCATTTTCATCCTTTCTGTTTAAATAACTCATAGAAGCATTTGTGAGAAAGTGATATTTTTAGAACTCCTCTTTGCTTCATTTATATTGCAATATTTATCACAAAAAAAAAATTCTGATATCTTGCAGCCATTATACCATGCCAAAATACTAACTACAATGACATACACTCACCTAAAGGATTATTAGGAACACCTGTTCAATTTCTCATTAATGCAATTATCTAATCAACC
>JABFEA020000044.1:10634514-10659021 GCA_019775915.2 Cyphomyrus plagiostoma
TTTCTAAAGAATGCTTTCAGCACCTTGTTGAATCAATGCCACGTAGAATTAAGGCAGTTCTGAAGGTGAAAGGGGGTTAAAAACACTGTATTAGTATGGTGTTCCTAATAATCCTTAAGGTGAGTGTATATAGCAACATATAGTGTAACATTCAACATGAGGTAGTTAAATGATATGCTGCAGAACAAAGCACCAGCATGAAGTGGAGCAGTGGGTATAATATAGAGCAGGGTTCTTCAACTCTGGACCTCGATTCCAAATCCAGGCCATGTTTTTAGTTCTCCCAAGTAGTTGTTTAATAATTACTGATTCTGATTAGCCAGAGGCTTCACACCTGACTGACAGGTAAAGGAAGGCTGGAAAACCAGCAGAGCTCGGACCTCGAGCACCGTGAATAACCCTGATATAAAGAATGCAGCAGCAGTATCACAAAATTAGCGATTCACTGTGGAGGCAGCAAGTGTACAGTACAATCTTCTTGCCATAACTTCATACAAACAGGTAAGACCGAAAACGAAGGAGACAACTAAGACGTTCTCGCACCCTGTGGTAGACATAACTTCTAACCCTACAGATTGACATAAGCTACACATGCCGTCCCCAAGACCCAACCTCAAATAAGTAGCAGACAATGGATGGATGAGTGGATGGGTGAACAGAGTTTAGAACTTTTTTCACTATCATGACAAGCAGGAGCAGAAGACAAACAGACTAAATGTATGTATTTTTCATTGCAGTTGTAAACTACAGAATCTGGATCCATGTGCACTGGAGCACTGTTCCAGATGAAATTATTGGTTAGGACTGGCCTTATCGGTTAGGCTCATGGAAATTTCTCCTTTTATCCATCTTTGTCAAAACTGCAAGCATGAGAGATGTGTTAATGTTATTCATTAAGGTTTTCTTTGGACATAGGTGAAACTATGAAACCACGAAGGTAGATGCTGTCAAAGGATGGTGAGATTGTCCTGGGGCCATGTCTGGACAAGATTTTTAAAGGCCTTAAAGTTTTATTCATGTTTAGGGTTAGGGTTGATATTAGGATTAGATGTATGGTTTGGCTTGTCATTGTGGTTAGAGCCTGGGTTCATTTTAGGGCTGCCATAAGGGTACAGTAAGAACTAGGATTACGGTTGCACTAGGAGTATACTTCCTAGCGTACTATGTGTGTGCAGTGCACACATTACGAAGTACGCAGTGCGCACACTACACAGTTCATGAAACACCACTGCAAAGTGTACACTCTATGTATTCTTCGTAGTGTACACTCCGCAGAGCACACTTCGTAGTGTACACTTCATACTGTATGAAGCATTTGGCAGTATCAGGCGCAACTTTATTAATATCATTGACTGTTTAATAATGGTACATGCTGGTCTGCATTTTGTAGTGTGCGCACTGCGCAGTGTACGCTACGAAGTGCGCTTTGTTGTGTGCACTCGATAGGGCATACTCAGTAGAGTTACAGTTGGATTAGAGTTACCATTAGACTTAGGCTGTCATTTACATAAGCACTGAGGGTGTGTGTAGGATTAGAGTTATAGTTTGTGTTAGCGATAGAATAAGGGCTAGGGTTATTGCTATGGTGGTCATAGACTTAGGGCTATGATTAAGCTTGTCATAGAGTTTTGAGATAGACATAGATATAGAGTTAGGCTTTCCCTTAGGATTACATTACAAAGTGTTCACTTTAAAACCTGGTGGCCAGGCCTCCACCCATGGGGTCCAGCCAGGCATAGTCTGAATGGTAACATGGGTTCACCCTTCTGTGGGCCCACCTCCTGCAGGGGGACCCATGGGGCTGAGATGCAGTGTAGATCGGGTAGCAGTCGAAGGCAGGGTCCTCAATGGACCAATTATCAGCTACCAAAAACTTGCACTTTAGACATTTCATAATATACACTTTGTGTTGTGCATTCAGCAGGGCTCATTCAATAGTGTTAGAGTTGGGATTGCCATTTGGGTTAGTGTTAGCATTAGCATTAGGATTAGGTTTAAGGTTATTGTTAAGATTTGGCTTAGAGCTACAGTTAGCATTACCATAAGGGTTAACCCTAAAGACATTTAGAATAGAATGCCTTTTATTATCACTATACACATGTACAATGAGATTAAAAGCAGCTCCTCCAGTGCAAACATATATGTAGAACACACAACAAACAAATAGTGCAAAAAGTTCTACAGCACTATATACATATGGAAGAATAAATAACTAAATATGGTTTTATAAATATAAACTAACAACTGTCGTATTCTCACTTGTTTGGGTGCATGTGTGGTTCTTGTTTTTCACTGTAGATTATTATTTGCAGAGCAGTACAGTCCCTTGACAATTTTGAAACCGTTACTGAAATCCAGAAATATTTTCCCAGTTTCCCCAACCCTCACCATTCTTCTGAATTAATCCTTGACCTTCTTATAAATTACTATTTTTTGTTCAAAGTAATGTTTTATTTTCATGTTTTGCTTCCATAGAGACTGTGGCACCATCATGTAGTTCTGGAAACAACCTAGAAACAATAACATTTATGAAATATATATAAAAAGTGTTCATGGAAAGCCAAGCATAATGCACTGTATAAATATTTTGCATGCATTTAAATACCTTAACAGCAAGAAAAGACTTGGCTCTACACCATGGAAGTAAAATGTTCATTCTTACACTGGAATTACATTTTGGAAAATCTTATAGAAGATGACACTTTAAATTAAATGTACATATAAAATATGTTTTGTCATATTTTTTGTTCTCTTATGCATTACATATTTTTAAAGACAGACACTTTGCTATATTATTGAAGCACACATGGGTTGTAATAAGGAACCAGGCACCTGGTGTAATATGTGAAGCATAGATTGTAGCATTGGCCTGTGAGGGTAATTTTCCTAGTGATAATTATTGATGCTCATCTTCACTTCTAGCCTCTATAACCATCATATAATAACACAGCCTGGGTATGTAGAATGACTTGAAAGGCAGACATTTCATCATTACCTTGTGGCAACGGGGCATGGCGACGATCCACTAGCAGCTCAAAAGGGGGTTATTAGGGAAACTAAAAACATTGGGTAGAACTACAAAACAAAAGGACCACAAGGGGTCAAAAAGCGAAATGGGGAAAACAAATAACTACAAGAAATGAAACAAAGTCCAGGAACAAGGTAACACTGGGACCAAGAACAGGCAAGGGAGCAGAGCACAATAGAGCAGAGCAGAGCACAGCATCTAATACAATGTCCCACTCAGGAAATGAACTAAGGTAGGAATTGTAATACCCACAGAAAACCGGGGAAAGCAAGGGACAGATGTAACTCATAATCACTAATACCCAATTGAGGGAGATGCAGGAACAATGAGAAACGGGTGTAAATAATTACTAATGGGCACAGAAACTAGGGAGCTTAATGAATACCAAAAAATAAGGAGGCATTCTATTCAATTAAAAGGTACAAAACAAAACTAGACCAGAACTGAAGTAGGGTGAACCGAGTACAGGGATTAAAGACATAAAATAAACAGAAGAACTGCAAACTAACTAATAATAGGCTGGTTACTGGGAAGCTCCAAACTCATGACACGAGATAATCCATATTAATTAAAGCCACACACTCGACCCAGTGAGCTAAGTGGCCTTCTAGGGAGCAAGATAAACACACAAGGATTATGAGACAAGGAAGGACAAGACTGGATGGCCAGCAACACCTGCTGGCCAAACAGAGAAGAGACACGAAGGGCAGGATCAGACGGGTGCTGACCCTGACACCTTGCTCCTTTATGGACCTCCATGAATCCATACTAGTGATGATCTCTCAAGACAATCCATGGCACGTCTTATAAAAAAGAATGACTCCTGATCACAATGAGATCTTTTGTAGAGCTGTCTGAACAAATCACACTTGCGTTACCTTCATGGACTATTTTCCTAAACATTTTTTTTGCAATAATAATTTGATGTATGGCCAGACCATTTTTGGAGACAAGATTTCTGTCTGTGACCGATGAGAAAATGGCACATTTTAGCATAGATTAGTTTGTCAAACCAATTTCATATGAAATCGCTGCTGATGATAACACTGGCGGCTCACTGCTGCGAATCATTAACTCAGGTTTAACTAGGTTCATTTTAGAAGAAAACTAATGCACTGTGAGAAACATTCAAGAAATCTTATTCATTCACATTTGCACAGCAAGAATATAGTTAGTAATTTTGATGTGCCATAGTAATATAAATATCATTGACTATTTAATAGAGGTACATGCTGGTCTGCAGCTGGAGGTACAATATCCCAATATGCTCAGCAAATATGAATGATGTCCATTTTGTTACATCCCCCTACTTCCAGAAAAAAGCTGAAGGCTCCTTATTATCACTGGATAAGCAGTTATGGAAAATCTATGGGTGTGTGAATGAATTAAAAAAATTATGTTTATAGTCATGGGTCAAACATTTAGATGCTTATTTTTTTAATTGTGCATCCTGTTATTCGCTTGTTTGTTTCCTCATTTACTTGTTTGTTTATAAACTTCCCACTTGCCAGACTAAACAAATGATATTTGCCACTCACTCGAAATATTTGAAGCTGTAAATATTTTAATTACTACCATTCAGATAATTTTGCAGAACTTGCACTTTGGAATTTGATGGTGATGACAATAAATATTCATTTTACACACACAATTCATATTCCAGGAGAAATTCAATTATGTTATGAGACTAGAATGCTTCTTCTGGTCCGATAACATTTAATCACTTCAATTAGAGTCGATCTGACACAGCGTGGTGCTGGTGAATATAATTATTATACAAATTTTCAAACTCCCTATTGATATGGAGGAGGAAGAAAATAATATCCCCACTAGTTGAGAAATGACTCAGAAGGGCAATAGACTACATCATAGCTGCAGTGGTGTAGTGTTCCTGTTTCCCACTGAGCTATGTCCAATCCAGTGACACAGTAAATCAGGACAAAATAGAATTTCCAGGCTAATTCAGTCCATTACCTGTAGCATAAGCATTATCTACGTAACTCTTGCACAAGAGCTGCTACTGAGTCAGGACCTCATTTCCTGAACAGTTCCTTACTCTTGACTGAGAAACCACAAATGGCTGTAGAAAAGTAAAGCATGCAGTCCAGCTGACACCTGTGAATGCTATGAAGAAGTGTGACACTTAAAATGTCAACTCCGCTAACTGAGTTTTCAGAAAAGTGTGCTTGCATGCACAGTTAGTCTCTGGTTATTGAAAAATCAAGGGGCTCTCTGCTCTGCAAGGACAGTGTCCTAGTCAGTCAGTGTAATGACTTTGAATTAAAATTTTGTAGAAATAAATGTTCCCACATGTTGTCAAGCTATAGTGTACAAAATACATAAATATCTTCATGAGCCATCATTGGGTATACTTGGGAGAGAGGCATTGAACTAAATCCATCCAATTTTCTATTACTCACCTGTTCTATTCAGGATCACGGAGTGTATTCAAGAGTAACAGGTGCAAGGCAGGGAATAACCCAGGATCACAGGGCACACTCACCATTCATACCTACAGACAATTTGGCAACTCCAAGTAACCTCGACATGTTTTCGGACTGTCGGGGGAAACCGGAGAACCTGGTGGAAGCCCCACAATGACACGGGGAGAACATACAACCTCCACACGCACAGGCAGGGTTAGGGACTTGATGCCACCCACAGTGAACCAAAATTGGTAAATTATTGGTAAATTATTAAAAGGAAGTCCAATATATAAATATTAACTTGCATATTTTGCAAAAAAAAATTGCAAAAAAGGGTATATAAAAATATATTGTTTGTTTCAGGGTTGATACCAAGTTATCAATAACATAATGAGAAGGACCAGGTTGCAATACTGATAGCTAAACAAAGACAAATGCTATTGTCTTCCGCCCCGTTGTGCTGGTGGCTATCAGTCATTCCCTCCTTGCCACTTGAGCAGAGCGCCTGCAGTATGAGAGGGAACGAACCAAGCAGAGTGAACTTGGCCACTAATTGGATTATCTGCAGATTGGCATTTGGTTTAAATGAGGAAGCTGCTCCGGGCAGGCGGCCACATATCAACTATGAACATAAACCTGTCCACCAATCAATGGTGTTGTGGGCCCCGGAATATTAATCAGCTGTTGGGGGGGCATGGGACCCTTAAAAGGCCCAACTCAGCTATATCAGCACCAAACCTCAGACTGGCAGCTTTTATACCCACATCGATTGTGCATTTCCAACCTGAGATTTTGTTCAAAGGAGGATTTGTCTCAACGGGAGACCTGCCTTCTCTGTTAGATCAACAAACAGCTGTGTGTCTTAAATGCTCATACACTGGAGATAAGCTTTATCTAAACAATAAAAGGCAAAGCTCAACCTGACTTGGTTCCCAAAGGACAAGTGTTGACTTTGGCTTGACAAAATAGCCCCATTTTGGCACCTTGACATCAATTAAAATAAAACAGAAGTTGTTGGCTCAGTGTTGGCATGTCAGTATGGGGCACAACACTGTGGAATTTTCATTGCCAATCTGCCCGTTTTCTACCACTTATCCAGTGCTGAGTCGTGGGATCAGCAGTCTAAGCAGGGATGTCCAGACCTCCCTCTCACCGAGGGAATACCAAGGCGTTCCCAGACCAGCCGAGAGATATAATCTCTCCAGATTGTCCTGGGTCTGCCCCAACGTCTCCTCCTCGTTGGACATGCCCGAAACGCCTCCCCAGGGAAGCGTCCAGGAGGCATCTAGATAGACGTCTGAACCACCCCAACAGGCTACTTTTGATGTAGAGGAAAAAATGTAGAAAAGCATTTTATTGCATTTGTTTTTTTCCCACCATGATAGGAACCTGCAGGTCCAAAATAATTATTGGAAATGAAGCATATTCTCACCATTGAGTCTCTGCTTGAACCCCATCAATGTCCGCATGTTATTTTATAGATTTTTAAATGAATGGCTTGCTGTGGTTAGGTCAGTGACACTGTCTGGATAAGTAGACTAGAATCCACTTGTTCACCCCTAAAGGAAGAACCATAAACATATTTTCTGAATGTAAGTTCCTTTGGATATTGACACCTGCCTCATTAGCATTAGGCAGTATCAGCCAATTTGAGACCGAGGCCTGGTGTTTTTTCTGCTCCATCTCGTTTGATTGACATTATTACTGGATAGTAAGTCATTTCATCTGGCACACTAGGCAATAATTATTTCAGATTGAGTGGAAGCTCTAAAACCTTTGGATCTATGGCCCTTGGGGACAGTAGCCTAATGTAAGATGCGGTTATTCAATTTACATTTATTAATTCTTTGCCGAAGCATCAAGGTCGAGTTCGTGCCGCCATACAGAAGAGGGTTGTAATAATCCAGCCTTGAGGTGGGAAAACAGCGAGTGCTTTGTACTATGCAGTGGACCGGGGAAGTTCCAAACTGGGAAAGGCAGTGCAAGTCGTTTGGACTTGAAAGGATTGCTGTGCCAGGCTGTATCCCGCCTGCTTTCTCCGTTTGTCTCCTTAGCCAACAGTGAAATTGTTGGAGAGATTTAGCACGATCAGAAATGAAGGGCTGAGCAGATTTGTCGCTGCGTGTGAGTCTTTGTTGGAGGCTAACAGAAATCTCAGGTGTTCTGTGGCTGTGCTACTCGAGTGCTCTCATGGCGTCATGGTATGAAAGCGCTACCTCCTTTATTAATGTTACCGGGAAAATGGGAAATAAAAACATTTGGACTCTCTGCCCAGGATGAAGAGTTCTGCCAAAAAAATACAAGATAAGCAGGGTTTCATACAGGTGAAAATATTTTGTCTCATTCGAAAAGCGCAACATATTGGAAACTGATTGCTTAGCGAAAACTAGTTTGTCTTTTGGTCTTCTGATTGTTTTGTAACTTGGAAATTGATGATTTTGCCAAAAGATACAAAAGCAGATGCAAAGTGCAGGTGAATATACAGTGTATTTATTTTGTAAATGATCACGTGACATCATGGAGTCAAGAACAGCATTTCATCGTACTCTGGGCTCATATACATCTAATACAGGGTTTTCTAATCTAATCTGGTTCTTGGGGACCTGCAGACAGTCCATGTTTTTGCTCTCTCCCAACTCCCAGTAGGATGCTGCAGTGTACCTCTGTTATGTTGATTCTTGCAATTCAATCAGAAATGATTGTTACATGAGTCATCAGGTCAACACAAGACACATTAATGTAAAGTTATCTTGTTCAGAAGGCACAATAAACTCTTATTATTAAGAACATAAGAAGCCCTTTTAAAATGAGGTTTCCCATATTCTTCTATATAATTGTATGCTAAGTGTTATGATCATTTTGCATTAAAAACAATATTAGGTCTGTTGCTGTCTTACACAAAATAATTTCTTGCCATGATTTTGAAGGCACAAAGTGTTTTGGCGCCATCAAGAGGATAAACTGTACAGTACATGGCTATCCTTGAATTGTTTATGTGCATTTTAATGAAGAAATAAATACATTAATTAATCAAGTCTTACAGAAAATATATAATTTGGGACAGCAAGGTGGTGAATTCTAATGATAGCGTAACTCATTTAAGTACCGTAAAATGTGTTTGTACCAAGTCTTGAATACTCACTGCTTTATGATGAAACGGATTCTAGGGCAATTAGGCTATACCTATTCAGCACACTGAAGTTGATGATATCCCCAGTGGTGCACTGGTTAAAGTAAGGCGCGTCTTAACAGCAAAAAGCTGAGTTAATTTCCCAGTGTGCCACATTAGCTTTCCGGACCGATGCCCAGAGAATGAAAATCGGCTGGTATTCCATCAGGTGGCTTAAGCATCTGGGTTCATCTCTCCCTTATCACACTACAGAGACATCTACCATCTACTGGGCTTACAGGACCATGGGCAGTATCAGGCACTTTCCTTCAAGCGTGCTATGTTGCTTGATGAAGCTTGTAGCCTTTAGAGAGAAAAGAATGAGTTGAATAAAACCAGATAAACCAGTTGAGGAGTCTGCTGGTCTCCATCCGCAGGTTGGAATGGATGTCACCTGCAATGAGATTAACTGAAATTTCCCAGATGAGTTTTTTAAAAAAAAAAAAACGGTAAGGAGGGACTATGACGTATCACTGTAAATGTCATATTGTTACCCTGTGGGTTGTTTCTAATGTAAGTGCTTTCCTTAATGGTTTTAAGCATTTAGTTTAATAGTAATTATAAAATGTAGCTAAATGCAACTAAAGAATTTGCGACTCAATTAAAACTGGCTAAAGTAGACATATAAAATACGAGGAGCTACAAACCAAAACCGTTGCGAAATATTAAAATGTTTACAAAACAGAACCACAACAGAAACATATAAGTCTTAAGAAGCGTAAACAAATTTTCTGTGCCTTTGAATTCAAAGGGAATGGTTGGACAGTAACTATTATACTTGTTACAGCTATGTTTTGTTGTCTGCAGTAGATTGTACACCCCTGGATTTGACAATGCTTAAACTCCAAAAACATAAACAGAAGGAGGATTTAAGAGTGCAAAAGAACAGCACTTCATGTGCATGGTGCGATTATAAGTGATGGCAGGTTGGGGATGTTGGTATCTCCTGTGCCGTGAAACGTTTCATTTGTATGTCTAAATCCTGACACCCACACAAGAGCTCTGTTTGTCCCCGTGATGAAATATTCTTCATTTCTGTACTGCCTGCCTTTGTTTCTTGTCGAAACCCTTCAGTACTGAAAATCACTTTATGCAGAACTGGGAATGGTGTACATTTTTCATAGATTATCTCAAAAAACATGTCATGTGTAGGGGTGGGGGTGGGAAAACCCAGAGCCTATCCCAGTCAGTATAGAGTACAAGGCAAGGCTGCACCCTGGACAGGACAGCAGATGTATGCAAACAGTATTAGCCTCATTCAACCTCAGACACACTTAGAGAACATGCGAGCTTCCCACAAGCAGAGCAGAGGCAGCTTGGAGGTGGGGGCACCCGCCGAGCCCCACACCCTTTGAGAATATAAATACACTGGCCTCACTTTACTTATATGCAGCATTAAAGTGTAGCCCGTGTACACATTCATGTTAATTCCTAGATGTGGACTGCTATAGGCAAGGGAGCTCAGAACAAGTCAAATTTAGCATTGTTTGCACAAATAATGAAAACGATAAGAAATTTCTAAAAAACTGACAGCAAAAAGAGGGAACACTGGAAAGAATGATAGAGAATATGTGGAATACACATGAAACATTGGAATGAAATAAAATGTGTCTAAATTGCTACAGTCTCTTTCACTTTGCCCTTAAGCGGAGTGATCCTTTCATCCACAGTCCTTTATAAGTACCTTAAAAGTTTAATTTTTTGGTTTATTTTTTCTTTTGATCTGGCTATTTATAAAATTTTTGATAATACATTTTTGAAAACCCAGTGAAAACGTATTGCTCTCACATTCCAGTAAAAGCAATTAGTGATGTGTCTACGGTGTCGGATCAAGACTTTGACGAGGTAGAGGGGCACTTGAAGAGGTCTGCAGGGGGTTGGTAAAGCACTGGGCAAGCAGACGATCCATAGCTACGCCCCTGGGAGAGAGCGGCAGAATTTGTTTTACAATGAATTCCTTTATTTAAAAAAAAAACATGTAAATAAAATAAATGATGCTCTGGTGTCCTCGGTGGTTGCCGTTTTTCGGGTGGAGGGGGGTGGGGGGTTAGCCTATTGATGGCCAAAAGAAGCTTCATGAACCATTTGTTGTATTTTCTGATACCACTAGATGGTGCTCTTCATTCAAAAAAACGGCTCAATGCATGCCCCACAGCAATCCAAGAGCGCCATCTAGGGGCGTCAAAAAATGGCTCCTGAAGGTTAATTTGACCGTCACTAGCATAGCCCACAAATCCCACGCCCCCCTTTACCCTGTATGCCTGTACCTACACATTGCATTTTTGAGGGAAGTTATGCTCAGCCCCAGTAGTCTGATAGTGGACCGGCATGTGTGAGGAAGCCTGGGAGACAGAATCACTGCCATCTGGAACTCCCTTTTCAGGGGCATATGGGAACAGGAAATTTGACTACATGACAAAAGTCTTAGGGTTATGAAAAGAAAAATTGCTGCTTCAGTAGGGTAGGAGAACTGATAACCCATGGCATGTGCAGAACAGGCAAGAGAGCTTGGGGCCTAGGTCAGTGTTCACATTTTTGAGCTCTGCTCCCTGCCATACTGTCCTCGATTGGGAAACACTGCTGGAGATCAATGGGAATAAGGGACAGGAATGAAAAAATTTGCATGAACAATGACAGTCACCTGACACACCTTCCAAGAAAAACAGCACCTGCCCCTCCCTCCTTTCTGGTCACAGCTAGTTACCGGTTAACTGAGTAGGTGAAGTTTGCTCCTTGGAACAGGTATTGCTTTGTTGCACCCTGACGTCAATGCTGACTGACGCTGACTGTCTGTGCTGTGCTGCCCTGCCTTGGCATTCAAAGCTCATGCCAAACTGGGAATGAAAGCTCATGCACTCAACCATGTAATACACACTGACCTTTTCCATCAAGAAATCTTAGTTTTTTTTTCCTGCAAAGCCCTGGCTGGAAACAACTGACTGAGGAAAAGTGATTTCCACTGATATTCATTCTTTACATATTAAAGAGAAATACATGATTTTAAGATTTTGTCTCTGAAACTTATTCTGTATTATATACGAAAAATAAGTATCATGATATTTTCCTCATTGGTGACTATGACACCAGACTATTAAATACAATCTTAATGTGTTAGTTATCTTATCACACATTCAGAGTTTCTGTCTAGAGAAAAATGTACAATGATGAGATAGGTCAATTGTCAGGTACTAGAACAAGTGTCTAATTTTATACCAAAGAAAAAATTACTGGGAAACGCAATATTAAAAGTTTGTAACGGTAAGAATAAAACACTTGCTGCCTGACCACCATTGTCTGTAGTGCTAGTGTGGGGGTGTGCATAAAGAGGCTGTTTACACAGCTGGTGCTGCAGCTTGTGTCTGTCATAAATTTTCCCGTTTTTAATATCTTATGTCTGATTCTCATAAATCTCTGTTGATCATTCTTTAGTTCTGGGGCTCTCTAATAAATTATTTATTGATGGTTTTTGTTGTAATAGCTTGTAATCGGTTCAATTGTAACATATGTCACTGTTTAAGGCTATTGTACGGAATAAGGAGGTTTTTCTAATTAATTTGGTAAATGTTACTAATTACAATCACTTCTGTCATTCAGAGTATATGTATCACTGTGTGTATTCTATGGTGCCGCTTTGAAAATAGAATAATGCATATTTTGTTTTCATTATTTTAGTATGGGGTGCAGGGCCGCTATAGCCCCCCTCTAACATCCTCATAAATCTCTTTCACATTCAGTGAAAATTCATGGAATTTTTATTTATGCATATTTACTACTCACATTCAGAACATGATACCTAACCATCATCACCGATAGTTATTATCTTAACCAGTGGATGATTTTGTATTTTGAGTGTATTTTTCAGTCATCTACAGCAGACTGGCTGCTGCTCTCCAGACATTTTTTTGCTCTTACCTTGAGGAAGATGTGACGTCCATCTTCTTTACCCTCCTGCATCTTTCATCTTGACCTTCAGCTCTCCTCTCCTCTGGTCCTGTATTTCATCGATTCAACATGTCTGTCAAAATTTAAATGTATTTTTATTTTTTTAATTTTTTTGGCCCGGGGTAGTTTTGGGGCTCTTTGTTTTAAAATGGCACAGAACCACTTTCAGTTTCCAGTAATATCAATCATGAATGTGTTTGTACTTACAGTGTCCACTGCAAAAGGCAGAAAATTTGCATATCCATGCATTTATTTTGGCCGTATTAATTATGGCTACTAAGGGAACTTTGTATTATCTGACAAATTATTATCTTTTTTTCACAACAGTATTAACTTCAATATAGCCTTCATTATATAACATAGCTAGACGACTAGATACAATCAGAAAGTAAAATCCAAACCAGGATTTTGTTTCAACCAACCAGTTGAGCATAAACAGTCACAGTCACAGAGTACTCTCTGACTGCTTATACTGGTTTGTTGAAACAAAATCCTGATCTGGATTTTTACTTTCTGGACCTGAAATGTCTGTCTCTGGATACAATATACAAAATAATATAGTTTCCCTTCAATTTTTATTGAGTATTATTTTTATTTATGTGTGTTCAGCAACAAATTCTATGCATCTGTATGTCACCCACATATAGCACGTCCATACTTCTCCAGAAAAAAAAAATCAGTGGAAGGTTTCCAGGAGTCATTATACCAAACATTTAGTCAGGACTAATAATATTTTACAGATAATAGGTTTACTTTGATTTTGAATTAATGTTTTTTTAAAAGTTAGCTAAAAGATGTTTACGAGAGTTTAGCAACAGCCCATAATCATCTAGATAACGTAGTAAACCATTTTTAAACATCATAACTTATTAATTTACACATTTTTTGCCTAGCAAAACAAAGATTTGCTGCAGGTGAACACCCAGTCCCAAGACACAGTAAGTATGCACAGTCGAGACTTCCTGTTTCCATTGGGAAACAAATACATTTCAAAGTACAAGTAAATTGTTTCCCTTCTTAGCTCTTAATGGCAGCTGCTTTATGGCGGCTAAACAGCACTATCTAAAGAAGCATCATTATTCCGGAAGATCTCAAAGTCTCTGGTAAATCATTGCACTGTCAGAACTGCCTTTGCTATTTCTGTATTTCTCGTCTCTTTTTCATTTCCCACACTGCATACTGTGACACCACTGTATTAGATGGGATAAAAATTTCATTTGTGCGAAGATACAAATTAAATTTGATAGCTACAGACACTGAAGGGCCATAGTGAAATTCCCCCAGTGTCTCGCTGGAAGGATTTCCTGTAGGAGCAGATGAAAAAACAAATGAAAAGGGGAGAAAAAAAAAAAAACTATCAATGAAGCTTCTAGTAATGTTTTATTTCTCTCCAAGGCACCTCAATCCTGTACCAGCTAAGTAGATGGATAGATGCTTCCCTAGGACTACAGTCACTACACATCATAAATAAAACAGACAAACATTCCATCAGGAGTGTATTTTATTAGTAATTTGAATTTGCCAAATATACAGGTATTATCTTTATCTAAATATTATATATATATATATTTATATATCTGATTTACAAAAGTAGTTCCTTTCATGTGATCAGAAGACAAAAGCGAGAGAGTAAAAGCTACTACACTAGAATATTCCCCTGCATTTGCACGCATGTATTAAACCAGATCTGGGATTCACCCTTCACAGTTGGAACAGAGAGACAATAAGCAGGGAAATGGGTCATGTCTGATTACTGGGCTGCTTATTCCAGAACACCAAGAAATGGGAGATTCCAAGGCGAAGCCACAAATCGTTGCCAAATTTGATAACGGAATGAGCACAGTTGCGATAACCTAGGTTCAAGCTCACGTAGGTTTATCGGTACAATATGCAAGTCATTGTTCGGCCTTAATGTGCTCAGTTCCTTCGGCAAAATCCAGTCGAGTCCCATGCATTTAAAGTGCCCAGGTCCATCACATTTCATTGTCAGCTACCCGAAAGTCTAAAATCCAACTCCGTCGAACGCTGCCACAAAAAACCGCCACGCGGGAGAGGGAAATATCATTGGTTAGTTCACAGCAAGAGGACGAGATTTCACACTTCAGGTTAACTTGTTTCAGTGCATTAGAAAACAACAACAACAGAAATCAGAGGAACGCATACCCACCACTTCGCCATAAACATTAGCTTCCTGAACATGAATATTCACTACATTGATACACCTTTAACGAGCAAAATATATATGGAATGTAAACGCAATATTTCAGTTATCAATGACATTGCTATAAATCAGCATATAGTTGACTGAACGTAGCTGCAGTAAATGACCCTGCATATTTACAGTATTGTTACTGTATTGTCCCCTTAGCCTCATAAGTTGTTTACCTCTTCCACAGAAGTGTCTAAGAGCTGCAACAGAAGTTATACAGTAAGCCAGCTCTTCAGAGACAACCCATCCATTCATGGAAATTGTTTCACTCCTAGTAGTGTAATTATTAGGTGGATCGACAAAATGCCCGTCAATTAAAATGGACACCATAACATGGAAGCAAGTCACTGGAGATTTAAAAACACTTAGAAAAAACAAATCTCCTCTGTATGTTCTTTCATCATAACAAAGGTTTCTTGAACAGTAATGGAATAGTGGCTACACAGTCTGACTGCAAAGAACGATGTGCTGCAGTCACAATTTTTCTCATAGAGGAGTTACTGTCAGAACTCTGCAATGCAAATTGAAATATAAAGAAGAGTCAGAGTCACGCACGCATACCTTCCACGGCTGTGAGGAGGACCCCCAAAATGTCAGAATACAAGAGAGTGTTCTGGGGTAGGACAGGCTACAGACCTCCATGACCCTGCATAGGACAAGCGGGTGTAGAGGATGGATGGATGGATGTTCAAGGGTGCATAGCAGTCTGGAAGCCATTGACTAAAACCATCTAAGATTTACAATCTTTACGATTTTAACGTTACATTAAATAACCCTGTAGTGTTTTTTATCCTTTCAAATGTATGCAATATAATTTTTTGGGTAACTGGAATTCATTTTAAATCCTTAAGAGCAAACCATATTGTAAATAATTCAGTGCAGTACATATGTTCATGTCTTAATGAAGGATACAGGAATATGGGATGAGCGGTGATAATTTGAAAAGGGGGGGGCATCATGTACAATGAAGAAATGGGATTTAAGGACATTGGTACATAAACAGGCATGATTACAACGACAAGTTTTTAAGCACTGTCTTCATGTGAAGTTCACATTATTTTTGGAAACAAAGTTGTCCAGACAAAAGGCAAACTCAGGTCCCACATCTTAAATCAGTGAACGTGGCCAATAGCGGCCAGTGGAGCAGGACACTGGCCTTCAGCATGTTGAAAGTGTTGCTGTCACACTCAGAGACCTGCATCACATTCACTCAGGGTGTGACAGAACCTTCAGACACCTTCTTTAGCAATATAACTATAGGTCCTGGGTCAAATGAAAGCTCCTTTGGCAGAGCACTTTACAGGGGCAAAAAAACCATCATCATAAATAAATAAGAACAAGAAAAAAATAACATCCAACAGTCCGACATCGCCAAAACGTTAGCCACCTTGCGTCAGATGACGTTTAAACATGTACAGTTTGGTAATTAAACAATGTTTTTAAAATAAACCAGTTCTTAAACAAATAGTGTTACTGAGGGCATGTCCTTATGTAAAAAATAAAAACATCTAAAATAAAATACCCTCCATTTAGTGAAAATCTCAGTACACAAATTATCTATACATTAAAAAAAATGATAAAATCAGTAGTTTTAGCAAGTCATCTGGAATCACTTGTATACCATTAAATATTTCTATGAGAATTGCTGTGCAGTATAGAATACAGAAAAAAAAAAAAAATCCAGATATCGTGCACACAGGCACCTTTGTTAACTGCAATACGCTGCTCTTTTGCAATGACTAACGATGATGAGTGTTGATTCATTTACCTGAGTAGGATACTTTAAACTTTTACTAGCAGTTTAGAACAAACCAGCGTAATGCACAAAGAAGTTAGTGCAGATTGCATCGCACGGGGGAGGGGCACATTTACCGTCGTTTATTCGTTTAGAATCTGCTGCAACGTGGACAGCAGGTTCTTCAGCCCAAAGATGTAGCCATCGTCGCGGGTGGTGCTGGGGAAGACGTGTGCGAAGTCGATCATGCGGACCTCCACCTCGTCGCGTGACTTCGCCGCGTCGCACTCCAGTCGGCCGTCACCGGCGTCCGGCCGTGTGCCGTTGCCGTTCGGCTGCTCGGGGGGGGCTTGGCACGTCCAGGGGAGGCAGACGTCGACATGGTGGTCCCGGCCGCAGCTCCTCTGGTGCAGCGCGTACATGTTGGAGAGACCCTGGTCCAGGGCCGCCGCCACATGCCCGTTTTCCCGGGAGCCCACCTCACCGATGTTGTTGTTGCATTCTGGGATACCCTCCTTCAGGGCAGCCACAGCCGGGAGTGAGGCGTTCCCTACCAGGCCACCGCCATCGAGCTGGGCCGTACCCTCATATACAAACAGCAGGGAACTTGCATAAAAGTGTAACTGATTCTGGCCTTCAAACCACTGTAGGATCTTCTGAACCTTCTGGATGCTGCTCGCGACGGCATCCTTCCTCAGGATTTTCCCATTGCAAAAGAATTTGGCGACCCCTAGAGCAGAGAAAGGAAAATGCAATAACAGCTGAGATAAGAAGACGTGGGTGACAAAGGTCAGCCATTTACATACCTCTAGCTACAACTCATTTTTAATATAAATACCTGAATAAATGCCTTTATCCGCCTATCAACCTCAGCACTACAATTACCCCAAAAGGCTTTTTTAACAGCTCTACCAACCTCTGACCGCTTATCAGACTCGTATTCGCAAAACCACTGACACCACATAGTCTTAAAATAATAACACAAGTTTCTGCTAATCAGGACCGGCTCTGACTCCATATACTAAACAGTAGGCCTATCCCAGGCAATCCGCATCAATCGCTACGGCCCACAACATTAATATGCCTTGCGGAGAATCTTACCGTCTTTGATGGTGTCCTTCCCGAGACGTCGTCCATAATATTGGTCGTGAGTGTCATATCGATCAGAGGTTACCTGGTATATCTGGGGGGGTGATGGAGGGGACAAGGAGACCCTGCATTAATTTAGAGCTCTGAGCTTACAAGCATTCAAAGTCAGTTTGAAAAGTGATGAAATGACTGTCCTCAACAGAGGATGAAGAACAACCCTTCAGCTGTCAGGAAAGGTGAAGGGAGCTTAAAGCAGGAAGGTTCACAGGGACAGTAACGGGACGACCGGTTGTTCATGTTCCTGAGCAAAGTAATGTAACTTCTGACTTCTGAAGAAGCTGCTTTAAGTGAATCGTTATTTTTTCCCCCATCCATTGACCAGTATCAACTTGGGGCTAATATTCCGCAGAGTTGTGAAACACTGGCGGTTTTGGGGGAGCGGTTGGTTAATTTCCAAAAATATATAAAATCTATTTGCAGTTTGGGGGGGAAAATGCCCCATTTGACCAGATCTATTGGCAGCGGTGCCCCCCTCCGTCACCCCCGACTGACAAGCATCACCACCAGCACCATCCGCCTGGTAAACAAGTTTTACTGGTCCATGAACTTCTTGCGCAACGTCTGACATCCACAAGCACCAAAAACTTATGATCCCCCTACTCCACAACATTCCTGCTAGGTCGAAATGTAAATAAGGGACCAGGATATTAACACAGAAACTTCAAGAAGGCCGTCGTTGTTACAAAACAGTGTCTATGGTCTTTGTTGCGGCTGAATATCACCGCGGACTGAAATCAAGCTGCTTAGCATCAGAAAAGCTCACTGGAACAAAGAGGACAGGGGCCCAGCCCATGGGTCGGGACACATTCCAGCCGCTATCACGAGAATCAGCACTGCATTTACCAGTAATGAATCACTTTACTCTGTGGCCACACACAGCAAGTCTAAAGTGCAGAGATGGGGGGGGACATTCCCATTCTGCCTGCCAGATGTCCCCGCCCCCCCAGATACCACACTCCCAGCATGCATCTCAACACCAACGTCACACTGTGACCCCCACAAGGTGTAACTCAGCATCTCACAACAGATGTCAGGCATCCCCTTTGTAGCCATCACCCCCACCCCTGCAAAAAAAAAAAAAAAAAAAACACACAAATGAAGTCCCTGGGAAACCATTATTTCTGCAAAAGAACGAGAATTCCCTGTTTACTGACAGTGCAAATCTGCCTAATTTCTTTCCCTTGTTAATAGCAGTCAGTAAGCATTAGTCACACTACAAAAGGACCCGAGAGAGCACTGGATGAATATGGACACTGGATGAATATGCAAGAACACAGAGAAGCAGCCTACAGCTCGGTACAGCCATTTCCCATCTGACTAATGCGAGGAGCCTTCATTTGTCTACAAATGGTGGGAACTCAAGGATGCCAGACTGTCATAGAAATCCTACAGTTAACCCTATACAATGCATGAGTGAATTAAAACATTTGGCACTAGAGTTGGCTATGATGGACTGGCATCCCATCCAGGGTTGCTGCTAAACAGCCGGTGATAAGCTCATCCATGCCCCTGCTAGGATACGCAGTTGGAGGATAGACTGATGGTTCTTTTAGTGCTTTTGTCTTTACCATACATTAATGACTTATAAAGATATGGAACATAATGGTAACATCTACAGGTATCTGACATTACAGATATTAAAAATACATTAAGGCTTTGGGCATACCAAGCACATTTCACCATCACAGAAATGTATCCAATTTAGCATAAAAACTGTGGCAGGCGATTTAGCCTAAACATTGTCAGTCCAATTTAAAATTTATATTGAAAATCTCTTTACCCACAAAAAAATCGTACATAGTATTAAGACAGGATATCAGTTGCCAGGAGCGAAGGACAAACAAGGAGAAAAGGAAGAGAGAAAGAAATGAACATCTGAGCAAAACTCGACCACAAATCAGACAGTGGATTACCGGGATAAAAACAGCTTTCTATTTATTCCACAAATTCCGCGGACAAGACAATGTCACATTCGGTTTATTCTGCAAATAAGAAAAATAAATCCGCCACAAATCCCACCACCGTGAATTACACAGCACTGAGAAAAATCGATAGCATGTTCTTCAGAGACTCCTGCCACTCAGTGATATACAGCCAGTATGTTACAGGACGCTGTACCGTGAACCCGGAAACGCCACAATACGTACTTAATAGCACTTTGCAGGCTTTTTTTTTTTTTGTGCGAATTGCATTTCTGTTGTCTCAGCACTATACTTATGAGTCTATCAGAGCAGAAGATATTGGAAAATGAAATAAATGCGAGCTGGCAGGAACAACACAACGTTCTAAAGTTGAAAGGACTCACAGAAGAAAGAAACCCACTTAAAAGACAGTTGCTCAGCGGCTGAACACACACTCTGAAATGTGCTTAACACACAGAACACTTCAAATGTTTAAAACCACTAAATATAATCAATTTAATACTGGGTGCCTTATTTTACACTCTGAAATCAGCATACATATTTTAAATGCTTTTTTGTTCTTTGAGGTTCGCTTTTAGTATACAACTGATGCCGGTATTGCATACATGTAGTCGATGAATTAATAAACTATATTATTAAAGGGAATACACAGGAAAAAAGCGATAACATTTCCTTTGCCTTTTTCGTGAATGAAAATATGAACACATGGAAAAGGAAAAGTTCGCAAGTAAACAAAAAACATTGTTAACATATGACCATAATAAAGGAGAACAGCAGATGGTCGGTGTCCTGCAGAAAGAGTGTTCTGGAATAAGCAGCCCGGTATCGACTGCAGAAAAAGCAGAGCATCTCTGATTAGTGTCAGCAAACCGACTGATTCCCATTTGGCCTGGGTAAATGCTCTGCTGGTACGACTGGCTTGCCGATAATACAGTTGATACCATACTGGTTGCCAGTGAGCGATCCTCATTCCCTCAGCAGGTTTCCTATTCATGATTTAGTGAATCTGAAGACTGAGGTAGACAGTCATTACGCTTCCATGTAGAGATGCTGAGTGACGGTTGCAATGGTGGTTTAGACAGGACATGCTCAAGTACCAGAGGTGATTGAGATCTCTTAGCCGTGTGACTCATTCCTCTGAAGGACATTTTACATCTTATACACCGGAAATGTGTCATCAACCCAAGTAATTTTCGGAAGTTTAAGTCATCATTATTTAAAGAAGAGGTTCTTAACCTTTTTGCACTGCAACTCAATTTTTTCCCATGCCACCTCAGTTTCCTGGTTGTGCCAGGAAATTTTAAATTGAGTATCTGTGCTTTGGCTTCTTGGATTGGTTGAGTGTCCACTAGCTTGCGCTAAGCATTTACAGAGCCAAGACCAATGTATATAGGTTAATTCTAGGATTGGGGCTGGGAAATCTGATCATGGATCAGCAAAGGAGCTTGCTGGTTTTAAAATGCTTACATTTCCAACTCTGCCTCGTGACCCAAATCTTGGTCGCAACCCACGCGTTGAGAATCGCTAATGTAAAGCATGGCCTGTCTGTGTTCAGGTCTACCACCCTAATCACTCTAAAAATTCCCATCAGAGGACAATTCATTTTAGTTGCACTGCAATAAATATTCAAGATACTTGGAAAAATCTGAATATGAAAAAATGAGAAGGATAATCCAAATTCAAAGAGATAAACAAAATCTATTCACAGTTCATATTCTGATCGTGGCGCCAGTAAAACTGCTTGTGCAAGTAACACACACATAACACATGAGTGAGTAAGCAAGCAGAAAAGGTAACACTACGAGTCAAGGTGTACCTCATAGCATTGCTCAAGAGCAACCAAGAAGTATGGGAACATTTTGAGCAGAACCCAAGTATTCAAATTTTTGAGCAAAAAAATTCAGCTGATTAGTCAAATATAACAATACTTCATAGCTACAGCCCTAGATTTTAGTGATATGCCAGTCTTCTCTTCAGCTAGCTCTCAAAGTATGTGCATTTTTATGATTTTTTTCAAAAAAGGTATTAAAGTAACACCTAACAACAATTTGAGAAAACCAGTAAATGACAAAGTTATCCAGAAGACCCAGCATTCAGGCCCTCCCTGCTAGAGTACAATATTTTCAAGAGGGTCAATTACTGACCACTCTCCATCAAGTAAGGAAAACAGGGCTAATTGTTACACTTCGTACACAGGTACAGCTTCAGCACCAGTGGTTTATATCAGGTGGGTATGGGCCAAATGACACTTTGAAGATGGAAGTATACAGACACACTTACCCTCATGCCCTGAACCAAGAAGCCAATCTCCTCCATCAAAGGATACTTCTGGATCTGCTGCTCTTTCTTTTCCTTGGAAGCAAATGGGTCATAGCTCCTCTGGCCGATCTTCACGTCCATGATGCATGGCTTGTTGAATTTGCATGTCACATCCTCCAGTTTTAGGTACAGAACTGCAGTCCAGGGAAAGAATAGGGATCAAATAGGGAAACGGCTGAGAATCACATCACTGGGGTACTGATGGAGTACTGAGAATGGACAGAGAACCTCCAACCCCTCCATAAGCCCCCTGTTCCGTGAGAGTGCTCCATTACTTAAAATGGAAAATTTCATTCACGGGACTCAAAACACATCAAGAAGACAGATGCGAGAGCCACTTTAACATAACAGGCTGCTAACAGGTAGCACGCATTCAAGACTCGGGGCCGGCAGCTCTGCCAGCGGATCATACCCTTTCCACATTTTCAAAAAGAGCATATTCAAGTCAGATCAGTGCTTTTTATATTCACGTATGCAGAGCTGTTTTAGTCAGGAACTTACGTGAAAAGAAAATTTAAAAATAGCAAAAGGTGACTTTTCATAAGGCGGTGTTTGAGATTTAGAGCAGTTTATAACAGTTATATTTCCTCCGAGCGAATAAATATGTGAAGGTGACTGTGCTCAAAAAAGGGTCACAAATGAATTATGGTGTGAATGCTTGTCTATTTAGGGATACCGTGAAAAAGTGAGAAACGTAAAAGGTTAAGGGAAAATAACGTAAAAATATTTTTACCCGTTGGCGCATCAGGTGAAGACCAGGTGCCGTAGTATTTTGGAAGATAATGCTGCAGGTCCAACAAGAGCAGGTTGTCGGAGTGCTCAGCATATACCTATTAAACACAAGGAAACATTCCAGCAAATCTACCATGTTCCTTGAAGTTAATCGTGTCCATAGCTAGATCTCAGTGGCTTTTGGTTTGTTTGATTTACTTCGTAACAAAAAAGGTTTTGAATATTTATACATTGTCAAATTCATTACCAAATATTTTAACTTCAGGTATATCCCATGGAATTAAAGGGTTTAAGATTTTCTGACTATGTGTCACAGATAAGGGCAATTAGACAGCCATTATAAGACAGCATAACAATAGCAAGAGGTCCGTCCAAGTTTACGCCCTTCTGAGGCAGTAGCTGGCAAAATCAAAGTTGACCCACGGAGATTTTTTATTTTTATTAAAATGACAACAGCAGAACTTAAAGCTTGGACTCCAAGAAGGCATTATCACTTAGCTGTGTATCTATTTCTAAACACGCATTTAACTCTCAAGCAGGCTGACCTCAGTGCAAGTTAATACATTTAGTAAGGTTTGGGAAATGCATTAAACCACTTGTCTGTTCCTGTGTTATTGCTTGTGAGTTCAGACACATTTAAAAAGCAAAAGTACTGCTTGCAGACACTGGATTTTGGCATCTAAAAGTTATCTAAAATCTCTCCACAGTGTGTTAAAAATATAAAATTATTAACATTGCAATGCAATTTTCAGCAAGCCAGTTATATTATGTATGTATGTATATATATACATATATATAAATATACATATACATATACACATATATACATAAATATATATATATATATATATATATATATATAATATACAAGAAAAACATGAACACACCTAAAAATCTACAACTAAAAATCAATCTATAACCAAAAATAGACTATAACTAAGAAATTCCTTATTATTCATATTTTCATTGACAAAAGGTTCTTAATGAATCAAGCTATATTCCAAAATATATTTTCACTTAAAATTTGTATTTTCAAAAAAACAGTTAATATTGCAACCTTTATTTCTAATTTCTGTTTAAACCTGCATATGAAAACCCATATTTAAATTAGGAAAAAGAGATAAGCCTCTTTACTGCAATGTGACTTTTAAAAATCCATGAAAAGTTTTAAGAAAAACAACAATATGGTTATATTGATGACTTTATTTAAGTTTTTCTAATTTACTTATGTAAATTGGTTTAAATGTATACTTTTAACCACAGTCATATAACACACACATAGCTTAAAATGCCCTATGCAACTATAATACAGAAAAACTAAAATTACTGTAAATTTATTATAGAAGCAAACAAGTTTATGTATCTTTATTCATAGAACTACAATAACTGGAATTCTGGGAATCTTTATTTACACAACCAGTTCCTTAATCAAGCTGCCCAATTAATTCCAAGTATTTACTTTACTTTGCCTAACAAATGTAATTTCAATGTCAGCTTCTTCTTTAGACCATCAACCCTCTTGGGACATCTCAAGTATACTTCCTGCTGATTGTACTTCTCTCGTTCTGGGCGATGAACAAATGAGCAACAAGAATTCTCCGTTCTTACCCTACTGTAGAACTGCATCTCCCTCTGGCCTCGAGGAGGGGGCTGGAGCTGTTTCAGAACGGTACCATCCGGGTGCTGCAGCATTCCTTTAGGAGACACAGGAAAAAGGGGGACTGCAGTAAGTTAAGAAATAAAAAATTCATGCTAATTTCACGAGTAAATAATGATTTATTTTTTTTAAACTCATTCCCATTCGTGGGGGGGGGGGGGGGGGGGGGGGGGGGGGGGGGGGGGGGGGGGGGGGGGGGGGGGGGGGGGGGGGGGGGGG
>JABFEA020000044.1:10670870-10686649 GCA_019775915.2 Cyphomyrus plagiostoma
AAAGTATTTTTTGGGGGGAAAAATACTATCATCATCATTTTATCTTTTTTTATAGTTTTACTGTCCATATGTTCGTTGCTCTGTGATCCAAATCCAGATGACCCATTAGTTCCAGATATAGCACACATCTACAAGTCTGACAAAGAAAAGTGAGTATGGTATTTTAAATTTTTAATTATAATTGTTTGTCATACGAAATTGACTGAAAATCTGTTCTGTCTGTGTCACCCCACTGATGTACATCAGGGGAAATTAATATACTTATAAATAGTGCTGTCCTTTTAGTAAACAATTGTACACATAACAATCATTAAATGAAGCTAATTTTCTTATTACTTAGTAGCAACGTTAAACTGCAGCAAAGGTGCTTGTTAATATGTATGAGTAATTTTGACTTAAATTTCTTTGTTTTGTTAAATCACATTTTGGTGCAGACAAAGTCTTAATTTTAGCCATCTGACTGAAAACAATGTCAGCTGAAATATATGCTAGTAGTCTGTCAGACTTCAAGTGATTTCAAACTGGTTTGGGTACATTCTTACTCAGAATGCGAGCCCATCATGTTCATTAGTTACCTAGTAAAATCTAACATAAGCTGACACATCTGAATTCTCCATGCGTGACTGAAATACACTTTTATAATGCTATTTACAAGTCTTTTGTGTTAAGAAAAAATTTCTGTAACTACTAATCCAGTGTAGCTGATCATTGTATTGCTCACTGGACTCATTTAACTGAATTTCCAAGGGGATGCAGAATTAGTTTGAAAAGCATTGGGAAATACTGGAAAGTTGTACTAATTAAAAGCTTAAATGTGAAATTGCTTCTGAAAATGTGCTTTTACTTGCTGTATGTTTTATCCCTTTAGGTGTAATACGGTCCTTGTAATTTTTATTGTATTTTTTCTTTTGTTCAGGTACAACAGACTGGCGAGAGAATGGACCCAAAAATATGCAATGTAAAAACTTAGCCAATAATTTCAAGTCACAAAGCACTGTAAATTCTAGAGCCTAAAAGCCCTTAGGTTATACTATTGAACATAATGTACTGTTAACATTTATCATACAAGCAATTTCAGTTGTATAAATCCACAAATGTAACATGTTTCTTTTTTCCCCTTCCTTAGTCATTGGGTCCATTTTTTTAATTAAAAAAATAAATTATGCAGTTTTTACAACAGGCATCCATTAAGATTTTCTTTTCTTTCCTTTCTGTAGGTAATTTCTTTTTTCCATTTAGAAATTTTTATTGTATAGTACAAAACTGTTCTGGATCTATTTTTATTATTTTGCATTAAAAATTGTATAAAAACTGCATACGTAGGTTTGTGTGAATATCTTTTATGTGACGTGGCAGGGTGGTATGTAGATCAGGGGGTTAGTCTGAGTCTGTGGTGAGTGGTTCAAATCCCAGGGTCAGCAGAGTGATTACACTGTGGGGCCCCTGAGCGAGGCCCTTAACCTCCAATTGCTCTTGGGGCTGTCTCAAAAATTATCATTATCATTTTCAAAAAAGGGTCGGTTTAATAAATGTAATGTAAAAAGTGTTGGTGGTAAAGGTGGCACCGTTAAAAAAAAAAAGAGGACAAGGGGGCTTCAGGGACTACCCAGGATACAATGGAGGGAATTTATTTCCTAACTATCTTGGGAATGCCTGTGGATCCGCAGAATGTGCTAGAATCCATGGCTTTGGAAAGAGGTCTGGTCGGACCTGCTTCATATGTCATCACCATAACCCCAAGAAATCAGTCTGGCAACCAATGGATGCATGTTAGACTGTCAGAAAAAGGGGGCAGCTCTGGTATATTCACGTACCCCTAGTGGCACAAAAATGCTCCTTAGAGCCCAATTCTGTGCCTTACATTAAAAGGTACGTTTATCTACGGCTACGGGTACAATTGCTGCACCTTGAGGGTACAACCCCAGTGACACATAACTGTGCCCTCAAAAGTACTTTGGTACTAATTGGTACTGCTTCCTGACAGTGTATGGGGAAATATCTATCAATCTATCTACAGTGGATCTTTCTCAAACTTAAGACAAAGCTGCTGGATTTCTTGAAAGAGGAAGAGCTCATGTAATTTTGTTTGTTTTAGGTTGACTTTGTACAAAAATTCTTCTGTCATGTTCTAAAACTATGGAGACTTATCTCAGTTTATATTTATCTGACCAGCGTAACTAATTAAAATTAATATTATTCTAAATAATATATTATTTATGTTGTGAACAGCAGTCTGTCAAACCACCCATGTGGTGTGCGTGCGTGATAGTCCAAATTCTGAAGTTATCTAACACAGATACAAACAAGAAACAAAATGAGTACGTAAACGCTCTATTATAAATGTATACCTAGCACATAGAAATATTACATAGAGGATTGCAAATAATTATAAAATAAGTCACAAGTACAGCTTCAGAATCTATTGATTTTCATTCAGCATTTTAAGTGGAAGAGCTGGATATTGCGAAAGTATCAAATGAATCGAAGAGCAGTTTACGCTCAGTTCAACATTTCCCATAAGGCCATTTGATAACAACGCATAGATGTGCGACGGGAAGGAGTTGGGGCTATAGAAACCGCCAGAGTTCTGGATTTTCATTGGACGTTTCTCAGAAACTATTAAAAAATCATTGGTTCTACTGCATGACGTAGGCCAGACAACGGCGCCTCGTGCATACATGTTTTGGGAATCTGAAGAGTTTAGAGGAGTTTCATACAGTGGAAATTTCAATTTGAAATATTCGCAAATACTCGTTTGTCTGAGCCATCGTTACACGGAGTTGTGCCTCTTTTGTTAGAATGGAGACGTATGAAAGTGAGATATATCGTATTCGCAAATAATTCGCGGGTCGTAGACCTTTCCTTGGGACTGGCAGGTGTTTTACGGTCCATGCCGTTTCCCGGAGGATGCGGGCAGCTGTACTCAGAACTACAGTCAACCAATCTGACGTTTTCTGAAGTATGTCTGCATAGATATACGTTTCCAAGAAGACATGGCTCTCCTCGGTTTAGTTTCATCTTGTGGCGGCTATCTAGTTAAGCCTCTGAGTCTTTTCCCGAGTGCGTGTTTAAGGTAAGTGGCAAGATGCATTAGGGGTCAGAAGAAATATTTAAAAGGTGTAGTCAGCATGACTGTGTATGCTGCATTAACGATTAAGGCCATCGTGCAAGATGCTTAAGTTGTAATGTACGCAGGAAGCGTTGATGTAAAGCAAATCAGTAGTATACAGTTAAGCCAGAAAATTTCCCCAGAAAATATGGTTACATTTTTTTGCGAGGTCGATATTGCTGCTAGCAGACCATCCCATTACAGTATGTCTCTTTCTCGACATTATAAAGATGCATCGCTGTGGTTCCAATAAAGGGGTTCAGCACTTCAGAGGGGCCTCCCAAAAAACCCATGAACGGGTACATGTTTTTCGCACAACAGCAACGTCCCATCATTGTCAGGCAGAACCCAGGTATAGAGCGATGCATTTTAACGTCACGGCTGATCAAACAACACAAAATAAACTCGCATAAATAAAGGAATAATTAAAGTATCCATTACGTGTGTTTTGACGTAAAAGTGTTATTTTAGTTGTCCTTTTTTACAGGATTTAAAATCGTCGAGGTAACTCAGAAAATTGCAATGCAATGGAGAGAACTTACACCTGAACAGAAAAAGGTAAGATGTTTCCATTTGTTTGCGTTGTTGGATAAACTGTCGTGAAATATGCATATTTTGTGGATGCTATTGTTGACACTGGAGTTATCCATTACTATGGCAAAACTAAACAACTCACACCTGTACGTGAACACTGCAGAGAGTGAAAGCAGGTGGAGGAAATCAGAATGACTCTGACACCTCCCACTTCCACTAAATAACTTTGCATTGCATTTGGTTGCATTAACTTGAAGAATACATCACAATCACAATTTTATTCAAAGCCCTTTGAGGAGGCCTCAGCTGCAGCCAGGAAGCAGTATAATGCTGAGATGGAGCGGTACAAGGCCCAGCTCAGTCCATCTCAGGCAGCAGCTCTCAAGGAAGAAAAGCGACAGAAACTAGCCAAAAAAGAGGCTATCAGGAAAAAGAGGGTGAGTGAATTGAGCATGAATTCTGTGGAATATCACCCATTGCCAGTGCTTGAAGTGGGCCGGAACGCAGCGTAACACAGTTCCGGAACTTCTGTATCCTAAAGACTTGATTTTTTTTTTCACCGCACAAATGTCAAATGTTGGAAAATTAGAGTTCCTGCACTTATTTTTTCCCACTTCAAGCACTGCCCATTGCTGCTCTTTGTCAAAAGTGTTCAGGTAAGAGATGAGTTTCAAAAGACCTGGTTACTGCTTCATAGTGTATGTAATAGATATTTAAAATATCAATCAGTTTAAATGGGTAAAATTGTAAGGTGACAAGGATGAATATATCAGCTTAGACAGAAGCAAAGTATTGTTACCCACAGTCCTCATGGGCGACATTTGTTGGAGACGTTTTGTACCTGTTTCTTTTGCTTCGTAACATTTCAAGGAGCTGACAAATCTGGGAAAGCCCAAACGGCCAAGGACTGCTGTCAACATCTTTATGACGGAACATTTTGAGGAAGCTGAAGGAAAGACGATGGTGGTGAGAAATTCACAAGTCATTATGTTGTTTTTTTTGCGTTCGTCACTCTCTATCATTCTCTATGACTGGCATCTGTGTTGCACTCTTTACTTCTGCTTTCATCTCATTCTTCATCAGGAAAAGTCAAAAGCTTTGCTGGACATCTGGAAAAGTCTGAATGCTGCACAGAAACAGGTGGATCTTGTCAATCTAGCATGAATAATTTGACCAAATTCGGGCAAAGCTTGATATCAGTAATTAACATTAACATTGTCTCAATCTACGTCTATGCCTTTGTGTTAAGGTCTACCTGCAACTAGCAGAGGATGATAAGATCCGCTACAAAGATGAGATGAAATCCTGGGAAGAGCATATGCAAGAGCTTGGGAGAGAGGATCTCATTCGACGAAAAGCTGCAGGAACGAGACGACAAAAAGAGGGGGGGCAGGGAAATGCGGAGTTAAATGCGCTAAAGCCAAGGTGACTGTGAAGCCAGGTGACAGTAAGGAATGAACTTATGTGACGAAATCCGTATGATTGAAGGTGAAAATCACTTGGTGCTAAAATGCTAAAGGATTTTTTACAGTCCTTTTGTAGCCAGTTGTATAATTGTTCTATTTCAAGTCCCGAGCCATTATAAATGCCAGAGAATTAACAGTATTTGCATATTAGAGGTTATCAGTTATCCACACACCCCAGAAAGGCCAGCTTACACTATAAAGTGTAGATTCCAAATTTTCAGATTTTTCTAATTGTTATTAAACAAAATGTACTGTGAAAATGTCTCATAAGCAATAGAAAATTAAGAATCATCTGTCCCGGAGTTGTTACAAAAGCCAGTTGACATTAATGATACTGTTTTCATTAAATATTTTGATTTTACATTGTACAAGCTATACTTTGTTTCATTTTTGCTTTGAGTTCCATGGGGGGTAAATAGTATACATGAAATGATGTTTATTAATTGATTAATATAATTTTCATAAGAGCCTCAAAATCTAAAGGGTGATGTCATGTATTTGTAATCTTTCTCAAACAGAATAAATGTGATAATTGTCACTTAACTGGGTGGCAGTATTGACATCTCTCCATGGAAATGTTTTTCCAAAAAAGACATCTGTTAAGCTTTCAATCCTGTCAAAAATTATACTGCTTTTAGAAGTAATTCTAGACCATGCAATGACTAATTATTTCTGTGAACCAACAGCATGGTTCCAATA
Source organism: Cyphomyrus plagiostoma (assembly GCA_019775915.2). NCBI lineage: Eukaryota > Metazoa > Chordata > Actinopteri > Osteoglossiformes > Mormyridae > Cyphomyrus > Cyphomyrus plagiostoma. The sequence continues at coordinate 10,676,679 of JABFEA020000044.1, forward strand.
ACAGCTGACACTTTTATATTCTCCTTATTAAATCGGAAATTAGAAGTCTTTAAGTCATTTTCGATATGAAATAATGTTACTCTAAATAACGCCTAAACCAAATTTATGCTTAAACCACATTTTATATTAAGGCAATGTACATGCATTTCGAAACACTAAGTTATTTGTTATCTAAATTGTTAAAAACGTTATTGCTTTTATTGTGGAAAAAGTCACGAAAGTCTTTTCACAGATGTGATAAACCGAAGCGTGCGAGACGTTGTCAGGCCTTTTGACCTTCCCACAATGCATTTCATCGCGAAAACGCGCTGCCTGGCGGTCCCATAAGAGCGCTGGGGGGGTACCACGGCTATAGCTGCCTTTTGATTGGCCGCGAAACAGCAGGTCACGTTCAAATCGTGGGCTCTATACAGATCTTATATATAATTTATTTACAGCATTTTGCACATTATATCAGGCAGTCGTTACGCTGGAAATGCCGAAAAAACGCGCATATAATGAACTGTGCTGAAGTGCATGACCGCTTAGACCGCGCCCACTGAGCTAACGTCATTCTGAACTTGGCGACGCGGCGCGGTTCCTCGGCTCTGTCCGCGGGGCAAGACAACGTTTTCAGCGCCTTTTTTTGTTTTTTTTTTCTTTATAACCTCCATGTCTTGTCAAAAACGGTTCTTGGGGGTATAAGTCAGCATTTTACCCAGATAAATAACTTTCCCGATTCAGTGTATTGCTTTCTTTGTAATCTAATGGTTGGATAGACATTTGTTTTGAAGAACCAGAAAATGGTCTCCTTCAGCTTGATGTCAGTTGGAGCCAGCCTCCTGAGCAAGCCGCTGGGTTTCCTCACGGGCGTTTCTGTTTTCAGGTAAGACCCAGCAGACGGTAGCTTAGCTTGCTCTAGGGCTAGGCTATCAGACCGCGTGGGCATCTGCTGTATAGATGCAATTTGGGATTTGGGGATATGCTCAAATCTTACGTGACACAGGCTGAACTCTGGTGCCATTGAACACCGTCTTTGATGGCTCTCCTGAAACAAATGTTAAGATCAGGTCTGTTAACATTCAAGAAATGACAATGAGTACAATGCATTGTAATGATATTCAAATGACACTGAATAGCATGCACTGTAATGGTTTCATTATTACATGCTTTTGCTGTACCCCTACCCGCCTGTATTATTAGGATCTCCGCCGCGGTTCCTGCGATTAAAAGTTTCAGCACCACCTCGGACGGTCCGCCGAAGAGGCCCAAGACCAGCTACCTGCATTTCGTGCAACAGCAGTGGCCGGTCGTCTCGAGGCAGCATCCAGGTGAAGATGACTGCTGCATAGCAGGCCGGGCTGGTCTTTAATGCGGAGCATGACGCATGATTTAGTTTTGCTCCAGGGACTTTGAATGCCAATAAGAATGTAAAAATCACATGGCGGTAAATATAGTTTGCATTTACATTGAGTGATGACACGTGAGCAAATCACGTTGTGTCAAAAACAACATGGATTTGTGATTTATGAGGGCGTTTTCATTGTTAAGGTTTATGAATGTAAAAACAGTATTTTTTCCCACCACCTGACCCTACACACACTGACCTATGACTTGGTTTGGATTCACAAATCAGCCTGGTCAATATTAGCCTAGTTTGATCCTTCTCTGTCACTTTTTAGGTAATTTGTTTTCAAATCTCCTGCAATTCCAATTAGCCATAGAGCTCAATGAAGTGAAAATGTGCAAAAATAATCACACGTGCTAAAATATGTTTGACTTTTTTCCACGAATCAGTTTTTGTCCACTAAATGCATTTTTAATATAATTGAGTTTTGGAAATAAGCTGTATTTAACCCCTTCTGCCTCACGCACGTATCAGTCACTGGCAGACAAACTGAAGACTTCATAAATGTCATAAACCAGACTGGTCAGTATGAGCCTGCTTGAACCTGTTTATATGGTGAAGTTGTTTTATTATTATTCGCGTTTGAGTATTAAAAGGAAAGGTATAATATTGACAGATTTCAGGGTGGAGGTGACGCCACCCTAACTCGCAAATCATGAGTAGCAAAATGCTTTTCCAGTGTACCTCACTGCACTGTTGAGATAAATCACGTGGAATCCTGAATCGCTAACTGCAAACTATCTTTACCCAAGTAAAAATCCCATGCAATTATTGGCAATTCATACTAGGAATTAAATCTTTGTCTCTTCAGATGTGAAAATTGTTGATTTAAGTCGAAAGATCGCACAGCAATGGAGGGAGTTGACACCCGAGCAGAAAAAGGTAAGGCATTTCGACGTGGCAAATTAAGACGATTGAGTGTGTGTGCCCTGTGATGGACTGGTGTCCAGGACATGACTTTGGGTTGAGCATTGGGGAGGGTTGTGGTCTCCACCCATTTGGGGGGGGGGGGGGGTTACCACGCTCCTGTCCCCCTATAATTTATGTCCATGACTGGTGTCTGGAATGGGCCCCGAACTTATGCCATGTGCCACCTGGGATAGGTTCCAGGCCCATCCTCCTGCGACCCTGACTAGTGCAAGCCTTGATGCATTGAAGCGTGGATGCATTTTTTTATTAACCATGAATATTCTTTCCATAATTTTTATTTACCATTAGGCTAAATGTGTTCTTACAAAAAAAGTTCAAATTCACGAAATGGCAGGTGAAGTGTGGTATTAAAGATCTGACCTTCTTGCCCTGAGATTGTACATAAGATTTGTCTCGATCCGTGTGATTCCTGTAGCCCTTTGAGGAGGCGTCATCTGTGGCCAGGAAGCAGTATAATGCTGAGGTGGAGCGATACAAGGCCCAGCTCAGTCCATCTCAGGTCGCTGCTCTCAAAGAAGCCAGGAGAGTGAAGATGGCAAAGAAGAAAGCTGTCCGCAAGAGGAAGGTGGGGAAAAACTGGCACCTGTGTGGAATTACGGGTGCAGATAAAGTAGGGAAGTGGTTAGTGCTCTGTGGGTGTGTGTTTGCAATCAAAAGGGTTTATCTGCTGGGAAAGTTGCTTTCTAGCCTGAACATATTTCCCTGAACATTGCAGCTGTGTTGGTTTGAATTCCAAGTTTTTAAAATGTATTTGGTTTATTTGAAATTTTCAGGAGTTAAAAAGCCTGGGTAAGCCCAAAAGGCCCAAGACTGGCCTCTTCATCTTCATAGCGGAAAAATACCCAGAAACCAAGGGAGCCACAATGCTGGTGAGATTAACCTCATATTTCATACATGCATGACATACAGTTGAGTGAGTATTGTTATATTGGGATGCTTTCTGGAAAAATCACTTCAATGTCCTGAGTCCCGACTTGATACCATTCTAAATACATTAATGCCCCTTGAACATTACTAAACACATATATTGCAAAAGTGCCAAGTTAAACTGCAAAGTTTAACTGTCCCATTTTCGCAATAATTACCCTAATATATTACAACCATGTTATACTATGTAATCTTCATAGAATGTACTGTGGTAAATTAAAAAAAAAAAAAAAAAAATTCTTTCCTTAGACGAAGACAAAAACATTAATGGAGGAATGGAAGACGCTGAATACCACACAGAAACAGGTGGGTCTTGAACAGAGAGTGTGTGTGTGTGCGTGTGTGTGTGTGTGCGTGTGCGCATGCGTGTATTTGGCTTATTTCACGTTAGGAACATGTCATCCTTGTTCTTCCTTCCAAAGGTATACTTGCAGCAAGCTGAGGACGAGAAAATTCGCTACAAAAATGAAATGAAGGCGTGGGAGGAGCACATGCGAGAGATCGGCAGGGTGGACCTGATCCGGGGTTCCATCCGCCGCGTGAAGAAGACGGCCTCCGCCCAGAAGCCGAAGAAGTCGTCCCGAGTGAAAACCATCAGGACTAAGGGGACTGTAAGAACTGCAGGTGCTAAGAATGCAGCCACCTCCGCTGGGAGCAAGACGGCGAGGAAAGGTAAAGCTGAAGAGTGACGTTACGGGGGGACACGCTTGGGCCAGAAAGAGAGGCCCCCCCTGAATAAAACCACTCTGCACAGATGTGCTCCTGAGTGTTAACATGCCCGACTACTACATGGCCTATGGCAAAAGCCTGTTTGAACCAGTGTCGTAACGGATCACTACACACGATGCAGATTTGTAAACAATGGCAAACGAAGACTTTTTTTTTTCTTGTACTTCCAGTAGTCAAAAATGCTACAACACAGTATTGTTTAAAATGTGTCTATTGACATAACCAGTGTAAAAAAAAAAAAAAAAAATTGACTAGGTAAATACATTTAGTATGTGTTTATGGTTAAAACGTCACATTTTTCATGTCTTTCAACGATGTAATAAATAACTATTTTCTACTGAATGCTTTTCACACAAATATTCCCAAAAACGATACATTTTTTGCTACTTTTTTTTTTAGATGGCTAGTTATGTGGGTATCTAGTACAGGTAACCTGCTGACTTGTACAAACTGTGAGAACTGCTGCATGCCTATCCGTTTCCTGGGCATGTGGCAGAGGAGCGCGCAACGTCCTGCAATAGCAGCTCAAAGTCCGGGGAGCACACCAACTTGTGCTTCACGTTTCCCAGGACGCTCATTTCCCCGGTGAGGCCTTCGGATAAGCGCACAGACACGAGTTGCTGCAAAAATGCCAAGAAGATTTCAGATTATAAGCTTTACTATATTAAAACTTTATTGTGCATTGTGGTGTTTAAGAAGGCATGTTGTCTCATCTCCTTAAATTGTTAAATGTAGAAGAGAAGTGTCTTTGTGAGATATGCTCTTGATCAGTGTTTCCCAATCCGGTCCTCGGAGCCACAGTCGCTCCACGTTTTTTGCTCCCTGCCAGCTCCCGGTATTGGGAAACACTGCTCTTGACAGACCGAGTGCTTGTACCTGCAAAAAGGAAAACGCTGCCCCTTCCGAAACGTCCAAGGCGACATCCCCAAGGAGCAGCTGTACTTTGCCAGATTTTCTAATCTGCAGTTTTCCTATGAGCCCCTCAGAGAAATCGGACAGAACCGGGGGTCCTTCTTTCCCAACTGGATCCTGTCGAACAAGATGAGTTCTGAGTAATAAATGTGAAAATGTTGAACTTGAAAGAAACAAAAGTAGTAATATCGGGTAAAGTGATGGCTAATGATTATAAAATGAATAGTGTTAGTCTGTGTGCTTGGACCTCCGCTTAATGGGCAGGTATGACGCAGAAACTCACTCTGGCCTTTGCTTGAGCGGCTCGTTTCAGATCTTCCGCCTTGCTCTCCTTGGCGGGCTTCTCGGCACTTGCCGCGGGCTGGCCGGGCATGCTGTCCGGGAGCTGGATGAACAGGAGGGCCTCTTCATCGCGCACGCTGAGCTGCTGGAAGAGCTCCACCACGCTGGGCTGCTGGGGGGCCGGGCTGCACTTGGCTGCGGTGGGGGGCTGCTGCCTCTGGGCCTTTGTGCCGCCAGCTTTCATGCTTGTACAGTCAAACGATGCTTCTTCTTTAACTGAAGAACAGTGCAGGAAGCACTTTAGTCACCGTGATCATCATTTCAGTACTGATGCATGTCCGGAGAAAACAGTGATATATCCAAAATCAAGTAGATTTCGATTTCTTAGTTTTGTTCTATACATTTGACATGTACATTTTTTGTGTTAGCATTAGGTTTACAGCACCATAACTTTTAAGGTACTTAGAATATTCTGGGTTCACTGTTTTGTACTGCAGTGTATGCACTGTGTGTGGTTCAGTGGGTCGGAGCTTGTTGCCTGTCACTGGAAGGTCACTGCTTCAAGCCCTGGACTTGGCACAATAGCCACATCACTATTGGGCCCTTGAGCAAGACCCTTAACCACCTGGAATGCTTCAGATGTGCCAGATTAATGGCCCGACCCTGTGGTCAGACCCCGAGCTGTGCCTTAACTGTATATGTGTGTGTCTCTTGAAAGACAGCAAGGTGTGATCTGTGGAGAAAGAGCATTGCAGTGTACCTGTACTTCTGCAAATGGCAAATTAAGGACCTTTTCATTTCACTTACTGCAGGCCAGGATAAAAGGTCTAGAGGATAAGTGGATGAATAGTATTGGGACTTACTATGGGTAGTGGGCTCACTGGCATTGAAAAAATCACTGGACTTATACAGTGGCAGTTGAATTGGTCTGTTCCTTGCATCATTTTTCAGACCTGGGTCATCCAAAAACTATTAAGACGGAAAGAATGGTGTCATATGTACAATAATGACACGGGTGTTTAAAATAAATGGTAATTTAAACATAAGTTAAACAGATACTCCAGGGCGTGTAGCACGATTGAATTCTGGAGCATCTGAAGTAAAGGTGACAGATGGCATCCGAAATGCAGCTCCTCACACGCTGACAGATTTTTCACCGACCCAAGCATTTTGGAAGATTCTGGCAGACAGAACCGCTATTTCAGGTTCCTTATGCCAGGCCAAGTTCAAATGGCCTCCAACATTTGTCTCCCATCACCGCGGCCACAGCTTACGTCGTCCCGATGGAGCTTTTGTAAAATCTCGTCCTCGTCGTCTTCTGAAGTGCGTTTCTCCTTTTTGATGCATTTCAAGACGGGCGAAAGGCCAGACTCGCTCAGTTCTGTTCTTTCCCAGCTGCCTGGGAAATAAAGAGCTCAGCTAGTAACATTTATCAATCCAACTTCCAGCCTGGGGCCTGGAGCCTGTCCCAAGCAGCAAGGCAGGGGAACACCCTGGATGGGATGCCAGTCCATTGCATGGCACACACACAGACTCAGGGGTACACTGGCAACAGAAAGCAGCCTGGGAATTTGCTGTCAAACGGCCCCATAATTTTGCCAATAACTAGGGGGTGGGGTCCCCCATGGTATAATTTGCTGCCAACTGGGGGGGGGGGGTCTTCTAGATAGACCAGCCCACTGAAAAATTTATACCTTCAGGCTTTTGTACAACACAAAAAATCCCACACAAACATCTCTGAGGTTAAAAAAAATATAAACTGGATATGTAATACAAACTGCCCCAGTCAGACAACAACTCATTCTTCTCTTCGAAGTGTGTTTACCTATTTTCCTAAATGTATCAGCAGGACCTTGTTCAAATATGGAGTGTGACTGAATAGTCTGTGGTCGTTCTCTCCTCCTTCCTCTGTACTCTTTCGATCGCTCTTCCCGCTCTCTCTTTTCCTTCTTCGGTGCTATGTGAGTTTCTTCCTTCAACCTCCAAATGAGATTTATAACACTTAAAAGCAGTAATTTTCCATGTTTACAAGGTAGTACTATTTGACATGTACCATAAATATTAATTAAGAATTTTGTTTTTCTCACATAATCCCAAAAACATTTCCATGTTTGGAGCCAGACTGTTTACTTTAGGGGCTGGAAGGGAACATTTTGCAGTAGGTCTAGTGTGTCGTACAGGGATTTTAAAATTCAAGACCCCAGAATCCATACTTACTCATCTTTTGTTTTCCTAATGGAATGCACATTTGGAACAAATGTTTTCTACAAGTGAAAAAAGAAAAAAGATTGAAGAATATTTATAAGAAAGAATTTAAAACTATTTACACACAAGCAGACTTCTTAGTGCTTATCTGTGAATATGTTCATCTACACTGTTAACTGAACTGCTTTCAACTTTAACCTATTGCTTTTACAATTTTCTACTACATTTCGCAACATTATTTGTACATAATAAAATAAACCTGTCACACACGAGTATAAATAATGCACCCATATGGCGGACATATTTTCTTTATTTATTCGAGTATATATTTTCATGCTCTGGCGCGTTTCCTTCTCCAGCTGTAATGACTGACCCTCACGGCTGGAGTTCAGGTTCATCTTTCAGCCACAGGAAATGGTGAAATGTGTGCATGAGGATGCTAACCTTCCGGCCAGGCTCACCTTTTTAAACCCGCCCAAGGTCAGGTCTCTCGAGCGCAAGGAGCTCAGTCTGCCTGGGGGGGGAGGTGGGGAGTTCAGGGACGTCCTTCCCGGGAGACTTCGACCTAAAGGGAAGCCCGGTCTGAGGGCAGACGCCGACGTGCTGGGACTGTTATCGACATCGCGTGGATCGCTCATCCTTTAATAAGAATATAAAAATTAAAAAGCAATAAAGTTGCACAATTATCGGCGCGCGGATATACTTTGCATGTAGTCTGTAGTGCAGGGGTGCGCGCGCCTTCAGAGACGGTAGACTATACGTCATCTTTTGTACGCAAGACGGTTTTTTTATTGCAAACCTAACGCCAAAAAACTACTTCTAACAGCGCAGTTATGTCGTTTTGTATAAAATCCGTTCAACGCGGAAAGTAACATCAATATCACAAAAATATATAGCTATAGTAAGGTAGCTAGTTTCAACTGTAAACAAGAGCCTCCATTTTGTTCGCGGGATATAACAAATGCATTTGCGCCTGCAAGACATTTAACGAGATTTTCCGTCGTCACAGGTACAAACACGTCAAGATCTGCACAAAAATGTAAATAAAAAGGATATTTGTGCATCCAATACGTACATAATTCACATTTACATCTGCATTGTGCATTAGCAGCGCCTCTCAGCTGCACTTCCTGAAGTGAACCGGCGATGGCTACGGAGTATTTACGTAATAAAAAAATATTATGACGTCCTGCAGTAACTACATACCAGTGTGCAAAATGTGGAGGAGAGAGGAGTGCGAGAATGTGAGACGCAGTGCGACCCGGCATGTGTGTTACAGCAAAAGTACGATCAGATATTATCTTAAATTGTTTCCGTAAAATGTATTTAATTTGGCCATCGTAGACTAATTCTTTTTAATAAACCACATGGTGGCAGTATTTGCTAAGGTGTTAAATTCGACATACAGAAATGAAGCGAAATCGTTTAAAGCATCGCAAGAAATGTTCTCAGTCTATAAAAACTTCAGTTCACGGTCGTAAGTAAATTTGTTTATTGATATTTTAAATGAATAATTATTTAATGGTTTGTTTCAGAAATCTTTAGATGTTTCACGTAGTTCTTCGGACCTATTGCTACAGGCACTAGTGGACAAATGACAACACCTTAATGCCTGAGGCGGTGCCTAAGGATAAAACCTCTGTCAACAACTCAAATCAACAAGAGATTCATCTCTTGGGTAGGACCTTTATCTTTTTATAAGTTTGCATTTAGATATGCAACTATCAATTCATTCAGATGGTAAGACACTATATGATGGCAATACTTTCTTTATATAAAATTCTGTTAGAAATATAGTCCTTGTTCGTTTATGTGGCATATTGTGTTGTCTAGGGTCATATCAGGAGCCTAAGTGAAATAAACTTGATGACAAAAGTAAGCCGTAGAATGATAAGACCTTTTGGGAATCACAACATGGATGGAGTACACAGATTTTAGGTAAATGGCAAATTTCAGTCCCTTTAAAGTTCCAGTACAGAACTGTGCCCAATTGACTGGGGCACCATGATGCCAAGGGCCCTGAGGGATAGGGGCCCTAAAAATCTGGAACATAACTGGATTGATCTGGGTTGGGGGCCTGATATGATAACTTTTCTTTGTAACTATTTTTCTTGTACGATTCACATAATCCCATTTTCATTACATTTGTGGGGTGCTGGTTATAAATCCAAATAAACTGAAGGGAATTTCTCTTTAAAAATATTGGCACTTCCTCTGATCCCTTTCTCTACTTCTTCCCATGCATCTCTTGCAACTAATTGATAACTAGTAAACGAAGATTTTAAATCCAGATTTTAGCAGCCAATCCCATTAAAAACATTTAGGTTACCACAGTATTCTCTGATCAGTACATACTAACCTTGTGTTCAACCTCTGACCAGTTCTCCAAATTTGTGTTATTTTAGTTGTTTTTACTGCACCCTTACATAATTTGGGGCATTACATTTTATCCATTTATACAGCTGGGTACTGTTTTTTTCACTCAGTTCAGGTTCATTACCTTCCTACAGGGTCCGACTGCTGAGTACAACCTGGATGCCACCCTTTTTTAGTGATTACCAATGGACCCATCTGCTATCCTGTGACCTTTCTATATATA
>JABFEA020000044.1:10727386-10758782 GCA_019775915.2 Cyphomyrus plagiostoma
TCTAAAACCGCTACCGCACACTGTAGAGCCGCCTCCAGTGCGGTGCTGTCTAAAACCGCTACCGCACACTGTAGAGCCGCCTCCAGTGCGGTGCTGTCTAAAACCGCTACCGCACACTGTAGAGCTGCCTCCAGTACGGTGCTGTGCATCAGTTTCAGCTTTCTGAGCTTCATCCACTAATCTGAGCCAAAAATGGTGCTACTCACATGATGTAAGAATTGCACAGGAAACTGACTATGAGCCAATGCTCTTGTAAGTTTCAAAGTATGAGTCAAAAAACTATGTATAAGCAACAAAAAAGGTCCATAGGTTTGTGTGTTTGTCTATATTTACATTTAACTTTGATGGTACAGTTTTTATGTATGTATATCTTTCTCTTCCTCAAAACATTCCAATACAATAAAAACACCGGAGTGAAAAATCCTCAATAATTTACCATTCTACAGCTGCGAAAACATATACTTCAAAAAAGCATACTTCAAACACCATGCGTTTAACTAAGATAAGTAATTAAATCAAAAACCTAAACCCTTGACAGCTGTTAAATTGCAGTGCCTCAAATGAAAAGTGATGGCTGACTGGATCTGATGTGTGAACTCGGAGACGTGTCATAGAAACGCAGTTGATGGCCTTTCTGAAGTCGTGCCGCGGTTCTTAGGAAGGATCCAGATGGTTTATGACAGCTGGGTTCTACTGCGTAAGTCCTTGGTTAGAATCTGCAAGACCTTTAACCCCCCCAACCCCCCCCCCCCCAAAGTGCTCCAGGGGTTCCAGATAAGTGAACTGACCCTGTGCTTTTGGGCCTCAAGCATTGTTCTCAACTGTGTGTGTGTGCGTGCGTGTGTGTGTGTGTGTGTGTGTGCGTGTGGATTATGTTTATATTACATGGTAGAGACCAAATGTCCCTCACAATGTGATAAAAACCTGTTATTTTGATGTTGTGGGGACCATTTTTCAGGTCCCCACAAAGAACTATGGATGCAATCAAAAAAGTAAAAATGCCAAAAGTCTTGTATTTTGTTTGATTACTTATGGTTAAGGTTAGGTATGGGTAGGGGTTAAGGTCATTGTTGTTTCCTCATAGAAATTAATGGAGAGTCCCCACAAAGTTATAATTACAAACCTGTGTGTGTGTGTGTGTCAAAGCAGAGCAAGGTTGTATATGCGAAAAACATTCCAATGTACTTGTGCAAATGGCAAATAAAGCATCATTCCATTTCATGTATCATTTAATTTCCTAAGTGCTGACGGTAGTTTCACGCCGACCTGCTGACGTCTCTGTCGTGTCTTTTCCCCTTATAGAGCAACCGCGTGACCCTGAAGATGGACGTGTCGCACACTGAGCACTCTCATGTAATCGGGAAGGGTGGCAGCAACATCAAGAAAGTCATGGAGGACACCGGATGCCACATCCACTTCCCCGACTCGAACCGCAACAATCAGGCAGAGAAAAGCAATCAGGTTAGTGTTCCTTTTAGGGAATTACTTTTCTGTGTTTTTCTGTGCACTCATGCACCTGCAAAAATTTGGATACCTATGTACATATATACACATCTCACAAAATGAAATTCAGGTCAAACTTATTGTCACTTTGTCATTTCATCCATTCAGCAGCGCAAGAGAGAGTTTGAAATTGGCGGTGGGGGGAAGCACAATAAAACTTAAATCTCACAGTCTGTTTATTGGGGGGGGATGAATGAACTTATATTAAATATTCAAAGGTACCACACCCCCCAGAGTCCCGCTGTTCCTAAAACTCTGCACACATTAAACAAAGCTGAGTAATGCTTTATATTAACTGCACCTTCATAATGCATTTATAATGCATTCATAAGACATTCATAAGCAGCATGTATGCCTTAACATCCTAAAATCCTTTATCAGCTTTAATATACATTAATAACAAACATAACATAATGTTTGTTATTAATGTATATTGCAGCTGTCATGTCTTTTTGTAGGTATTATGAACGCAATGCTTTAAGACATGTTAAGGTATACTTACATGCTGCTTATGAATCTTCTATGAATGCTTAAATGCATTATGAAGGTGCAGTTAGTGTTCTGTGAATGCATAAAGAATCTATTATTAATGTGCAGTCAGTGTAAAACATTATTCACAATTGCGTTTCGGACAGCTAGAACAAAGAGCAGTTGAGCGATGAACACTTCACAGTTAATACTGGATTAAAAAATACTAAACACTAGTACATAGCAATGACAGTGCAAGTGAACAGCACAAGTAACAGAGTAGGTATGAGTGTATCTAGAAATAAAAAAAAAATGAACATGTAAATTTGCAGGTGAATGATGCAATACAAGGTTAGTGCCAGGGACTGTTATCTTCAAAGTGGAGTTGTTGTTAGCCTGCCATTCCCAGTACCAAGAAAACACTGAGATATCTGAACACAGACAGCAGGGGAGTAGAATCCGTTACCGTCAGGCCACTTAGCAGGATGTAGACCAGCACATGTGCGGTTTCAGGCTTTGTCAAAGTGGCAAACGTTCATATCAAGGAATGTCTGGAACTTATATGTCCTACACCCCCTTCGGTCAGAGGAGAGGCCATCGGCAACCCTGACTGACGAAGCAAACTGCTTACAACAAAACAGATAAAGAAATGGTTGGTACCAGTCAGTCCTGATACACCAATGAAGTGGGAAAAAAAGAGAAACTTTTTGTGCTTAAACCTGATGAGAGATAAGAAATTGGCTTGGGCCATTTCCGGTGATGCCTGTGTGTAATTTTCATGGTTTTATTTGGAAGGGCAGAAGAAAATGGAGCTGGTTTGTAAGGACTAAAGACTGACTGATTTTCATAGAAGGCCTTCAATCAGCTAGCGTGGCTGTTCTTTGTGCCTTTTTAGGGAGCTTCTGGTCCTGATGCCATTTTGCTTGTAGATAAAATACGTAATTCAGCACAAATGCTTCCCTTCTGCCACGCATTGATTCGTCAGTTTGCACACAATACATGCTGGAAATGGATGAGGGCGTCGCATAAACCGAAGGACCATGTTGTTATGTGGTTGCAGCTGATCTGCTATTGAAAAATGCTGAAGTTGGAAGCGTACTGACTAGCCTTTGTTTAATCAGTAATTTGTTTCAGATGTACATAGTTGGGAAAGAATTGGAATAGAAAGAAAATGGAAGAACGGATTTTAGAATGATGCCGCTGTCGGTCAGAGTGCGTGTCTGCACATGTATATGTGCATGTTGCTTATGTAAGGAATACTTGTAGTGTGTGTGCGTGTGTGTTAAGTAAAGAATACTGTGGTTATAGAGGATACTGTATGTCTGTGTGTGTGTTGAATAGGTAAGGAATACTGTGGTTATAAAGGGTACTGTATGTGTGTGAGAGAGAGAGACAGAGAGAGAGTTTATGAAGTTGACTTCCCATTCCTTCTCCACAGGTGTCCATAGCTGGCCAGCCAGGAGGTGTGGAAGCCGCCAGGGCCAGGATCAGGGTAATAAACCCGCTGCAGTGTCCAAACAAGGCCTCCCGCACTGTCACACGCCGGTCAGCAGGCACATTTGGGGAGGACCTTAGAGGGAAGCAGGGGTGGTGAGGGTGTCTCCCAGGGGTTAAAGCACAGGAGCTGGAGATCTCTGTTTAATTTACATGTACAGCTCTTCCCCTAGTTGCGTCTCCTGGTATGGCATCACCGTGGTTACAGAAGCCTCGCTGCGGTGCCCTGCCATCACTGTGCTGCCAGTGTAAACGATACTCATTTAGCATTAATCATCAGTCAGGTCTGTTAGCGTCCTGCTGTTGTCTATGGGCTCCCAGTTTGAGGCCTCCTAGGACCCAGCAAATGGGGAAACGGCCCGGATTCCCATAAGTAATGATGTACTCTGACTTTCCCCCTTCTTTTGGTGATAATGGTCAAAAAAAAGAACATGCATGGACTGCACATGAATTCCTAGCATCTACCTGAAATTTGGCTAATCAAACTAAGTCTATTTCAGGTAATGCTGCTTCCTCTGAGCTTAAAGGCAAAGTGTATTTGACATTCGAGGCAACCTTGTAAAGTTCTCCGGCTGAGACGGAGCCCGAGACCCTGACGGTATTCATTTGATGGGGAACACATGGCGCAAATCGCAGGAGCCGCTTAAAAACAATATAAGCCATGATATCCCAGGTCGGGTGGGCGTCGCCCCGCGCTCTTCCACCGTTCGGCTCCATCCAGACGCTCCTAGTGTTTCACCGGCACCAGAACTCCTGCCACGTGCTTCCTCTCCAAGGGGACCAAGAAAAACAAGCCGCAGCGCACCCCGCAATTCTCCATATTTGCACAGGCTGCGAAGACGTAATTAGCTCAGCCCTTATACCCGAAAGTACAGGGGGAGCCCCGACTACTACACCGTTGTTTATGAAGCGATTTGTAAAATAAGCCCCGAAAACCACACCACCTCACCATCCCCTTCCCCTTAGACGCTAGCCCCGCCCACAGCCTCCATTTTCAGTTTAATGGGAGTGAGCACTGGGACACATTCTTTCCCCCCACGTGACCTTTATGGGATCTGCAGGACCAGTAATCAAACACAGTGTATTTCCAACACAAAGAAAGAACCAGAAAACACTGAGCCTCATTTTCAGTTCCTTCATGTTTCGTGCATCCGCCTTCAAATGTATGACCCAGGGAGTTAATGGCCCTTGTAACATTTCCCAGGGCTTAAAGCAAGATGTTCTGAAAAACTGTGCTTGACTTTTCATCAATGGTTCGCGCTGACAGCAGTGAGAATGGGCATTTATGATAAATAAGTTTTTACAAGGAGGAGAGTGACCGCGTGCACTGAGGAGGCACCTCGAAGCCGCGCTTCTAGTTGGGCATCCGTGAATTTCCGCTCTTGTCTCCGCTCATGAACACATGCGGTTACCACCTTCCCCCACACGCAGGAGAGAAAGCTGAGCCATAGGGGTTTTTATGGGGTATTTTTTTAAAAAGACCCCGCTTCAGCCATTCAGCTGGTTCCTTATTTGGAAGAAGGCGCTCACCTCGTCCCCCATTGTTAGGGATTCTGAACACTGACACCTAGTGGGTTTATGAGGAAAGTCTCAGACGGTTACTAGCTACATATGTAAATATGTGAGTTCCACCAATATAAATACAGTAGGCCACGGTCTCACAAAATGCAAACCTGAAATTCATCACTTACAGAGTCACTTCCATTGAGGTTAAATATACCTGTTAAATGCACATGCGTTACTTTGACAAGAGATCAGGGAATGCTGGGTTACCATGGAAACACAGCCACCGCTCATTTTCACATGCTCTACCTGCCCGTATTAATGCGCTATTTCCCAGTATTTCTACGTCTGCCTCTAGGTTTGACCACAGCTGTGTTGCAAAATGAGAAAAGTAACAGCACATTCAGAGCGATATTTAAAGGTACCCAGCGTTTAAGTACTGTAGTCAGCACTGTAGTCTCACACCTACAGGCCCTCTTGTGGTGTTTCCATCTTGCCATCTTCTCTGACTATAAAGGTTTCTACAGGTTCTCCTGTAGTCTCTGAATTGCCTGTAGTGTGCGAACATGTGTGCCCTGTAAACTGACATTACTGCACTTGTAGTCCAGAATCTTGCAATGTTCTGAATCTCCCTTAGTTCACATATATTTCAAAAAATGTGTATATAATGATGTATAAGTTTCCCATTATGCTGAGTAAAAACATATTGGCATGTTCTCCATGCATCCAAGCTAAGATGCACATTGGTGCGAGTCACACTTGATTCTTCCCCAGATTATAGGTTTAAAAATTAGCCACACATTCTGTTGAGGGTGAATTTTCATTCCATTGACCTGAGTCACAACGGGAAATATTCTTCTGGTCTAGTTAATATGTTGTGTATGTAAATAGAGGGAGAAAAAAAATCAACTCTTTATACAATTTATTTCCTTAGTCGCTCAAGTTTAAAATGAGAAACAAGCGTTTAGGCTGTCTTTGCAAATGGAATCCAAACATGGTGACGTTCCACAGCTAAATGTCTAGGGAAGCAGAGGAGAATCAGTTTAAGGCCTAAATTCCTTTGCGATTTTTCGCTACCTTTGCTCATTTGGGCATTTCTTTTACGCAGCCATCTTGAGAGTGATACAGAAAGTCAGGGGAAAACCTTCCCAATCCCCTGAAAACGAAACTGCACGTCAATTTGTATGCTAAGTATTAAAGTTGGTTTTTAGCGACTGCGGGGAAAAACTCAGATACTATGTTCGAAGTGCACCACCTAAAACTATGCTCAAACTATTATCTCCCCACGAATGTGAACATAAATGTAGGTTCTAGAACATGTGGGACTGATCATGGTTTCATTTTTGGTTACAGTAATTCATGTTGTTTACCGTTTCTTGGCAGTGAGGTGACCAAGAGGTCCCCGTCAGCAGAAGGGGGGGCGCGCTGTGCCTGAAATCTTTTGCGTGGTCAGCTTTTTGATTAACGGGCGTTTTTTTTTTATGCAATGACTGACGTGGCGTTAGCGAGGGCTACAGGTTCTCCTGTAGTCTCTGAATTGCCTGTAGTGTGCGAACATGTGTGCCCTATAAACTGACATTACTGCACTTGTAGTCCAGAATCTTCTGTTCTGTTCTGAATCTCCCTTAGTTCACATATATTTAAAAAAATGTGTATATAATGATGTATAAGTTTCCCATTATGCTAACGCCATGCCACTCCTCGCGAAACCACGCATGGCATTTCTCCCAGGCTATGGCACACACATGTGTCCGTGTTTCATAGTTGTTCACATGCAGCCACGTAGGGTGAAGGACGTCTCTGGTATGATTATTGAAGTCCGGCAGCTGGAAGCTGCCAGGCTCTTCCTCAACTGTCCAGGTCCAGGAACAATAAACCCAAAAAAAAGCTGCAGGGCGGACTTATGGCTTCTGGGACCAAACCTGCATTTAATGACCATCTCTAGCTACAGACAGATTTACACCTTTGACAGATTTAGCTACTCACCTTCCTGCCAACAAACCAACAAATTACTGGTTGGAGGTCATTTATAATTCACAGCTGTTTTAAATGTTACACAAGAGTCATGCTTACCACTGGGCCTTAGAAAACCTGCAGCGACGTTCATTGCCACATAAAACGGTTGATGTTAATATTGATTGTTGACAGATCTCACCACTGCAGGTCTTGCTTCCCGATGTGATGATTCAGGTATGATTTAAGGCATATGTCAGGATTAAGGGGCGTTGGGGGCTGATTTCTTTGAGGTTTCTCTTTCCCAGGAGCTGCTTCCGCTGGTGCTGATGTTCGAGCTCCCCATGTTGGTTCAGCTGAACCCGGACCCCAGCTCTCCGGCCATCCAACACATCTCGCAGACCTACAGCATTTCTGTGTCTTTCAAGCAGCGTTCCAGGCTCTACGGCGCCACCGGGGTGGTCAGAGGCTCGCAGAACAATGCAGCAGCAGTCAAGGTGTGCCGAGGCCGATCCACGTGCAAACCTAGGGAGGGGTCTGCTTAAAATCACCCCCCTCTGCCCTGCCCATCATCTGCATTATATAGATGATCCAGATGGATGGATAGATGGGTGTTTGGTTTGTAGAGGATGGCGTTTGAGGGTGAAAATGGGCTCACAGCCTACAATCATTCTTGTAAATGAGCAGTTCCAGGGCCCACCCCCCGCCCCCGTCTTTGGCCCGGCTGCTGCTGAGCGTGGGGGAGGCCATGGCCACTCGTGGTTTTGCAGTATGTGCGGTATGTAGGGGGAGCCATGGCGGAACGGCAGGCGCCAAGATGGCCTCAACGGTGGAAGAGGGGGAGCTCCTGTGGAGCCCTGCCCCCAGTGTTTCGGGGGGAGGGGGGGGGTGTCAGAGCCAATCTGAGAGGCTTGAGCACACTGGGAATTCACACTGTGGCTCAGATCTCCAGGGTTCCTCCTTGGTCTCCTCTGAGCCCAAAAGCGCTTAGTGATGTGACGTTCTAGAGTCCCCTTTTGACTGCGGTATCCTATGAGTAACACGTCTCCAAAGGAATGCACCGTCTGTCTCATCCATTCGGGACAGGAACAAAGACTGCGGTCCTATGTTGTTTTTTTTTACCTTTACTGTTAGATTGCTTTTCTCTCAATGTCAGTTAAGCATTGACCATCTTTTTTGTAATTGAATTTATTGCGTATAATATATATATATATGCACTTTAAATCTGTACTTCAGATCTGTGATTTGTGTTCATTTGTGTTTAGTAGAAGGACATATAGTGTAGTATTTCCATTGTAGACCAGACTGTTCACTTTGTTCATGACCGATAGATGACCTTGTCGATCGCGATGACAATGACGCCGATGTCCTCGCTTGCAGAGGGGCACGGCTTTGCTGCTGGAGCACCTGGCTGGCAGCCTGGCCAGCGCAGTCTCGGTGAGCACGCAGCTGGACATCGCCCCGCAGCACCACCTCTTCATGATGGGCCGCAACGGCAGCAACGTCAAGCACATCATGCAGAAGACAGGGGCCCAGATCCACTTCCCCGACCCCAACAGCCCCCAGAAGAGGTCCACCGTCTACCTCCAGGGCACCATAGACTCGGTCTGCTTGGCACGCCAGTACCTCATGGTAAACGCTTTCTCATTCCGCCCCCGAAGCTGTAACCAGGCCCAGCCATCCTCTGCTGGCTCTTTTGTCTTGCGTGGTCCCCCTCCAAACAGACATGCTCCAAGCCAAAAATACTGGAAACTTTCAGAAAGGGGAAAAAAAGAAAAACATAAAAAAGAGACTGTATAAACACAGGATCTTCGTCTAGAACACACAAGTTGAGAACATTCTCTGTGCTGTATGAAAACAAAGTAATTACGTTGTGGAGATTGCTTACTTCCCCACAGTTATTTATTCCTCACCCAGAAAGCGATCGCTCTGCTCGTTACAGTGATCGCTACGTCGCTCCACAGCTTTCATCCCACTACCGCAAGCAGAATCCTGTGGCAGATTTGTATTCTGATGTGAATAAGCAAGACTCGGGTCATTCCGCTTATATCTTGGCTTGAGAATGATACGTTGGTGGACCAGAGGCTGGCATATCTTGAAATGGTCGTGGCGATAGCCGAGGCGGTTGCCCACGAGTGGCGTTGTCACGGTGACATATTCCGAAGCCGGAGAAAAAAACAGGCGTACCGTCGCTGCCAAGGAGAAGTGGGGGGTGGGTCCACCGGAACGTGATTAACTGTATTCTGGCACGTCCCGCAGAAGATGATGGATTATCACAGCTCAGGGCTGGCTGCGTAGCGGAGCGCAGGGGGCAGGGGGGTCACCAGGGAAGCTAGGGCACGAGTTTGAAGCCTGCTGTGAGCTTCACGCTCATGTCTGCACCCTCCCCCCCAGGGCTGCCTGCCACTGGTGCTGATGTTCGACATCAAGGAGGACGTGGAGGTGGAGCCCCAGTGCATCACGTCCCTGATGGAGCAGCTTGATGTTTTCATCAGCATCAAGCCCAAACCCAAGCAGCCCAGCAAGGTAACGTCGTCACGCTCTTTTAACCAAGCGCAAGAAACTGGAAGTTCTGTCCGCTTGGCGGGTTTGTTGCTTTTGCACTAATCCCGCGAGCCTGACGCGGAAGTTGCCAGTTAGACGTTATGACGTTATACGAGGTACTTAACCTCACTGAACATGAGAGCAGCAATGAAAACTGCCCTATTTATGCAAGGACATCCAGGAAACTGAGGAGCATAATAAAAATATTTAGCATACTTTATTGACATAATTTAGTCATTTAGTGAATCATCTAGAGATAAGCTAGAAGGCATACACCTTATCTATTTTGTACATTTTTACGTGAAAAGAATCCATGTGGCAAATGTTATCTTTACTCTTATCTGAATTGGATTCATGATCCCTTTACAATTAATAAGAGATGATGAAGATCACCTTTTAAGGTCAAACATTTGCATTTCATTACGCTTCTGTTCCTCACAGATGCCCTGCAGATATTTATAGCGGTTAGCGGTGTTGAGTCGGGGTTGTGCATCTGTGCATTGTTTGGCAGTCAGTACATTATCCCACCTTGATCCTGAAAGACTGTCCCACGCGGCTGTGCGCTGACCGAGAGCACCGGCTCTGTTACCACATTGGGGCTTGGTCAGAGGGGGGCGCTGTTCTCCCGTAGTCTCCTTTAGGCAGCCTCCCGCAATGCTGCAGAGAAGTTCCCCCAATGAAGGAACTCGCAAGCTGCCCTTGCAAATTGTCCCTTTAGTGTAGTTTCCGAAACACTGATTGTTGTGATACAGGGTTTCTCAGTTCCAGTCCTGGACGGCCAGTCTGCTTTACAGTTCATAGATTTCCCTGCTCAGACGCACCTTATTCAGCTCATCCAAAACACTGATTGTTGTGATACAGGGTTTCTCAGTTCCAGTCCTGGATGGCCAGTCTGCTTCACAGTTTGTAGATTTCCCTGCTCAGATGCACCTTTTTCAGCTCATCAGCCAATTGCCAGATTTAGTAGGTGTGTGAGCTGGGAAATCTGCAAACTATGTCACAGACTAGTCCTCCAGGACCAGAATTGGGTAACCCTGTTCTAAAGGTCTAAGTCAGGGGTACCCAACTCCAGTCCTGGAGGGCCAGAGCCCTGTGTAGCTTAGTACTTTCCCTGTTACACCATAACTGATTCAGCTCAAGAACTGTGTGGCAATTAGCACAAGGAGCTGAATCGGGTGTGTTAAATGAGGGAAAACCCAAAAATGTGCAGAGCTCTGGCCCCCCAGGACTCGAGTTGGGCACCCTTGGTGTAGGTCGAGGTAGGCAGAGGAAAAAGTTACAAAAATGACTTAAATACTCAAACAGTACCCAGTAAAAAATAATACTGAATAATGGGTCCACTTTGAAACAAAACCACTCAGCAGTTGAAAGCATATTTATATCTTCCACTTTATTCATCCTTATGGGGAAATTGGGTACTTTTCACATAGTCCCTCTTGCTCCCCATGAGAAACACAGACACACATACAGGTCAGTGCACGTTTTGGGCTCAGACAGCAGGGCTAACCAGTATCCAGCTCCCTGGAGCAATCGAGACTAAGGGCCTTGCTCGAGGACCTAATGGTGACATCACTGTGTCGTCTCCGGACTATGACCTTCCAATCATGGGCACTGAGTCCTATCCTGCAAAATCGTATACAGTCCCTGTAGAGCTGTTAGGGTGACTAACCTGCCGTTTCTGTGTCTCTCACATGGTGACCCAGTCTGTGATTGTGAAGAGCGTGGAGAGGAACGCCCTGAGTATGTACGAGGCCAGGAAGTTCCTACTGGGTCTGGAGAACAGCGGCGTGTCTGCTCTCCCTGGCGGAGGTGGCGGCTGCGGAGCTGGGAGCCCCCCTGCAGTCATCTGCCCTGTGGGCCTCGATATTCTGGCCTCAGCGGGTCTGGGGCTCAGCGGCCTGGGTGAGAAGGATGACCGTGACCCTGCGGCTCAGCTGCTCTCCCAGGCGACTGGCTGTAGACTCCAGCCTCGTGTCTCATTCAGTGTTTAACAAGCACTGTGTTTGAAATGCGACGGCATAAGCCCGGCTAAAGCACATGGCTCTGATCCCCGTGAACCCGCTGCCCCCTGGGCGATACGTGTGCTACCGAGTCCACAGCCCCCAGTAACTGCGGTGGCCTCCTTCAGATTGCAGCCTGCTGTGCCAAAGCAGTCCAGGCCGTATTTTTAGATTTAAATGTGCATTTTGCTGCCCGCAATCCAGAATTGAGTTTTTCTATCTGTGTGAATATATGAAGTGAAAAGTTTGGAGCTGGTAGCGGTACGTAATGTTTTCGGGGGTTAAGACGACGTCGGCATGTGTGTTTTTAAGGTCTTCTAGGCCCCACAGCTGCCTCCCTGAGCAGTAGCTCCGCCCCCAACACGCTGCTGAACGCCCTGAACAGCTCGGTGAGCCCCTTGCAGCCCCCCAACACCGGCGGCCCTGCCCTTGGTTCTGGAGGCCCCACCGCCAGCCCGGTTTTGTGGCCCAGCTCACTCACCAGCCCGTCTAGCGCTCCGGGTGAGAATGCTGTCGCGGGGCCGGGGTCCTGCCGACCCCGTGACTTTGTCTCGCCTGCAAGTCGCCATGGAAACGCGTGTGCGCAGTAAGGGGAGCGTAGTTGAGAGTGACACAGGAACAGGAAGCGAGAGTCAAACAGCCAGTAAAGATGCACGGGCAGGTCACATGCTCGCAGCACATTTTTTTGCAGCTCCTCCGGTTCCCTAGACATACTCTGACAGGTCCTGTGTTTGTC
Organism: Cyphomyrus plagiostoma; assembly: GCA_019775915.2. Classification (NCBI taxonomy): domain Eukaryota; kingdom Metazoa; phylum Chordata; class Actinopteri; order Osteoglossiformes; family Mormyridae; genus Cyphomyrus; species Cyphomyrus plagiostoma. The sequence goes on from JABFEA020000044.1 coordinate 10,739,588, forward strand.
TCAGGATTCTCGTCGCCGCTGATGATTCATCCAGCAACGCAGGCCACCCTCACAAGCATCCTCCTGTCCGGGGTTCAGGGCTACGCCCATAGCACCCCGTCTCCACCCCCGGGGCTGGCCCCCATAGATGCGAAGGTCAACGGGGTCACGGACTGCGGCAAGACGGCCTCCTCCCTCAACGGTCACGTGAAGGTGCCCGTGCATCTCTTTCGACGTGCTGCAAGGCTCATGTATTACTGCTGCTCTTATTGGTTTCTTTATTGAACTGCATCCAAGCGTTATTAACATAAGTGCGCTGATTTCAGGCCAATGTTGATTTTTTTTCGAAAAGAGGAAAACTGGCAGTCACCAGCTACTCTCAGAAAAGGAAAAGCCCTTAAGCCTGCAGCTGGGCTAAAGTCAGCTCACAGTGGGGTTAAACCAGGTCTTAGTGGGTCTAAATGCTAAACCAGGTTCCAGTAGACTTAAGTGCAACCACAGTGAGTCTAAACCATCTCAGTCAGCATACATCAACCATAGCAGGTTTAAACCAGGTTCCAGTGGACATAAGTCCAACCACAGTGGATCTAAGTCCACTAGTCTGGTTAAACCGTCTTGCAGCAGTCTTATGGTACTGGGGCTAAATCTGATAATATTGTTGACAAACCAGGTCATTACGAGGTTAATCCAGTTCAGACTGGGCCAAAGCTTGATCAGAGTGGAGCTAAGCTGCTTCACATTGAGCTGAAGTCTGATCACAGTGGACCTAAGTGAGATCATAGCTGGAGTAACACAGAATGTCTCTGTATAATAAGTACACTATAACATAGTGGATATGACAACAAACAGGACATGGATTACCCATGTCCTGCAATCACTGCACCCAACATCTTGTAGTGCCGTCAAACTTTCCCTTAAACATGAATAAATTCATAAAGTAATAAAGTCAATGTGGGCCAGGTTAAGCTGATCACTGCCTGTTCCACATTACACCTTTCATGATAATGCTGTGTCGTTCTGCAACTCTTTTAATGACTCTCAGTCCTCGAGTTTCCAGGGAGGCCACCCCTCCCAACCCAAACCACCTGTTACGAGGGGTACAGCTGGTTTAGTCTTGGTTATATAAACTTTGCAATGCTCAGGGCGGTCACAAAAGGAATCAGCTCACCAGCCTGGGAATGTTTTAGGCGTGAATTTTCTCTTGGAGGATTTGGGGGGAGAAAAGCCTGCTTTTTTTGCGTGCTGTTATTTTGCTTGAGGTCACGATCATCTGACTCTCGTCTTTGTCTCGAGAGCTTGGAAAAACAAGACGGGAGAAGAAGCCCAGAATCCCGGCTGCGTTTCGCGATGCATCCAACAGCTCGTTGCTGCATTAACCCATGTTGGTCTGTCTCCCTCCTGCCCGACCACCCGACCCGCCCACATGTGCGTGCAGCACCCCAGCTCGGTCTACAGCCGCATGTCGGCATCGTCGCTGGCTGAGAAGGTGCTGAGTGCCAAGCACGGAGATTCCGTAAAGGACGCTGGTGGCCATTGTCCTACCGAGTCTCTCTCAAGCAAATCCAGCCCAGATGAAGGTACAGGCCCATAAAAGATAGCTTAGATTGTCTCCAAAGGTCTGTCTGAATGTCCTAATGTTTATAAATGATCTCTTGGGTTGGGTGTGGCTGTTTTTTAATGCCTTGCCGGTTGAGTGAGATGATCAGTCACACACGGCTCAGCTCCGTCATTCCATCCTGCCGTGCGCTGCTTGTTTGACTTGGCTCCACCAGTGTGAGATCGTCAGATGTTCAGGCGAGGAGTTAATCAAACGTGATACCCGGAGAACAGACTGGCTAGCCAGGGCGGCTAACGCTAAATTCCTTCCCGCTGAGGCGAGAGTCTTGCCCTGCCCGGCTCTCCTGACAACCCGTGGTCCGCTGTTAGAAATATCTACACGGCCAGAAACCGGCTGAAAACCCGCCCGCTTTGCGTTCCAGGGTCCAATGACGCGTTCGTGGAGGTGGGCATGCCGAGGAGCCCCTCCCACTCTGCCAACAGCAGTGAGCTCAAGCAAATGCTGTCGTCCTGCAAGACGCCGTCTGCCGGCAAGCGGCAAGCCGTGGAGCTCCTGCAAGGCACCAAGAACTCCCACCTTCAGTATGTCTCCCCAAGGCCGCGTCAGGCCCACCACCAATGAGCTAGATGTTTACGTTTACGCTAGTTTTATTTAGCAGAAACTTTTGTCTAGAGCAGTGTGTTCCAATCCGGTCCACATTCCGGTGTAAGAGTTCTGTAAGCTATTGGACGTATTACTGGGTGTCATTTCAGGGCACATTATTATGATTAAGATCAATATCCCAGGGTTTTCCAATGTTGCTTCTGCCAAAGCTAGCTGACCTTTGTTCAAACCATGCATTTCTTAATTACACCAATTGGACAAGCAAATATGACAAGCAAAAGGCCCATAAAAAATGTATGAGCTGCTAGCTGCCTCAACAGGTTCTCAGTTTTTAACCGACAGTGTTTATCCTGTATAAATCAGTCTGAATCATCATTAGGCTGGTAACTGTTATTAAATTAACAGTATATTTAATAGTTAATTAATATGCAAATATCTATGAAAGCACACAGTCAAAATCTTAAGTCTGACTTAAACATTTGCAGGAAGGTACAGTGTCGTGATAGGGATTCCTCCGGGTACTCCGGATTCCCCACCAAAAACATGCAGAGGTTAACTGGAGTTACCAAACTGCCCGTAGGTGTGCACGTGCGAGCGTACCCTGCGACTGGGTTATTCTCTGCCTTGCACCTGTAGCTTTTTTTTCCCCCCACAGTGTATTTTCCTATGATGCATCTGCCTGCTCAGCAATCCCAGCTGAAACTGATTACTGATCTGTGCTGCTCATCACAATACTCTATACTGCCCTTCCCACCACTGAGCAGTCCGCTTGGCATGAACCATGCCAGTAAACACCCGGCTGAAAAAACAGCCGTTTATTAACATCAGTCAGTTTTGCAGCCACTTCCACATTATGCTGCCCGTTCATCAAATAAAAAAAGAAAAATTAAAAAACAGAAGCATAATGTCCATCCTCTCTCTTCTGGTGGAGGTAGTTCTCCTTATCTCCGTTTCACTTTTTGTTGATCTCTTGGTGCAATAATAATATTTGAATTTGTACACATACAGCAAATGTATGGAATGTTGCCGACAGAGTCAGAAGGCATCAGGACTGTGAGTTAGGGCCTTTAGTGGTGTGATTTGTTTACCCAGTTCAGACAGGCTGTTAGAACTGAGGGAACGTTAGAAGGATCCCTGAGAACCTGGGTGTGGTGCTGTCAGGGCAGCATGTTCCAGGTTGGACATGAGCTCAGCACTGAGACTGCTTTTCCTTACCTCGCTGGTTCCAGTATGGGCTTTCGTGGCAGTTTCCAGTAAGAGGTCTGGAAATTTCACTACTCACTTCTTTATATTTTCCAGCAAAGAGGCAGACGTTGTACTGCTACATTTTAGCTTTCCTGGGATGGAAACAAACATGAGGTGTGTTAGCATGAAGGACTCTTAGCTTTGCTGTTTTAGTTGAAGAAGCTCTGAAACAAGATATTTTAGGGGGTTACAGTTTGTTCCTGGAAGACATATAAGACGGCATGTGGCCGTAAGGCTACATAAAGCAGGCTGCTAACATTCAGTGTAGCATGGGTTCCCACTCAAAGGGCTAACGTCTCGTTCTTCCACCAGCTCAGACTGCCTGCTCTCAGATTCAGACTCAAGTGTCTCCGAGGGCCCTGTGGCAGATAAACGGGCCCCGGGCAGCGAGCGGGCAGCCGAGAGGGCGGCCCAGCAGAACTCTGAGAGGATTCGCTTGGCACCGCAATCCTCCTTCGCTAACATGCAGGTACATCCCCGTGAGCCAGGTCTCCAATGGAGAAACTCATGTATGCAGAAGCAACTCACTTAATCCACGGGATACATTTTCAAGAAAATTTCTGTCGACTTGTTAGAGTGTTAGAAAATGAATGGAAGTCCTTCGTTGGATTGCATGAGGACTGAGTGAGTCTTGGTTCCCACTAGTGTAACATATGATGAGAAAGCCTGACTTTAGGTTATAGGTGGTCTGATCTCAAATACATCGATCCATCGTGTGCTATGAAAGGCTGCTGAGGAGCTCCTGCATCTGTTGTTTTTATGTTAATGCCGACAGAATATGTCCCTTCCATAAGTGTAACATGAAAAATGGACATGAGGGATGCTACTAAGAAATCATTTTTTTCGTTGTTTTTTTTTTTCTCCCCAGAAACTAAAGATTTAGGAATTTGTTTTTATTAGTTTATAAGGTTTTTTTCTGGTCTGTGGTAACTAATGATTTGTTGGGATGAAGTGAGTGTCAGTGAACGATGACCAGCAAACACAGAAACGCAAGCTCGTGTGTGTGAGGAACATCCTGTCTCCAAATTGCCTCCTCCAGGGAGCCACTCTTACATATTTCAGCTGTTTTTCTCATGACTTCATTCCCAGCCGTTTTGAGGAACACGCGCTGTTCACGCTTTGAGCTTTTACAGACCAAAACGTCACCAAGGGATGAATAAAAAAAAAAAACACTGACAGAATTGGACGTGAAAGAGATAAGGTTTAGTCTGAATCGCTCGGTGCTGGAAGCAAGAAGCTGTTGCTGATTTCAAAGACCAGGCCCTTTGTATTGCGGAAACATCTCGCTTTCTTTCTTTTTTCAGGCATTTGATTATGAGCAGAAAAAGCTGTTGGCAACAAAAGGTAGGAGATTTCACAATAACACAATTCATCCTGCACTTCGAATTCAGCATACTATCTTTGTGTCAACATTCTAAGAGGAATTTTTCTGCCACTTTATTAAAATATCTAAACGGCAGGAATGGTAACAAATGGTGATATCTGGTGTGTTTAGTTTACTATGTTGGCTACGAATGGGGCAATACTACTGTCCGAAATGAGAAAATCTTGCTTGGCTTGCTCCGGTATGTCATTATCTCTCTATTTCTGATTTACAGTAAACATGAAACCTATAATAAAAGATTTCCTAACTACTTACTTGTTGTGGCTTCTAACGTTCTCACTGACTGACTTGGCCAATGAGCTTGCTGATGAAAACCTATTATTAGACAACCCAGATCAAAGGTGTAGCATGAGATGCCGGGAGAGATTATTTGGCACTATTGCCAGGCTGTACTTGCCAAGGGCTCAGATCGCATTACTGTGCATCAGCGATTTTATGTCTGGCTTACTCCGATTGGATGCTTGCGTTCTTTTCAGCCATGCTAAAGAAGCCGGTGGTGACCGAGGTCCGGACGCCCACCAACACGTGGAGCGGACTTGGCTTCTCGAAATCCATGCCGGCCGAGACCATTAAAGAGCTCCGGCGAGCCAACCACGTGGCCTACAAGCCGACCATGTCTACCACCTACGAGGTTAACCGCCACGCATGGCCGGCTTTGGCTGTTACTTCTGTTTATCTGGTGCATTTTGCAAAGCGTAACATTTTGCACTTTACCCCTGATATGTGTTTATTTTGCTTATTCAACCAATTAAAGGGAATACATTTCGTTTAGATGTGTGAAGTGTAATCAAATGACGGCAGAGCGAGGGCCGTCAGCAGTTCCTTAAATGTTACTTTGCCCACTGACCCTGTTACACGCGGGCTGCCCCCAGACCACTTTGTCAAGGTGTTCTTCATTGTTCTAGGGTTCCCCCCTGTCCCTCTCCCGGTCCAACAGCCGCGAGGGCATCTGCAGCGGCAGCGACTCGGATAACTGGAGGGAGAGGAACGGCGGAGCCCTTCCCGGTCCTTCCGACTTCTCTCCAGCCATCAGTCCCAAAAGGAAGCAAAATAAATCAGGTTCCTCCTCCCTCCCGCCTCCCTCCTCCCTTGTTGTCTGCCAGTTTCTCTGCTTGCCGTCTGCGTAAATGTCGCCCTGCTTTCATCATATCTGTCTGGGCGCCGGGCTGCTGATGTCACTCCCGGCGTGTCCTCTGCCTACCTCCCTGAGCGTCCGCTTGCCTGTCTCCTTGCTCATCTCTGTGACCGCCTCCCTGTCTTATCTCTCTCCCTGTTATATCTCCTTTGCCCGCCTGCCCGTCTGTCTGCCAGCCTGCCCGTCACTGTCTGCTTATCGGCATCAGCTGAGACAGGCCCCTCCCACCCACTGGCCCCGCAGTACTTTATGTCATTTATGTACTGAATTGCCAGGTTTTTTTGTGGACCCAGGGGACTTCATTATGTCTGCTTGCTTTTAACTGGAAACATTTTTTTATTAATTCACCTCTGAGCCATAAAAGAAACGACGTCAGTAAGTTTTGGCTGATCAACCTTTTCGAGACACAGTATCGTAATGCACAAATGATCCTGCAGCGGCCTCTTAATAAAAACTCTGCATGTGAAGTTAGCTCTCTCTGGGTGGAACTGCAGGCGGTGCTGAGACTGCTGCAGTCAGCAGACCGAGCTGGAGGAGGATGAAAGTCCGGCGAGCCGATACCTCAGTCTGTGCGGGTGGAGGAGGTCTGAAATACCACAGTCGTAAATCCAACTCTGTGCTCGTCTATTTTGCCTTACAGTGGAGCACTATCTAAGCAGCAGTAACTACATGGACTGTATATCATCGATGACGGGCAGCAATGGGTGCAACCTCAACATCTCCTTCAAAGGCTCGGACCTCCCCGAACTGTTCAGCAAGCTGGGATTGGGGAAGTACACTGATGTTTTTCAGCAGCAGGAGGTACGTTTATTTACGGTATTGACACCAGGGTGGATGGAATCATACTGTATAAGGAGCAGAGTCTCCCTGTCATGTGGAACTTTTATAATGTCTTTCACATCAGCAAGATTCTCATCTGTTATCCTAACAAATGGTGTTATCTGATGGTATCATTTATTAAAAAGTATATTTATGCTTTAGAATAATGAACTGTAGGAAAAGGCAACACTTTCGGTCACAATCTGTCTCAGTTATGTTTACTGATGATATTTCCACAGTTTGAACTCTACAGATGAGTTAACCTCTTAACGACTGGTCCTAATTTAAACCTGTCTTGTATACCATGATATATATGTTATATTTCAGGGCTATTCAAATCATGGTCCTCAAGGGCTGAGCACTGTTGATTTTCCAGCCCGGTGTGAAGCCACTTTGGCCAATCAGAATTAGTAATTATTTAACTTCCTGGGAGAGCTGAAAAGGCCTGGATTTGGAATTGATGACCAGATTTGAAGAGCCCTGCATATGATATAGCAAGCAACGTCATTCATCTTTTAGACACCAAGGTGTTCTTTTCAATTGATGCTCTTTTATCAAAGGAAATTAATTTTTGGTACAGATTGACCTGCAGACGTTCCTCACCTTGACGGACCAGGACCTGAAGGAGCTTGGCATTACTACATTTGGAGCCCGGAGGAAGATGCTCTTGGCCATCTCAGGTGACTCCCTCCCAGCTTTTCCAGTCACTTAGCTTACCCTGCTGTCTTTGATGTTGGCTCATCTGGGTCACATGATACTCTGCTACTGCCAGACAAGAAGTGAGCCAGTATGAAAACAGCTTAAGCTGTCATCATCCTATGGTGGAATAGGGGGCCTGACTGTCCATGTCATGGGGTGTGCTTCCTGATCCTGATCCAGCAATGTAAGCTCCTGCCGTTTCCATGGTTTTTCACCGCACAGAGCTGTTTGTCATAACTCCATCGCGTGATCGAGTAGACGTCGAGTTCACAAGCAGCTTGAAAAAGCTTCTATCTGCTGTGCTCCCTCCAGAACCATTTAACCAAATCTACATAGCTCTCTAACCAGCATCGTTGGGAATTCAGAAACTGTGCTTGCAGGTTAACTCGGCTCTCATTTCTTTTGTATGTGTTTGTTTTAAGTGTGCTATTGGTCTCTGTTTGCATTTTCGGCGAACAAATGTTCCACATCCACTGCACTCTGCAGACGCCATGGGGAAATGGATGAGACCACATGTTTATTCCTCTAGCACACTTATCTCCTGTAATCTCTACAGATGGAATCTGGACCTCCGAAATCGGAATACCATCCCCCACCCGACTATCTTCATAAAAACACACAGAAATGTCCACCCCGCTTAATTCAAATCTGCTTTCTGTACTTTTTCCAAAAAGTAGACTTTAATAAACACAGGACTGCCCTTCTCAAATGCAAACCCCTTTAAAAGTCTAATAGAATCTCATATCGTATTTATTCTGGCAAGGCTTGAAGCTCATGCTTAAGACCTGCCAGAAGAAAGATATAGACATCCTGTGATTAATACTGGATGGATTATAATACTTTTTCTCATGGTTTTTAGCGGGCTGCGCATCGAGTTTCCAGTTGATTTTGTTCCACTTGCCCGCAGTCACTTATTCTCATTGATGGATGGCTCATCAGTAGCTTCCGAGAAATTGTCTTTGGTCAGTTGTCAAGCAAAGGTGCTCAGTGATGTCAACAAACTTGGGTTATATAAGACCGAGACAAGTTTATCAATACCAAGAACACAAAGAATATATTTTCTTGGCAAGAGCGTTCTTGCTAACTTGCATCCCCGGAACGAACTTGGGACAAAATGAATCATGGGATTGTTCTCGCTGGCGAAGATGCAACTAGTGCAGCCTTGATATTTTGGCCTGCGCAAGAAAGACATTCAGGATTTTTTTTTTACTGTCCTCTGTACTTCTGTTCTTGAGTACTGGCAATGGAAGATGACGACAAACAAGTATGCGAGAACAGAAGAATGGTCTAGTATGCATACTGATGAACATCCGATATCTTGCTGTTTAAGAATTTCATGGTAAAGCTATGAGGGAGATAAGACAACATTTTAAAAATAATCTTATTTTTTATTTTTTAGAACTGAATAAGAACAGAAGAAAACTTTTCGAGCCGCCAAACATCCGTTCCTCCTTCCTGGAGGGCGGAGCCAGCGGGCGTCTGCCTCGCCAGTACCACTCGGACATTGCCAGCGTGAGCGGCCGGTGGTAGGTCCCCGGGCGGGGAACGGGGTGTAGGGAGGGTGGAAGGAAGGATGCAGAGGTCCTTCTCCTCCTGAGCCCCCAAGAATAACCCCTGCCTGTATCAGAAACCACTCACTCAGAGTCAGGAACGTGGACCAAAGCCAAAAGTGCCAAACAGGAAAGTGGCAGTGCTTAAGCCTGTCATTCATGAAAAGAGACCATGGTACCCTATCTGAGACTGTCCCTCATCTACAGAAGCTTCAGCTGTTGTGAAGGAATAAAAGAATTCATGCACTGTCGTATATTTGAAGGAATAGGCAGATTGCTTAGTGAAAAATCTTTTTGATACTATTTATGTGTAATCTTAGTTTGTTGTTGTATCATTCCTGTGCACTTTAAGAATGCTATATTCTTTTGCCTGTGGATGCATATTTTTGTAATCTGCATACCTATGTACATGTATACATTCAGCACTTACTTGGGTACCAAGCCAAAATGTAAGCACATTGTGTGGTTAAAAGGTGAAGATGAAGACGATGATGATGATGAGTGGGGTGAAGCAGCATCACGACCAGGTGAGCAGGGACATGATTATGAGCAAATTGTTTCCTGTGCTTCGTGGAACTGACCCGATGTTTGGTCCTTCGCTTGCGTCACGTGTGCTGCATCATATGCTCTCCATGTATAATTTTAAAAGCCTGATCTTGTTTTCTCCCTATTTTTTTAACCTCAGTGTAACCTCCATTCATTTCTATTAATGTTTTCATTCTTTTGGTTCCACTTGTGTCCTTTAATAATTGCAGTAGGCAGAATTCTTAAAATGCAGTGAAGTTCTGGATTTTGAAGGGGGGGGGGTGTGACCCACACCCTTACTCATCCCCTGTTTCTGGGGTCTGACCACCGCTGCATTACTGCAGCCCTCTCTCTCTCTCTCTCTCACACACACACACAAACATCACACACACACACACACACGCGCGCGCACACACACACGCACGCACACACATACTCCTTTTGTGGTTTACGTACATGGACTGGAATTCTGTTTCCTGGGGGAAAATAAAATAGGGCCAAAAGTTTTTCTCCTGAAGGGTTTTCATTGCCTTGTGTTGTGCAAACCTTTTCGCCTCGTTGTTGGTTTTTTTTTTTTTTTCTCTTTCCATGACACAGTCTCCCAGCTGAGTGTGAAAGCTGCGTTTAACAGTGCCCCTCAGAGAGCCACAAGCTCAGTGCGCCGGTTAAACGCAACACATGCAGATCGTCTAAAAAGCACCATGTGCTTCTCCCTGGGGAAAGAAACGAAACAAATACAACTGATACATTTACGAAGGACGTTGATATTAAACTGTGAAAAATACTAACGGGGCTATTTTCCAGTTGAAGGCCACAGAGTGTGTATTTTTGATAATTCGGCAGAGGTGAGCTGTGTAGCTTTTCTCAGAGGCAGACATCAGAGGAAAAGTAAACTTTGTTGCAGTCAAAAAAGGGTTACATTTTTAGTTTTATGTAAACTATTCAAGAACTGATACTTGCTACTAGCATATGCAATATTCCTGTACATGTAGTATAACCATGTGTATATTATTAAAATGTTGAATTTGTCCTTTTTGTGTAAGAGGTACGTACAGTTTTGTAATAATTGCACAACAAAGGAAGAATGACATATTAGCATTATTTTTTCTAGTTTTGTTATTCAGTTTGAGAGGACAGATAGTCTGCCGTAAATGGTCCGATTTTTCTCTCATGAGTGGTCTTTGCTGGTACTCCCGTTTCATAATTGTTTTTTGTAATGAAGGGCACCGGACAGCGTCATAAATAAAACCAGTTGCAATAGATCCTCCCCATGGTGTGCGGGGACCAGGATGCATCAATGGAATCATTTCAATTCAATGGACTATGCAAAAAAATAAATGCAACCGTACCACACAATTTAATGTAAAAGTCTGCAATAAGGTACATTTACATGTCTTGGGAACATCGACTCCAAAATTCATTAATACTTTTCCCCTGCTGCATTTCCGCAGCTTTTGTTCGACCTTTAAAATGGTCTATCGAGTACGAAAATTGTCCACGTTCCACCGTTTATGAACGGGGAGCTGTGATTTCTTTCGTACGCTTCATGATTCCCAGGAAGAAGAAAGAGAGGAAAAGAAAAAAACCTTTAAGTCTTTTTTTAGACATGGCCTTTTGTCACGCCTAGCAGTATTGTCAGCAGGTTAGATGCAACTGACAAAGGACTTCCTGTTCACAAAGGGACAGGTTGAGGTACAGGGCTGTAGAAAAGGAAACACTGGAAATGACAAATTCCTATGTTGACTAAATGGAATATGGCAACGTTACTTCTCATTATTGCCTTTGAAAATTGATTATGCACAATACAGTGTCGGAATCAGTAGCAAAGCAAGCATTAGTTGGCCAGTGCCTTATGGATGATTTTTTTTTTTAAATATCTGTATATGTAACAGAAAAAGGCTGAATTTTGTGGTGTCTGTACTTTTAAAATGAAGACGACATTTTGTGTAATAAGCAAAAATCTGTTTAATGCATTCTATACCAATCGGAGGCCTTGTTACAAAATAATAAATATATGTAAACACTAGTCCCCGCTCTCCCTTGTCTTGCTGTGTCTATTCCTTACATGCCTGTTGACTTGCCAGGATGCACTGGATTGGTTCTCTGTTGCAGCCTCATTACTGGAAATGTGCTGTGCTTCTTCATACTGTTTATTACGACCTATATTAGACAAGAAGTGGTATTTTTCCTTAAATATGAATGTGCACCTAGCAATCAAAAGAGCAAAAAGAATCAGCTTAAAATATCTTTCTGTGGATGCTGAGGAACTAATATGAAGGTTATAAAATGTTTTTCTTTGCGCTTTATCAGTTTGACTGTCATTGTGTAGAAGCATTGGGACGTTGCGTGTTGGTAAAATGACAGTTTCATGCATAAACACTTGGGTAATTCAGAATAATCACTTGAAATGTCAGTCCAAAGCCGACATGTCCGCTAATCTTGGGGTTCTCAAATTCTCAAAGCCCCGGCAAAGGAATCCACTGGAACTGTTTCTGGAGAGTTGCATTTCATCATTATAATTTACTGAATTTTGGGATTAAAATGAGAAAACGGCAGCCTCCCTTAAATGTATTTTAGGCTTAAATGAGAATTCTACCCTAAATGAATATTACATAACATGGACAATATACATTTTAGAGTTTCCATATTACTTGTGTCTTTCGTGGTTATCTTCAGTTATTTAATGAATCATATTAGTAGTTTTGAGTAAGATACTTCTTTTGAAATATGGACCATTTTTCTGCGCGTGTGTGTGTGTGTGTGTCCTCCCTGCAATGGACTGGCATCCCACCCAGGATGCTCCCCTGCCCTGTGCCCTATGCTGAAGCTAAACTCCTCTCCATGACTCTGTACTAAATAAGTGGGTGGATGGATGGATGGATGGATAATTCACTGAGAAGCAGTCTTTAAGGGGGCTGGCAGACAACCCTTTAGCAATGATAGAGGTGAAAAACAAAAATACAATACTTATTGAAAATCTATGTTCAGTTAAAATAAAAAAACTGAAAAAAGTACAGTGGCATGCCTACTTTTCACAATCAGTAACAGTAAGTAGTTAACAGAGACATAATGTTTTATTGTTTGTGTGACAGATTATTAGACATAGTTTTGCCCATCAACGAATAACCAATCAAATAAAAAAAATTTAAGATACCTTTCCAGATAAGAAGTTTTGTTTTTGGTATGTGTACCAATAACTGACAGAATCGTATCTTGTATTTTATATTATATGCTGTTTATGTCATACCTCCAAGTCATACTGAGCAACAAATTTTTTCAGTTCCTTTTGGTTTTTCAATTTGTTTACTGTGTAAAGGCTGAAACATTCAAGCTCTTTTTCCACAAAATCTTTCCAAGCTTATATGTCTGTTTTCCTGGGTTGTATAGATTGAAAATGAGGTTCTTTGACCAGCGTCGTGGCTTGCGGTGAATGCTGAAAAAATATTTTAAAGAATGCAATAAGTTACATTTTTCCTGTTTTATTTTTCCCCTCATGAGCCCCTGCCTCTTTCAAGTTTTTGTAGAACTGCCACATTTTCAGGCCTAGAGGCGCTTAGACCTGGAACGGACCATATGGCCTGCAAGGTCAACGGTCTGAGCCGAATGCTTTGGTAGAAACTTAAGATTGAGTCCAGGGAAGTCTGGGACATGATTTGGATGGTTATAGCCGCTAATTGTTGGGAAGCTAACGGTCTATGCATCGAGAAAGTCTGAAATGTGTATTTCCCTGCTTTTTGTTAAATCTGTTTGACATTATGAAACAAACGGCTCAGTCTAACGAAAACAGCTGATTTATTGAGTGCGGGAATATGGTTTTATTCGTGTGTCTTCGTGCAGAGGAAACCAGCCTCTTGCCAATAACCATTTAAACTGTTGAACTTTCCTATGAATAAATGAGCTGTGTTACTGTCTCAACCAGAAGTTTTATTATTTTAGGATAATAATTATACCTACAGTCATTTCGGCCACCTTGACCCTATGCTGGGTAAGTAGTTATGGAAAATTGATGGATGGACAGTTAATGCAACAGTGTAAATCAACCTGCTGGTATAGCTCCATTTGTAGGTCACCAAGGGGTTTGGGGTGGTCCTTATTTCATTCGTCAGCAAATTTGTGGACCCAAAAGATAGGGGAAAACTGCCTGATCCCTTCAGAGGGAGTTGTCTCAGTGTAAAGCAGGGGTGGGGAACCTGTTCTATGGAGGGCCGGTGTAGGTGTGGGTTTTTGGGATGACCTCTTAATCAGCCAATAACAGTGGGTCTCCAGGATTGGAGTTGAGAACCACTGTTTTATTATTGGTTGTTTGTGAAGCCATCCCAAAAACCCACACCCACACCGGTTCTCCATGGAACAGGTTCCCCACCCCTGGTGTAAAGTATCATTTAAATCAATTATGTCATAGCCGGATCTTGACTGAATCATGCGCCATGCTCTCATGCTAATTTACGCTGTTCAAACCAATGGTGATAAACTAGGGTGACCAGATAATCCATGTCAGGGAGGACACTCTGATCTAGGACAGGATTTGTAAACTACCATTTCAATTAAAAGGACCTTGAGCACTGAGTTCTTACTGTGTGCTAATTGATCAGTCTCCTATAATCGTGCATGTGTCACTAATGCTAATGTGAAACAGCTGGATGAGTCTTTCAATCAAGGACACAAACCAGTCAAAGCAGGAGAAGAGGTGAACTAATTAGCCGAGCACAGGAGCCTTTCAGTTTGAAATTAGTTTGTAAAACCCGAAGTAGCTCAAAGTGTCCTCCCTGACATGGATTATCTGGTCACCCTAGATAAACTTTATTCATTGTGCTGGGCTATCATCACGTGTCGTGATTGGTAGAAAAGCAGGGGAAAGCCAGGGCTCATTCGAGAGCCTCATTGAGGCTTACAGAGGAACCACCCCATCCAGCTGGCTCATTTTTGTCATTTATACCTATGTTTCATGTTGGACTTGCTACAGGTGTCCACAAGAGCATTTCATTGCTCCTTTTAAGATTGGATTTCCCCTATGGATGAGGGACAACAGTATGAATTGTACCCCTTCACTGTCTCTGAGCCGTCCACATGGGATCAGTGGGTATCTCCGTATAAATATCTGCGTATTTTTACTGGTGGCATCACAGCTGGGAATTACCAACATCCTAGCACTACACTACCTGCATTCTGCACCTATTGATCACTAGAACCTATTCAAGGCTTCCCAGCATGCTGTTGTTCATGTGATTTGGGAAATGTATTTAAAAAAACATTGGTCATATGAGCACGTGTTCCTCACAAGAATATGTTGTTCAGTTTTATGCCAGATTGATATGAACCTGATATACCTACCAAAGGATTAGCCTTAGAAGACGGAACAGCCATCTATGGCTAAATGAAGGGGAGATGCAATCTTCCTTTTTGGTTTATAGATAGCATTGAGCTGACATTGCTTAGTCAATGGGAAGTGGATTTGTCACATGAGACTCCTGGTGACTTTGGGCCTCATTGTACCTCCCCAATAGACCAAGATGGTATAGGCACCTTGATCAAAACTGCACTGAGCCAAGGGAAATATAGAGGATGACCATCCCCTTCCTAAATAAAAATCTGACAGCAAAAAAACACAAAAATACTGTGTTCACTTCATAGTTCAAAGGCAGACTTTCCACTTCTAAATACTGACTTAATATACAGACAGAAGTAAATAGATAGAGAGATATGTAGTATGTTTCTCGAGTCTCTGACTCATGAGATACAACGGTGTATAGCAAGACGTTCTTTTCCCACAAAACCACATACCAGACCTAAAAGTACAACAACATAGCCTAACTAGAGCTTTAACTCATTCATGTCATATTAGCCTATTTAACAACTTTAAACCATTTAACCACAGAACTTTACAACATTCAAAACTGTATTACTTTTACCTATCCGTTCTCTAACCAACTAACTAAAACATACAAATAAAAGGGGTAGTAAAATTATTGCATGCAATCACATTTTCAGATTAAGATATCAAATATAAAATGTATATATATTATACCCTAATATACAGCTCTTGGAAAAAATTAAGAGACCACAGCAAAATTTTAAATTTTAATAATTTCTCAATTTATGGATATGCATCTGTATAAAAGATACATTTTTTCATAAACTCCAGCCTGGCTCTTCTCTGCTTCTCATTGATAAAGAGCTTCTTCCTTGCTTTATGGGTCTTCAGTCCTGCTTCTAGGAGCCTGTTATGAAGTGTCCTAGCATTACACTTCACACCACTTAATGTCTCCCATTCTTTTTGAAGATCACTTGTTGTCATCCTCCAATTCATGAGACACTATTGGGTAAGTTAATGGTCATCTCTGGCATTAGAAAAGCCAGAGATGCCCTCTCTGCCCTCTATAAAATATAGACTAGTCTCTTAATGTTTTTCCAGAGCTATATATGATCAATAGATAATAAAATAATGTAAATTCTGTGTACTATGTTCATGTTACCACCAAAAGATTAACTGAATAATTTCGGTTATTTAATCTTTTACATTTAGGCTTCTATAATACATATAGTTGGAGGTGGATGTCTTTCACTGTGACTGTAATCCAGCTCACAGGAAACATACTGTGAATAAATGACTTGAGAAACAGGGAGAAAGAGTCGGTTGCAAACAATTTAGTAATTTCCGACAAATCTGCACTGTTTCGCTCCTCTAAACAAAACAGCATCCTCTGACATTTTCTTTAGGCCCGAGCCAAGAGATGGACAAAAATGTTCATAATCCAGAGGAAACAAGCAGTCAATTAAGGGTTTGTGGAACATGAGGGCAGAGTTATCCGTCTTTTATGGCTGTTCCAAGCACCAGACCCAAAACCCAAACCTTTTTGGTATGAATTCTTTGTGGGAGACTGCCACTATAGATTACTGTAGAATTCAGATTGCTGATCCCAAGCTTCATTGTATTAATCATATCCTAGCCACAAATACTGGCTACTTCTAAGGACACTGATATTTAATGGAACTGTCGTCACTCTGAATGCCACAATGTATGGTGTGAGAACTCTGAAACAGAATTAATTAATAGTAAGAAACCCCCTGGTACTAAGACATTAAAGCAGGCGCCTTGCCTGTTCTGGAAAGTCCACATAGACATTATAATATAGTAAATTCATCTATTGGATATGTTATATGTTCCCAAAGCTCAAAGCAATCGCAGTATAACCTGCATTCAAGCATCTGCATACAAATGATCCAATTTAATTACAATTAAACATATCTATCAGTCTGGGCTCAGACAGCAGCTAGCAGTTAAACTAGAGTAAAAATAGCTTCTTTCTCTCTTCTGACACTTTCTGTTGCATATTTAAGTAAAAACCAAATGATTTATTCTATTGTTTGATAATAATGCTAAAATTAATTTCGATCACAGTGATATTTGTGTATTAAGTAGTGAGTTCTGTCACACTGATATTTGCCTTTATTTATTCAAAAGATGTGTTTTTTCTAAACAATATACAAGTGAGGAAAGTTCAAGGGCTCATTTAATTCCCATTCAGTGGCACGAATACTTAACCTGCGCAGTTACACAACCTACCAACTCAATGTCATTTTACCAACTGACAATGCCACTCCTTGCATATTCTTTGGCCCAAATGTTTTTTTTTAATTATACTACCATATATCACTGTTGCTATTCCTTGTTGGGCTTGTTAGCTTTACCTTTGTGTAACCAATTTGTCAACAAAATACTCATCCATTTTTCTCCTTTCCTTTTTGCTTCCCGCTTGGGGCTATCTGGCCCTAAGCTAACAAATCATCAAATGAACCGGGAGGCTCAGCTTGCTGTAAGGTCTAAAGAAAGGAACCACATATTGATCCGCTGTACTGATACATTCATCTGCATTGGACTCACAGACCCCTGCTTCCAGACACTGGGTCACTGTGATTATTCACCCCCCCTCCCCCCAGTGATGCTGTCGGCCATACTTTGTATCTATTATTTGTATAAAGGTGCTTTTTGTTTGTGCTTGTATACACACTCATCGTTATCTGTGCTCTTTAAATGCATCAATCAATACATTATATTATTTTTCCTTTTTCTATTAGCATTTTTTATTGTTTTTTTATTCCCTCTGGTGTAAATCACTGCTATGTGTTTTGTAGCGACTTTCTGGTAAAAATGCGGCATAAAAATGTTTGATCGATCATTAGGGTTTCCATTTTGTTTTCGCGTAGATGATGATGCAATTCTTTGTTTTGTTTGTAAATGTCACTAGGGGGCACTAAAACACAAATGCAACCACCGTGTTGCCTTAAATATTTATGCTCGTTTTCTAAGCTTATAAATTATTTAGTATTCCTTCAAGTTTATTAATAGAATGCTCATTCAGTAAAGAATTTCAGATAAGAAGGCTCTTGGTGTCACCCTGACATCTTAGAAGAAAAACACCGCGTATACGGTGTGCTTTGATACAGCCTCCTGGTGATTGGATAGATTATGTAAACTGCCAGTGGTTTTTATTGCGCCAGCTAAAATATATTCTTAATTTCACGGTATTTTTCGACATGACGTCTTTAATTACTGCCCATTGTAAGTAATCACAGTACAAAAATATTCTACTGGGAAAAACACTATATTAACCATAAACTTCTCAAAATGCTAAATTTCCAGTTGTTTCATAAACTCACACGATAACATGTTGATTATATCCAACTTAATTTATTATGTGATATAGATTGTGAATTAGTGAATACTTTCTATAGTAGCCTAATACACTTATCTGTACATCAACCAGCTCGGACTTTCTGTAGTAACCTGTTGAACGACTGGGTGCATCAGCCAACTTCTAATATTTCATACCGTGTCATGTGGTATTACACACCATTCACTGCCCTAAATGCAGGCTTTGCCAACTCTCAGGCATCTGGCGTGACACTCACGATTTCAGTCTCGCTCACGCAAGAAATCTTACAGCAACTCTATAATATGCCATTATAAATCTAAAATTATCGACATCAAAGGCATTGGGATAGTCTGCAAACCCTACAAACTATTTACAAGGTAATAAAACTGTTACATACATGTGAATACGTGTGCAGACTTGTCTCAAATTGAAAATCTCACGCTAAACACCTGACCAAAGTTGACAGGTACCGTAGAATGAAAATTTAACTTTATGGCTCGTATGGTTCGGTACATGGAAATGAAATACAGTAAAATCCGGTTATAACGGACTTCAAGGTATCAGGCAAAACAGAGTTGCTGTGCAGAACACAACTACAGGACACCATTTACTCATGCCACACCTCAGCAGCAGACACACTTTTGGTATAGATTATTATATTGTACATGTAGTAATCCAACTTTACCTGACCAGATGCGTGCCTAATAATACTCCCGACTACGTATTGGCGCTGGATATCACCGGTGTCCTGTCATAACATCCTACCTATTGAGACGTGCTATCGATCCTATCTGCGCAGGTGCAGTACCACCATTTTAGGATTAGGGTTAGGTTTTAGGGGTTAGGGTTAAGGTAGGGGTTTTAGGGGGTTCGGGTGGGGTTAGGGTTAAGGTAAGAGTTAGGGTTAGGGCTATTGATTAGCACTACAGTAGGATGTTTTGATAAAGTAGGACCTTTTGTCAGAACACTAACATTTCTTAATTTATTCTATATGCATCATTTAATGCCCGAAAGAGACACAGCCTGATGCAAAGATTTCACAAG
>JABFEA020000044.1:10765047-10775477 GCA_019775915.2 Cyphomyrus plagiostoma
TTTCCCGCGGGTTTTTTTGAAACATTTTTATTTTTTCCCTGGGGGGGTTTTTTTTTTTTGGCCCCCCCCCCCCCCCAGCAAACCTACAGCCATCTGCCGCTTTCAGTTCAAACTGGAGCCGGAAAGCCGTAGTGGAGGAAGAGGGTCCCGATATGAGAAAATTACCAGTGGAGCACATTAGGATGCAATCACGTGCACTAAATTGAAGCAGTAGAGGGAGGCAGTGGGGAGGTGGGGGGGGGGGGTCACACGGTAGATAGAAGAGAGATGGAAAAGCGGCAGACTAGCATGGACAGGCCAGCCTGCCGTGCAGTGTCATTAGTCTCAGGGGGATTTGGCTGAAGGTCTCGTCCCGGGAGGCGGGGATTGCAGAAGTGGCCCATGACTCCACACTTTTCATCTGAACAGTAGCATCTCCAGTAACAGGGCATATGACACTGACTGTTTTATCCCAAATGGCCATATGATGTGTGGCGCACCGAATTTGTAGATTTTTTCCACATATCAACGTTTAATGCCGACACTGTATCCTTAGTATGAGATTCAGTGTACAAGTTATATTAACAAATTCCATGAAATGTATTTAAACTCTGCCCGAATACGGAATTCTATTTATGTCAAATCTGGCCAGTTTTAATAATTGAGCTTGATATATACCCAAAATAAATATGACAAACTCATCTTTTGTGGTCTTAAGTTTGTCCCTGAAAACAACCCCTTCCTTTTTCACCATCAGTCGTATGGATGAACTTTGAATGAACTTGGTATTCTTGCTCAATAAAACATCAGGTTTCAAGACAAATGATACACAATTCAGATGCCTCCACAAGGTTAAGGAATAGCAAGTTTAAATTATGTATAGACCACAAAAAAAATCTCAGATGGTGGGTGTATTAATAGTAAGTAAAAGACTAGAATCCATACCTGAGTAAAATGGCCTTTTTTGCATGAAATGTGTGTTTTGATTTGTAGCCACTTTCACTTGGAAACATGAAAGCATAAGAAATATATATTTGGACAAAAATGGAAAATGATTTTGACAGAACATAATCGGTGAATGTGCAAATCTACATTTTGCAAATATCCCAAACATAATTTTATTGTGAAGATAGTTGGGTTGTGGAGGTGATGTTCTCTTTATTATACACTAGATAGTAAATATTAAAGGGACATTAAAAATCCATAAGTACCTGGTTACCACCATCTCGAGGAGCAAGGAAATTAACCTTGGATACTGATTCCATGAGGTCACTCTGGGAACATGAATGATGCATGCCTCAGCCAGGGTAGCACCGTCACATCACGCTTCCAAAGGATTGACTTCACCCTCACTCTGTGTATTGTGTATGTGGTGTTTCCCGCCTCAGTCCAAAAATACGCATCTTGGCAAATCGATATTTATGAATTTCCCATAGTGTGTGCCCTGTGATGGACTGGTATGATTTTCATAGGTGTTTACCTGCCTTGTGTGCTGGAGTAGCTTCCAGCCGCAGTGGAACCCTATTCGGATTAGCGATTGAAAGACGGATGGTAGAAGGAATGGTGAGCTAAGAAGATCAGATAGTACAGACAGACAATAAATAAAACAGGAAAATGAGCAAATGGCAATTTGCAAAGAATAATTTGGCTCAAAAGATAAACACATTCTATATGAACTTGTTTTTAACAAAAAAACACTGGTTATACAATTTGTTTGAAATTGTTGGTATTTTCCCGTGTTCAGATGCTATAGTTTAGTCACCAAGATTTTGTAAGAAAAATTTCAACCAGTATATATATTTCAGTATATACTGTACCTCCAAAAAATGGTCAGAAAGCACTTTAAGTGTTTTTTTCCCCATGGTGAACAGAAACAGTGAAAAATCAAAACCAAATGAAATACAAGTCTCTTATAAGAAAGGTGATTTAGAATTGTTCTCAAATATATTGGCTACAAATTCTTAAATCATACTCCGCATTCTTAAAATGCATGAATACCTACTAATCACACCCACGATCCTAGTTGTTGATGTTTGAGGACCATGGTTGTGAAATCCTGTTTTCTGTGGATATTTGGACGAAGTTGAATATAGAAGATTAGATCAGGATGAGGGGTTGGATCATCTCCGGATACTGTCGCCATGCCAGTGTCTGCCTATGGCACCATTAAGGGTCTCTGAGATCAGGACCAGATGGCCCAAAGCGGGAGATGGAATAGACAAAGCAATGCGAATGGTCAGGCATTTCAGCATTTTGTCTGTGCTACTGTATACATCTGTGGTCTATGTTGTAAAACTGTAATAAAACCAAAGGTGTGAACATTACCCAGCGCGAGAATCTTGTATGTTGTTTAACATAGCATGAAGATAAACAAAACTCTTATTCAGGAAGCAACTAACATATGCCTTACTTAACATATGACTCTGTAGTTTAGAAAACCAAAGCTTCATAACTGTCCATGCAGTTCAATGTTTTTCTATTTATATAATACTCTGAACGATTGTTCTGTACTTTGACTCAGCTGGGAACGCAGATTTGCGTCACCTGAAGTCTCCGTGAAAAGCACTGAGCCCAAAGAGAAGCTTTTGTGGGCTAAGAAAATGTTGTGTAATAGAAGAATGCCAAAACAAATCCCAGTGTGTTTCTGTCTCAAAAACGCATGGTACACCTTTCTACCCTTCCGGTGTTCAACAGCCAAATGGCACTTAAGGACTTTTTAATTCACTGGATCTCTTCAAGCAAATAAAACCGAATACCCCTGCTTTATTTGATCCACCCACCCATTTTATCTAACCACTTATTATTTTAGGTTATTGTGTTCCTGGAAAGCAAATGGAGCGTGGTGGATTACATTCTGGACTGATTTGGCTTTGGCTGATATTATAAATTAACTTTACGGGTGACACAGATAAGGGTTCTGTCTATCAGCATGGCATTGCAATAAACAAGCTGATTTAATAACATTCGCAAAAATCTCTGGGCAGTGCCATTCCGAGAATGACTCAGAGTACAAAACATGCAGCTGCAGGCTTGAACAAAAGCTCTGAATGGACTGCGGCTGCAAGAAACCCACCTGATTTTCCCGAACGTTGGTGAACACAGCTAAAGAAGACATCCTATTTCCAGTACAATACATAGTTATGGAAGTAATAATAGGGAAAAACCTATTCAGCTGGCTCTGAACTACAGAGTTGTACCTATTAGGTATGTTTTCTGTGACATGACTTGCCAATGGAACTGCATTTCCACATGAATGCCTTGAATACCTTGATTTGTAATATTACTCAAAGTATCTTAGGATAAGTTGCAAATTTCTTATGTATGCACTCTAGAAATTCACAATTATTTAATTCCATGACACCATTTCTGTTAAATGTATTTCCAAAGACATGCATCACAAAAGCATGCAATTTATGTTCACACATAATTTAAGATATTAACAGTTATTTCAGGACCATTAGTTACTGAATGGACTGAAGTAGCAAAGAAAATATATATAAATTATATTTTTAAAACAAGCTTTTATCAGAAGATGTTTCTCCAGAAGATCGGGGCCAGCATTACCATACTGGCAGAATTAATTGGCAGTGAGTAATTTAAGCAACCTGTAACTGACCCAGGTGTATTGATACAAACCATTGGCCTTTTCTCAGCATTCTGAACAGCAGGTGTATTTATGAAGCCAAAGTATTGTATTTTTTTTCTGGATTCTACCAACATGTAGAAATGGGTGGAGTCAGAAGAGAACAACAGGAAACAGGTGAAAACAGGCTGGACTTATACAACCGCCTCAGACCTTTGTGTGAGTGCGTCTGTGAAAATGAAACATTTAAATTAATTAAAATGTATTTCGAGATGGTATCGCCGCTCCAAAAAATATAAAAAATAATCATTCAAGGTTGGGCGAGAGATCACTTATAGTGTATAAAATTCACAATAAAAGGAGATATTACCCATAATATGCAGTACCTAGGGCAGTGTCTGATTTTGCCGCCACGCTCGATTTCAAAGAAAACCCACGTCTGAGATTCCGGATGGATTCGTCGAACGAAATCAAAAGAACCACCAAAAAATGAACGGGGCGTTAAATTGATAATGAAATAGGCCGGGTAATCTCGTTATATAACAATTCGTTTAATTCAGTGTTTATTTGCTGGTAATCCATTAACCACGCTAGTTGATTATCGCGCGGCATTATGGACACTTGTGGCTCGCCTCAGAGACTGGCACTCATTAATATATAAACGCCCAATAAAATAAGGAGAAGGAACCGTCCGCCCTGCGCTGCTTTAAGCTGAAAGCGATTCGGCTACCGCACGTTTTCACTGTGCCTCTCCCGTGGCGTCGGCAAATCGGCGGAGTGCCCTGCACCGCCCGACCGCACCACTGAGAGAGACCCGGTAAGAAAAGAGAGAGGAGGAATAAAAAAGCCCCACAGAGCGGAGCAGCCGTGCAAGGTGACGCCTCATCCGGCAGCGCGCGCTCAGCATCCCATTCGGCGTTACGGAGACAGGCGCGAGGCTGGGAAAATGGAGGTTCCGCGCACGGGACACAGCGCGAGCAGCCCGACGAGCCCGTGCGAGGACATGATCAAGAACCTGAGTCTGGAAGCCATTCAGCTCTGCGACAGGGAAGGTAGGGTCGCCAGCCCCACGCCGGGGCCACATTGCCATCAAATCCGCGTCGGTCATTCATGGGCATGGTGGACCGTCCCTGGGTAAAAATCTATACGTAGAGCTGCAAGTGCCTCGTATTCTTTTCACTGAAAAAAAAAGATTTATGCGCTTATTGAAAAATACGCGTTTTTTCTCTCTTTTGGAAAAAAAATATTTTGCATCAATTATGTTATTTGTGATCGGGTTTTCCCCGAAACGACCAGTGATGCATGATCGGAAAGATACTTATGGAATTGATTTAATTTCGGATTAAATGTGAATAATTAACATAATCGTTTTTTAGTTTAGGTGATGAAAATGAAATGTGTTCCCATGAGAATCGTGCATTTTAAAATTCATCATCACTTTTTAAGGATCAATTACTGGTATTGCGATCATTGCTGAGAGCACCGGGGCGCTGTGTTCAGCACCATGGACACAGACATGACTCCGGGGGTGCTTACGGGCACTGCCTTTGTTGAATCATCTTGTAAAATTTAATTGATTAAAATAGTTGGCTTACTATTTTTATGGCGTCCATGAGTAAAATAATGATGGTTATTAGTATGCGTAAAATTAGATAATTGCTTTGGAAAGCATGAGGTTTTTGATTTTTATTTCTTTTTTTGCCGATGACATGGCAAATTTAAATTATTTCACAGAAACCCATTTTACCGATAAAACGGCGTTATTCGCTTAATAACGTCGGCCAATTATAGAGTTGGATCTTGTGCTGGCTTTAAATTTCAGTGTGAAGTGCACCCATTGTGCTAGACTGACAATAGTTAAAAGAAAAACTTGCACATATCTGGCTGTTTTTGCATTGATGAAAGTTATATCATTAATCGATATATGTGGAACAGAAAACAGAACTTGCTATTTGTGCATTTTGTGCTTTGTCCCCTAAACATTGTACTTTTCAGAAAGTAATCTTTGATATCCGCTAACACATCTAAATTGTTTAAAAGGCCAGAAATTGTATTTATGTATGTGAAACAGTTTCTTGCATAGTGTGACAATAAGCATGCCTTTGGGCTGTCCCCAGAGATCGATGCAGCCATCAATGGAAGGTGTGCACCTACAATCCACACCCTTTTGTGCTGTCAGTGATCAGGTCTCATGTTTTTGCACGCGTGTGTGTGTGTGTGTGTGTGTGTGTGTGTGTGTGTGTGTGTGGGAGGGGGTGGGGGTGGGGGGCAGAGAGGACAGATTGTTCTGCTCCTCAGCCCCACAGAGTTGCATGCTTATTTCCTCAGTGCCGTGATGTGCATGGCTACGAGTGTGTTCTGCATATTTGCAGGACTGTTACTCTCCTCTCACTTGTGTCTGACTTTTAACACTTTAGTAGTTGTATTTGTTATCAGTATATGGAGTTTGCAAGCTATTCTGCAGATGATGGAGACTGAGTAGAAGGTGATATACAAATGCAGTTAATAATTATGGAATCCATTGCATATAGTGACCTAAGCAAAGTGATGGAGGAAAGGACTGAACGCAAATTAAGTGCATTTTAAATTGATACAGAATGACACATATGAGAAACTGCTTTTAAAATACAAGTTGTTATTCCTAGAAGCCTGTTAATTTGTATAGCTACTCATGCAAATGAGCTGCATGAAGATGCATGATTTGCTCAGTGTACAGCTCGACCCATCACACAGCATAACAATCTCTATCCTCCCGTAAACCTCGATGTCCTTCCTGTTTTATTTACACAGCCCACAGCTTTTATTATTAGATTTAGTATAAAACATATGGCAGCTGCAGCATTGGGCTGAACAAGCTCTTATAAACTGCCTGAAGAGCTTAGATATCTTCAGTGGTCAAGTAAGTGGCATTTTGTTTTTGACTCATCTCTTCCTCAATGTGCCCGTTTTTAATAACTGCTTATCCAGCTCAGGGTCACATTCAGTCTGGACCTTATCCAGGGAGGCATAGGGCATGAAGTAAGGTACACCCAGAACAGGAACACAACCAGTGGACCGTTTAGCGTTACCCTCTAATAATTCAAATAGATTTCCTTGTTTGCATCATTGATTGGGGGGTATTTTGGTGATGCTGTTCAGGACATAACCCAGTCGACCACATTGCCGTCTCAGTGTGCTTCACAGTGAATCCTCTCTAGAGGAGACTTTCTGCATTTTGCATGTGACAGATGCACAGCTTGGAATCTGTTCAGATTGTCCCAAAGTATTACGTTTTTGTTTATTTCCACGCTGTGGACCTTTGGTCGGATTGTCTGAGAAACATAATAACGGTGAGCACAGTGACTCGGCAAGGAAGCCAAAATTCTGGCTAGTACTTTGCAGCAATAAATTATACTGTATATTTTAGGATAACTTGAATATTTGTGCTATTTCTGTTCATCAACTTCCATGTCAATTGTAATCATTCATTTCCTGTCAGTCTGTGATGATGTCAGTGCCATGCGTGGGCTATGACACCGCTTCCTCAAACAAAGAATTTACAAGAGACCTAACAGCAGAGTTTTGTTACCTTTCATTTAAATTAGACAAACTACTGAATAAATAAAATGGAAGGCAGTATTTTATATTACATAGAGACTAAACAATTAGCAGCACTGCGGGTGATGTTTTTATACATGTCACGTCACTCATGTTCTCCTGACTGCAAAAAACAGACTGAAACATAAGTATGAGTCACTTGAAATATTCTTTAGTAACAGCAGTCACTTTATTCACACCCACAGTCTTGTCAAATCAAAGGCAATGGAGTCTCCCGTTTTTACCGCTGTCAGCTACTTGACTCACTGTTCCCTTAAAATATGGAAGATTTGTGAGAGATAAAGGAACATATTTGTTTTTAATTTCATCACTCACAAACGTCTGTTTCCACCTCCCCGTTTCTAATATTCATTTGGGATTCTTAACGTCTCTGCATGTCAGCACATAGACAACGAGTTAGATCAAAACACCAGACAGTAGGTTTGCGGGGAGTGGCGGGGGGCAGGTCGGAAGGTCGCCCCCTTTTCTGCTGTGCGGGCGCCATGTTTGGCAAAGTGACCTTCGGGCCGCCGGGGTGAATGTGCAGTTTTGAGTCCTCCGTCCAGCTGTGCTGGGTTTGTGTGAGGCGTCCAGCCCACCATCTGCCAGAGCCACTGCACTGCAAGGCAGCTCTGGGAGCGGATGAAAGGAGCGATTTAACACGGACCATCAATTTACAAATTGTATACAGCCACCCCTCCCCACCCACCAAAAAAAAAAACAAAAAGAAATTCAAGAAAAAATAAGGGGTTCGATTCATTATTATAAATCAAAGGAAAAATGTCAGACTCCACGCATCAACACAGGACACATTTCTTCTGAGCAGATGCCCCGTGCGTGCATGCGGATTCGGGATTCGGGATTCGGGAGCCAGACTGGCCATGCTAATCACGCTTCTGTGCTTCCCGGCTTGATGATAAAGCCAGTTCCTGGGAACAAACACCTCCCAGAGGACTGACTTGCCTTTTTATTCCCGTGAAAGCTCAGACAAAGAGCACAGACATTTGTATGCTTAGTTGTGTTGGACTCCAAATAAGGGGAAAAAAGGGCAGACAAATACTAAATTTTCATATATAAGAATTGTTTATTTGTTTACCTAAACAAACAGTTAAAATTCTATTTAAACTTTAGACTAATTCATAAATGATGCATATTATGAAGGACTATCCACAATAACTCAAATTATCTGGGTAACCAAATAACTTTAAAATTAGAAGATGAACCATGAAATGATGTCTCTGTGTGATCAAAGTATTGAAGGTCATTTCATTTGCTATTTCTACAGTGGACAAT
The DNA here is from genome assembly GCA_019775915.2 of Cyphomyrus plagiostoma. Lineage (NCBI taxonomy): Eukaryota > Metazoa > Chordata > Actinopteri > Osteoglossiformes > Mormyridae > Cyphomyrus > Cyphomyrus plagiostoma. The sequence continues at coordinate 10,773,479 of JABFEA020000044.1, forward strand.
CACGTTTTACACAATCCCCAGTTTCACAGAAATCAATTTAAAGAACGCTAGGTCTTCGTTACATGTCCGGAGCAAGATTTTCCTAATGCAATTATTGAATAGTCATCTATTACTCATCGTTCCCATCTGGTCCTGGTCTTCCCTCAAATATTGGAACCTTACAGCCCCAGTTTGTTATGCATTTGCTCAAAATCTGTTTTCTCTTTTGATCTGTTATATAATGCGTAACATGTCCATTTATAATATATCAGTTGTATATAACGTGAATTTTTATCAGTACTCTGATGTCATGATGTTCACTGCACGTTCAGATACAGCATGCGATTCTCATGTCTGAATAATCAAACATAGCAAGAAATCTGTTATACATATATATGTATTTTGTTTTTATAATTTGGAATAATTTCTGAGCCTGCTCATTGCTGACTTAGAAAATCTTACTGTTATCTCTCTGAGAAGTTCCAACAGGCTCCCAAGTTCCAGCAGGCTCGCACTTCAAGATAATTTACATTATATGTAAATAATGGCTGCAAAATTGGCTGTACATGAAATATGATTACTGACACATTTAGATGACGCTGCAGTAGTCTCGATACAGCCAACTTTGTTCTCCAGGTCATTTACCTCAAAATGTTGGAGAAAGCATGCTGTTTATTTGGCAGTCGCTAATGGACAAGACAGTATGGACTTTCCTGAAACATTCATTTACCACATGCCTGTTTATTCCAAGTGCATCCTTCTCTTCCAGCAAATAGATAGACCTCTCATTCTGCACATTTACATTTAGTTGGCACTTGGCTGCCCCAGAGAGAGTTGGATTTAGTCAAATTTAAGACCCTTAAAATACCACTTGTTCTATCCACACGTTTGTGATTCAGTGCATGAGGGAGATACTCGGTAAACTTAATCTCAGTGCGGACTCTGTTGGCGTAGTGCATGGGTGTATATGGGATCGAGGCAGCTGTTAGACTCATTTCTGTAGCATTTCTTTTTGACCATACATGTATGTATTTTCCATACAGTAATCAGTGGGACTGAGCTGCCGCGTATCCTTCCATTGTGCTCATCGCGTTGGCAGGTAGCCTCCCCCCCCCAGGGCCGCAGTACAGGCAGCGAGGCCTGAATGGCGTCCCAGCCCATGGCAGTTGGCTATCCATTATCCAGCTCCAGAGGACTGAGTCATCAGTGCAAACTGCCAGGCTCTTAACGTCCAACAGCAAGCGGCGGCGTCCAGCGCAGAAAGCCCATTGGGCGGCAGGCAACACGTTATACTGTACGCCTCTCCAGGCGACTCGGTGCAAGAGATGTGGCAGAGCGGTGAACAGGCTTTAGAAGGTTGCATGTGGATATCTGGGAAGAAGATAGCTGTTTTAGCTTTAACCCTCCCACACATGCTTGTAATTTTTATCCTCGGGGGGGGCACATCCAACCAGGACTCTAAATTAACATCATCACTTGGAAGCAAAAATTTAAGAGCGCTAGGAAGCAAAAAAAAGAAGCGCATAAGGCAAACTATTTATATATGTTTCAGACTCAAAGTCATCGGCCTCCGTGGTGTAGAGCACATGTCCAGCTCCTTCTCCACGGCGCCACCTACAGGCATCTGTACACACAGTGCAGCCTATACGTTTTAACATAGCAATTTAACCACGAGCAACCAGAAATAAACAGTGAGAATAATTGTGAAGATCAGAGATTTAATCAACATTACACACCACGAACTGGAACATAACTACAAAAAAATGGAATATTAATTATTTTTAAATAATGCTCTTGGTCTTGTAATATTTATAACACACATATGTAAAATTTGACACAAATACAATTAACATACAATTGACATACAATCCTCTGGAAGAACACAGATTGAGATCCATGCCCTGGCCAATCATATTGAAGCTTTTAGGTGCGTAGCCCTTCCCATGGGTGGGGGGGGGGGGGGGGGGGGGGGGGGGGGGGGGGGGGGGGGGGGGGGGGGGGGGGGGGGGGGGGGGGGGGG
>JABFEA020000044.1:10782876-10802801 GCA_019775915.2 Cyphomyrus plagiostoma
TTTGTTCTTGTTGCTCTTTTTGCGGGTGGGTGTTGGGCGGGGGGGGGGCGGGGGGGGGGGGGCGGGCGCCGCCCCCCCCCCGCATAAAAGGCGCCACTTTAAGCTTTCCCATTATCTGATTGCATAAGGGCGTTTGAGCGCACCTAGGATTAGGGATCACATGAGAACGAAATGTCATTAAACAGGATATTTTTACTCTAAATATGAAATCGCTATTTAAGCTGTATGATATCTTGGCACCCCACCAGCAGAATGTGCCTAGAAATTATTCTGTTGTGACGTGATTTTATTGATTCGCTTTAAAAAAAAAAAAAATCGCACATTTCTTCGCTTGTAAAAGAAGATATTCGGGAGTCTCACATAATGTTTATGACCTTTTCCTGCCATTCTAAGACTTATTTAGAGGTTGCATTATATTTGCTCTGTATGTTGTTCTTCTATACTTTTTACTTATGGTGGTATACAGAGTGACTTTTCAGGCTAGTACAATTTGCACATTAATAGACTGTTGCCTGTATAATTCAGTTGAAGTGCCTTTTCTAACAGTAATGCCAGGCCTCCATTGTCGGCATTTAATTGCAGCTTTTATGTCATGGCTTCTCCATCCTGGACCCCTATACTACCTGCGTCACATCCCGTTATCCGTCCAGGCAGACGGGCGCTAAACGCTGTGCAATCCACAGCTTCGGCAAGAGGCACAGCTGTTCCACTTTCAGTCCCCGAAGCTTCCAAATGAATCACTTAGCTTACTCACACACCAGAGGCGACACATGACTCTGGAACTCGGGTAGCAGGAGGGGGCCATTTTCTCACTGGCTATAACAGATTGATCAACATGTTTTCTTATTTTGACTCTGCGGTATCTTCTATCCGACTGGGCCCGCTGTCATTTTCTCATTCCCAGTGGAGCCATACAGAAGTACCCAGTACCTTGGTGGCAGTATCAGCTGATACAAACACACTGAACAGCAGGTCGGGGCGATGTACTGTAGTCTGTGGAGGTTTGTTCTTTCTTTATCTCCACATGTCTGATTCTGACGTGAAAAGTCACTTGAAATATTTGTAATAGTGATGAAATTCAGTATTGAAATGAAGGTCATTACATCAGCCTTGTGAGACTTCCTGAGTTGGGGCGGGGGGAAGCTCATCCAAGACTGCCAGGGTACGGCATGGACAGGATGCTTGTCCGTCGCAGGACACACACACACACACACACACACACACACACACACACACACACACACATTCATACTCTCTGGGTACTTTACGGACATCAGTTAGCCCAAGTGCCTTGTCTTTGGACATGCAGGAAACCAACACAACAGAACAAATGCAGGCCATCCCCAGGTCACAAAGGAGATCCGGTGCCTAAGGCTGTCTTCAACTCAGACTTGCGGGTAATTCGGAACAATAATAACACAGTGCATAATATCAATAAGAAAAATACAGTGATTTAAAAGAAGTAACTACGTACTGTACTGTACCTCAAGCCACGCTAATGTTTTCATGTGTCATGAAGCAGTGCATACCATCGTTATCAATGTATGTAACTCAATGTTATACATATAAAATAGGTGTCATGGCAGTCTGTCCATAAGTATGAGTTATGTGTAAGTTATATATATATATATATACACACACACACCCTGACAAATATATCAAGGTGTATGATTGCAGCTCAACTTGATCTCAGAAGGTATATTGAATAGTCCTATATATAGACAGGCCATTAATAAACTGTAAGCACATGCTGCGTATTCAAGCATAGATGGCAACATGTCTGCATAGACGGCAACATGTCTACATCTGTGAAAACTGTACATGATGCATTCAAGCTCCATGTTTCCATATGTGGATTCGCATCTTGGCGCACGGGTGTGATGCAGTGCTTGGCGCCACGTCTCAATATGTTGTGCTCTATTAGAGATCACACGTGTTGGTTACTCACTTATGAATTTGTTAAGTCACCACAGTGCCTGTTAGTCAACAGTTACTGATTCATTCTGGGAGTCTGTTTATTTTTCCTCCACTTCGCAGTTAAAGGTGTTCGATTTCTCTTTCACTCTCTTTGCGTGATGTCCGATCAAATGAGCCACTTTGTTTACATGACATCTACTGCCACATGACTGTTGGTGGACAAGTACTACAAGTGTAAGTGTCCAACTTGGGCCTGTTTTGTTTTGCAGAAGCGGGGCAACGTGAAACTTCTCTGGCGTCTTCCACCAAACACACAACACAAAGTACTGTCCACATAACGTTGCGGTTAGATAATGCGCTGGTGGGTGAATGATTTCTGTTTATTTTCTTTGCGTTGGAGTGGCACTGTGTATTAGTCAAACCTCTTCTTGTGAAACTGTAAGCAACTTGCATAATTAACCAGATGCATAAACCACTTTTAATAGAGATGTAATTATTAAAACCCTTGTTTTGTGTTGGTCACCAGCATGGAATTTACGTGTATAAAGCACAAGGGAACCAAGACAGCATTGTGTACTGTGTGCGAATACAAAGACGACATTCTCAGTAGAGAAGAATCGTGTTGCAGTATTAATGGCCTTTCTAAATAAGACACTTTCTTCTACGATCCATTCACCATTTGTAATTGTTATTTCTCAATAGATGTATATTTTTTCCCTATTTATCCTTTTAAGATTATAAGCAAGCAAGTAAGGAAAATTCTTCCTTTTCAGCTAAGTGCATGTTTGCACAGAATCGCTAATATCGCCTTGTAGATGTTGACTTTGGAGAGACGTTGTTAATGGACAACTTCATTATCCAGCATTACTATGGAAACTGTTCGTTCTACCTTTTCCCAAGACTTCCCGTTAAAAGCGGGAGCCTTGAAAGGAAGCAGCTTTTCACCCATTCAGGGCTGATGGCAGCGGGGGATGCGTGGTTAACTCAAATGAGGGTACGAGTTTATTGTTTCGCTTCACGTTCGGAAGTGTGCTGCTGGTGCCGAAGTGGAGCGACAAGTGGAATTAGCAGTCGGTAAGAAGCCTTTGTCATCGCAGTACACTCGTTTTTCTCGCCTTCCGTGGAAAGCTTGTCCGGAATTGAGAGCCTCCTCATGCAGGAAGTCTTACGTTAGCGTAAATCGACCCCTGAAACGGACCACCCAGTAATGTATTAAATAGCCTTCTTTTAAAAGGACTTTAAATAATATTAGCAACTGGTGATATAACTGATATATTACATTTGGATACACGTGTCTCCACAGGACAGGGTCTGAGTTACGTTAACTGGAGAACATACTGGCACACAAAGACTTATGGATTAGTGGCAACAGTGCCTAGTACAAAAATCTGAGACATGAGCTTTGGCCTGTCACATGAGAAATGGCTCTTGCTCTGAATAGACACCCGGAATGCTTCAAAAGGGGTGGGTGAATGTGGGTGAACCTGATGCCAATGTGCTTTACTGGAAGGGGAAAAAAAACCCACAAAGACTGGATCTAGCACTTAGTGCCTGGGACCATTTTTACTGCTGAGCATCGGTGCAAAACTGCCAAAAATGCTTTTACTCATCAAACGGCCGCAGCATGTGGCTGTACCCTGCGCGTCCAGGACAATCCAAAGCATATGTCTGTGCTCTCAAGGGCTCTGCCATAGTCTGCAGATGCACAACTCCTTTGCTATAGGTGCGATGTACTGTTTGCTCAGTGTACTGGAGACGTGATGCCATGTGGCTGTTATTTCACGCCTGTGTAATTTACTGCATTTCTGCCACTTGTGAACAATATCCTGTCCCCTGATCACACACGAAAGCCAGAGATCCCCAACCTCATGCAGTACTTTTATTAAATATATTAATCTTAACTTGATATTGTGTTTGAAATTGACTGTCTGTTACGTAATGGAGTACTTATGGAAATGATTAATAATACGACTGTCTTTTCATAAACCCTCATGCTGATAAACTCATAAATTAAAAATTAAGTATTTATTGTACTTATTACAAACTGTAAGACAGCTAGCTGAAATATCTATTTGTAAATAGTGCATTTAATAATTAGTTGCTGAATGACATGGTGTGGACAGTTTTATTACCAGACAGCACTGATTTATGCAAAGGTGTTGCCCCCAGTCAAGCTTACTGGATTACTGCATAAGGGAAAATGTGTCATAAGGTTTAACATTTTGACTGGGCTTGGCAGCTGAAAGTTAGTACCTCCAGAGTGTTTATATATCATGGAACATTTGCTTCTTAGAAACAGGAAGAGAAACATTTGTTATTATTATTGTTATTATTATTGTAGAAACTGATTTTTTTTTTTCTTAGATGGGTTTTAATTCAATGTAATTACTTACCATTTTTGTATTATGTGCTATAAACTGCCTAAACCTTTGGATGGAAAGCAGATCAATAGGGATTTCACATTTTTCTGTATCTCTAAAATGAATTGAAGACCCTAACTGGTGTTTGGGGTGAGCGATTCTTTGCAATCCTTCTGCCATCCTTTCATAGCTATTTTGGGTGGTGTGTCACTCCACGGGTTAAGAGTCCCGTAATTGGAAGGTCATGGGTTCAAATCCTGTTTCTGCCACAGTGATACCACTGTTGAGCCCTTGGGTAAACCCTTAATCCCAACTGCCTTAGGGGTGCCCTACGCCTGATCCTAAGACTCGCTCTTAGGCACACACTGTGTGGGTTTCTCATGGAGAGAGGGATGAGATTTGCAAAACCTATCCAATTTCCCCATGGGGATGTACAGTGTAAAATTACATATTAAAAATCACTTTTTCCCTCATTCAGTTTTGAAGGAAAATTTCCTTAGTAAAGGAAATCGGCCATAGGTACAAACCCAGAAGATCTACTTTTTCCATACTTTCACTTCCTTGTTGACCGGAATATTCCAAGGATTGTCGTAATAAGTGAAACCTTCCCTTTGTCTTGTTTGAGCTACGTTTTATCTAATGTCATATCAAATGCCATATTTTGGAAAACATTTAGCGAGTACTCTCTTACCCTCGATTGCCTGTCTCATCAAGTTAATTATCCTCACTTGATTGTGTTTCTTTAGTCCTTTCAATCAGCAAACAAGATAGTTGTGGATTTAGATTTTTTTTTTAATAAACAAAAAAAAAGCATTAGAAAGTAGCAGCATTAAATTTCCAGACAGTTTCCACCAGTATATCGGGTGGTATCATAAATCTCTTCATTTCGTCAATCAGTAAACTGCAGAAAAGAAATTTTGGCAAACCAGGTGATTTATCTGCCCTTTTCCTGCCTTGTTGCTGTATGCACAAGAATTTCCCCTAGGATCAATAAAGCTCATCTTATCTTTAACCAGCAGAACTATCACATACACCATAAATATGCTATTCCCAAGTTGCTGACGAAAGGTACCGAAAAATAAATAACTTTGTAATAATATTTTAATAACATTATTTTTCTTATTGCTTCCAGACAGATCTATGTTTTACATTAATAGTTAAAAGTAGAGTGTGGGTCCCTGCTGACTTGACCTCTGTGTGCTCTTCTCACTTAGTTTAAGGACTCCATGGTACGGATACTTTTGGCATTTTTTGTTTATTGACCATTGTCTATTCAGATTCTTTGCTACATTTGGACTGAACGCTAATATGCATCGTTCCAATGCCAAGCATGTCCACATCTGTAATTGTGTTACCTGTTTGTTCGAGTAATTTTGAGACCATGTAAGGCCAGAGACAAATAATATATAGCTACAAAGTGTAAGTGGCTGGTGCCGATTATATTAAACTGAATGCCGCAGGGAACTGTTGCACGTGACACTTGGCATTTTTGTCTAAACATCTAGCTGCCGTTGGCTCCCCAGAGACATGTCCTTAGATGTGGAATCTTCTAACCTTCTATTCTGCTCAGGCTTGTAGGAGGTGCAATATGCGCAGATCCTGGACTTCACGGGGGCACATACATGTACACATTATGACTAGTTAGTCTAACTATAAGTCTTTGGACTGCAGGAAGAAACTTGCACAATGTGGGTAGAATTGTTCAAGAATTACAAAAAGAAATTCTGGAATGTTATAAGTCATTGATTGGGACCGCTGTTGCTATGGTAATAACAATTCAAACCGTCAGTTCCACATCACGTGAGAATCAAGCTGCTGGTGGCTGATGTAAATGAGTTTCTCTGACTAATGTTTCATTGACCTTGATGGCAAGAGTTAAATCTGCCTTTGAAGGCGCTCTGTTGCACAGAGATGATATATGACCATTTAGTCTCTTTCTCCTGCAGGAAATAAATCACAGGATAGCGGAATTGCAGAGATGGAAGAGCTTCCCGTCCCACAGAATATCAAAATAAACAACATCACGTGTGACTCCTTCAAGATATCCTGGGATATGGACTCTAAAGCCAAGGAGCGCATCACGCATTACTTCATCGATCTCAACAAGAAGGAGAACAAGAACTCAAATAAATTCAAACACAAGGTAAACCTCTTGGGAGGGAATTACAATATGGCTACCTTTGCTTAATCTGTGATGCTTATACCAGTTGTTTGACTTGTGTCTGAGTTTTTTAATAGCAGCTCAAAATTTTATTCCTATGGCTGGGTATTTACCTATTGTAGAACAGCATTATTGTAAACATTTGGTTTAAAAACTACAGAAACTTAAAAAGAGAAAAAAATTACAAAAGATATTGAAAGATTTGGCCTTTTCTCTTAAAAAAACATTCTCAATTCATTATACGAATGCATAATGCTTCTTTCTGCAGATCAAAAATGGGAGTTATAAACAGAAAAATGCAGATTTCAAATTTTTAAAAATCTGTGCCTTCAAAGGGATACAGAAAGTAATTTTCATAAGGCTGCTGTTCTCTCTTGACTAAAAGCTACGGAAAAACTACCTGCACCAAAAAGCATTTTCAACACACACAATTAAATCTACATTCTGCACTTTGTACACAATATTGATTTTTTTTTTCTTTTAGAAATAAGTATCATCTGAGACTCATTTTAATCACCTGATATATGTCAGATGCAACTGGACATCATATTTCTGTATAAAAAGTAAATTCTGTGGAAGATGTTTCAGTAGCGAATAGAGAAATGCCGTTTATCAAGGTTTATGAAAAACTAACTGTTCTCCAGAAACTTTACTTAAACTGGCATAACTAAGAGCTCAAAAACACGCGAAGGTAATTAGCCTGTCAACTGTCAACTTCCCACTTCATTCGTTTCATGTTTTTTTTTCCTCTGGTTTGAAGAAAGATCCTTGAACCACTCAGCCTTGATTCCCTGCCTAGTTATACAAGCAATTATTTTACTTGTGTAACTCCTGGTTCCAAACGTGTTTTCTCTGTCTGTCTGTGAGCGTGATTTAAGAATTAGGAAACAGTAGCGTGTTCTGAGAGGACGCAGATTACTTCACGTAGCTTTTCGTCACCATCTGCCTGCACCCAGCTTTGTGGTATTATGCTCTCCTTTCTGGCAGGTGGTGGCTTATTAAAATGATGCTAATAATGTTCCCTAATGTGGGAACAGTGCCACAAATTCTTAAGCCTGAATAAAAACATAAAGGAAGGAGGTTATAGATTTTTAAAGATGCCTTTAGCGGCCCCTACAGATCCGGCAGAATCGCGCAGCGCTGTAGCGTTTAGCTGGCCCGGCCTTCACCGTCTGTCCCCTCTTCATAGGACGTCCCGACGAAGCTGGTGGCCAAGGCCGTCCCTCTCCCCATGACTGTCCGGGGGCACTGGTTTCTGAGCCCACGCACCGAGTACACTGTGGCCGTCCAGACGGCTGCCAAACAGAGCGACGGAGACTACGCCGTGTCGGAGTGGAGTGAGATCATTGAGTTCTGCACTGCCGGTGAGGGGGGGAGCGTGTGGGGAGGGGGGATCATGCAGGCTGAACATATGCCAGAGGGTTGGTGGCAAAAGGCAGGATGTAGCATTTAAATCATAAGTGCCAAATAAAGCCCGTAGAGTACAGAGTACATCAGCTTTAGCTCAACCATCCACTGTAAATTACCCGATCGGCTCTTCTGGGCTGATATTGTTGCATTTTTTTTTTTTAAATGACAGACAACATCCAATAAACCCAGTGATCTCTCATGCACACGCAGCATAATTTAGAATCAGAGTAGCTAAGCCAGGGACGTTCGGCTGCAATGAAAACAGCATGCACACACTGTCCATCCAAGAACACAGCATAACCACGCGTGGTTTTAATCATGTGCTGGCAGACACATGATTAAGCCAGGGCAAACCCAGGTAAAGGTTTACCATTCAAATTCACCTCTCCCAAAACTAAATGATACCAATGTCTTATACCCATATCTTAATGTCATGTTTGACTGTCTTATTATGTTTAGCATCTTTATTGGTAACACTTTACTTGAGGGAGCACAATGTAGTAGAGTATACTCTTAATTTAATATATTAATTGATCAAAAAACTAAGTGTTAGTTATGTACTGATCTCGTGTTTGTTTGTCATTAATCAGTCATAACGGTTCATGTATTTGTCAGTTATATTTGTTTATGATTTCTATACTTGAGTAGTGAGTTAAGACACTTCTGCCCCTTCAAATACAGTAATTTTTATTAATCTTATCATTTGTTGTATGACACATGTGTTGTAGAGCTGAAGATGCCAATGAAGACACTTTGAAATGAAGTTCGTTCCGGGGAAAGACTAAAATATGGTTCTCTCTCTCTGCTGGCAGATTACTCCACGGTCCATCTCACGCAGTTGCTAGAGAAAGCTGAGGTGATCGCGGGGAGGATGCTGAAGTTCTCCGTGTTTTATCGCAACCAGCAAAAGGAGTACTTTGACCATGCTAGGTGGGCGGTCTTACAGGAGCACTGGGGAACAGTGTGTGGGGCTGTCTTTCAATTTGGGGAAATGTTCCCCTGCTTATTGATGTTCGCTTTTAAACATTGGCCAGGGATCTGATGAAATGTAATTTGGCCCTCAAGGCCAGTTGCGGATATGGGGTTATTTGATTACTCAGTGTGTTATAGGAGGGCGGTGCAAACTCGGCCAAGTGATGCTGCTTCATTTTGCTAATCCTCTGTCTGATTACATTAATTAAACAGATACTGTGATTACCAGGATCACTGTAACTCTGGTATTACAGAGGACATAAAAAGGAAAAATGTCAGTCAGCACAGTGCTATAAATCACCGCCGATCACCAAAATAGAACGTCCAAACAAAAATCATTTCATTTCTGTATATTATAAGGAAACCGCATAAAATATTGTTTCGTAACAACAAACTTCTATTTGTTCTTAGTCACTTGGCTTTTTCAGCCACAAACCAGCTGCTTCTTGTGTAGACAGGATGTTTTCAAATCTGCACAAAACTGTCGGGGGAAAAAAATAGCAACCGGCTTCTCATGACAAGACAAAATAGTCACACTCCTTATACGTGAATCTCGAAGAGTGAGCCAGGGTTACAGCACTAGGAAGCTAATATCTGCAGTCTGCTGGGGAAGATTCTTATTTACTAATGTAGTTCTCTTCCAATTACCTTCCCAAAACGCACACAATTGTCTAGTCTGAGTGTTCCCAGCTCAGTATGCATGTTAAATAAATGGGATAGGGGTCATACAAAATGCTGAAGGAACAAATTAATCCATGTTTTACAGGAATGTTTGGATATGATCTTTAAACAGCTTTGTCCTTGCAATTCCCAGGAACATTAGGAAGGGAGAGGATAGAAGTGTGATATTTCTGTAGTTACCTTTTTATACTCAGCTGACTAATTGACAGTGAGATAGTTAGCTGTAAATACCCGTGTTTCACATTCTGAATGATGTGAATTTCTGGAAATCCAAAATGGGACATTGTGAGTGCTGAGGCTCAGCGGGTTAGGAGGCCCTGTCTGTGATCATTAGGTCCCCGACTCGAATCACAGGAGTGATTTCAGTGTTGGGCCCTTGAGCGAGGCCCTTAACATCTACTCACTCCAGGGACTGTCTGAGCCTGCTTTTCGTTTGTAGGTCACTTTGGATAAAAGTGTCTGCTAATTAAATACAGTGTAACACTCAGTGAAAGCACCAAAGATTGTACTTCAAAGCATGGCGGAAAAGTGTGTAGTGGAGTGAATGTCTCTCATCCTCCGTGAAACACACTTTGCTTTGTCGCTATAGGCAGGCCCAAAACAACAAGATGCTCCCATCCGTGAAGGACAACAGCGGCAGCCACGGCTCACCCATAAGCGGCAAGCTGGAGGGCATCTTCTTCAGCTGCAACACCGAGTTCAACACCGGCAAACCCCCACAGGACTCCCCCTATGGGAGGTACCGCTTCGAGGTGCAGGCTGAAGTCCTGTTCAACACAAAGACCAACCTGTACTTCGGGGACTTCTACTGCATGTACACAGCCTACCACTACGTCATCCTGGTGCTGGCCCCCGAGGGTTCGCCGGGCGACGAGTTCTGCAAGCAGCGGCTTCCCGCACTGGACATCGCCGACAACAGGTTCCTGACCTGCACTGAGGAAGATGGCCAGCTGGTGTTCCACCACGCCCAGGACGTCATCCTGGAGGTCATCTACACCGACCCGGTGGACCTGTCCCTGGGGACTGTCGCCGAGATCAGCGGGCATCAGCTCATGAGCTTATCCACGGTCAACGCCAAGAAAGATCCCAGCTGCAAGACCTGCAACATCAGCGTGGGCCGCTAAAGTGCCCCAACCGTCACCCTCCTCACCCAACTGTCACCCTCCTCGCCCAACCGTCACCCTCGGGAAACACCCTCCAGAGACTGTCTAACCCCTTTAATGTCCAGCCAGCCCCAGACTTCATAAACAGCATGCATTCACAGCTTTCAACCAAACAGCCGTCTATTCATTTGCCCGTTTTATCTCGCTTTTTTTTTCTTTTCATTTAACAAACACCTGTTCTGGGTAAATGTGTTCCTATTTTTCTATATTTTATGGAGGTATTTGTGAAGTCCCTGCCAAGTCAGACAGTAACTCTGCTTTTTCCTCCCTGGCTATGATGCTTATAACAGAAAATACTACGATATTAGAGCTGCGATGTAATGTTTGCCAAGGGTAATAAAAACTGATCAAACCGCTGTAGTAAAACAATGCTAACAGCTTCTAAAAGGAATTACACAAATCCGTATTAACATTATCTTGTGATTAAATTATAATTACTGGATAATATATGAGCATGATAGGTTGTACCTGCAGCATGAATTTAACAAACAAAACCTAGAAATGTGACAGCCTCCGCCACGTTGTTCTGCAGTGTTAAATGTTATTTATTCTAGAAACCATATACTGTGTTAAAACATAATAAATGTGATATAAAAATATTTATTTTTACTGTTGTATACAAAACAGAGAAACCGGAAGGAGAGGAAAGCAGGGGATAGGCTGATGGGGAGGAACAGCAGCAGCAGGCACAATTTGCGGTAAAGAAATAAGCTACCGCTAACATTAATAAACTAGCTAAACGCTAACATTCCTTTTCAGCAGATGTGACCATAAAGCAACACAATCCAGACGGTGGCCGATCTAATATCGCATTTCGTACAGTTGCAGCACAGTAGACTCAAATAGCCTTGAACTGGACGGCATGCAGAAACGACAACATGGCTCGCAGTTACAGCTCAACAGCGTATTCGACGAAGAAATAAAAAACATCTCACGGCTGTGTACATTTGAAAGAGAAGTTGGCGAGTGCACTTGGCGCAGTGTTTTCCAAACGGAATCATGTCCAAGGCAAAGTTTTACTGGGAAATTCACGGAATGGTGACCACTTTTCAGTCCACAGTTGAAGGACAGGGGTTACATTATTAGGGTTTAAAACTTTTGTTTTCTGTGTTGGGCTCACTTCTCCATCCCATACGCCTGTATCATGTCATTTGTACATTTCTCTCAAGCTAAAAGTGGCTTCGCACGCCCCGACGTCCATGTGCATGATATATGTAGGCTTTTTTGGAAACTGTAGCAGAAGGATGTTGTAGAATTGTGATGACTGGAGGCTGTCTCCACTGCAGAAGAGCTTAAAGAGTGGTCTGCATATTGAATTTCAAACACTGTAAGTTTCAGTCTTAGTCACTGGTCCCAGAAACACTATAAAACCCAAAACCAGACATGAGAAAAACTGCATATTATTCTGACTTTGGTTTAAAAAAATCTCTTCGGTAAATATAAAGTGCCATATTTTAGCATAGAATTGACTTTCCCTAATATCTGTTTCTGTCTCTAAAATCTTTGTTTTTCCAAATAAAATAGCGTTAAACAACAATACTTACAGTAGCTGTGGTAGTGCACTATATGTTGCATCTTTGTCAAATGATGTAATTTTGTCAACCAAGGTGAATGTCATAAAGTGCATCGCAGTTGTCAGTATGGCACAAACAGGTCCGATACGAAACGTCTTTGTTCAAAGGTGTTGAGCAGTTTGTTCAAAAATAAATCTTAAACGAACAATGTCTTTCTCTCAGATAGTCTTTGAAACGTCCTGTTTACTCAGAAGGACTTCCAGTAATCTGAGTTTAGCTTTCAGGTTCTTGTATTCCTGATACTCTTCGGCCATCGGAATGCGGTCATCCTTCTGAACAGCCCTAGTGGGGAAAAGAATGAGATGGGACGAGCTTGAACAAGGTAGTCTGCATCAACTTATTAAGGTAGTTTAGTGCATTGTTGGATATCAAATGATCTGAAAATTAATTTAATGCATTTACAGAAATGGGTAAACAAACAACCTTCTTTCTCAGAAGATGCAGTGAGAGTATTCTCTCGGTCATTTTTCTGACCAAGCCATCGCTCTCGTGGGTGGTTATTTACCGTTGACTTTTAAGCTAAGCACAACATTTCGTTAAAGCAAGATCAGAGCATACCCTCAAGGAGAGTCTTACCTCCCCATTTGTCTGAAAAACTGCAGTTCAAACTCTCGGAGTGCCTTGCGACGCCTCTTCTTCTCCACTCGTGTTTCCCGGAGGGACTCCAGGAGCTCTGACCTGGAATGACGCCCCCCCCCAGCAAAGAGCACAACGTGGGATTTCCATCCACCAATTGTACAAACCAGATTTTCTTGTCGAACAACTTAAAATGGTGACAAAGGGATTTCCAGTTTGGTTCAGCAGGATTTATGGGTCATGTTCATTTTAATGGCCGCATGTCCAGGCATAACTAATTATAATTCTTCATAGAGTCAATTATTATAATCCGCTCTAGCATCTTCATCCATTTTATGTCATGCGAGCCCGTCTTTTCGCACGTGATGTTAGTAACTGAACAAACATTTTGCGAGTGTCAGCGACCAACCTGAAGCTGCTGCACCAGATGGAACATGAATAAACAGCTGCAATTAAATTTACATTCTTTAGCAGCCATTAAGTGCTAGGTGGCTTAACAGCCTCGCTAACTGTTCCCTTTATCTGCATGTAACATTTAGGTTTGGCTGACTGATTGGCAAAATTCATTTCTTTTCTTCATAGTGCAGCATTTACATTTAGCTTGCTTTCACTTCCAAGTAATTACGTCTTTTAACGAGCTGAAAACAAGATAAAATTAGGATTGGCATACTGGAACTAGCATGCCATTTATCCTATCCTCCCCAAAATCTCACTACCCAGAATTCAACAGGGCCATAACCAGAGAAGCAGGTATTGAAAATGGATGGAAGGATTTTTGAAGTTTTAACCTTTTACTTGTGTTGTTTAGCACACATTAAAGATATAATTATATTTATCACGGTTCATCAACAATACCGATCTGCTTCAGTTAGCTTAATTAAGGGATCTGGATTGCTTTAGGTCCGTCTGTTCAGTGAAGAATCCTCAAGGCATTTCCTGTTACCTGGAGGCCTCGTGCAGGTTGGACATGGTGATGCCAGGCTGGTGGACGGCTTTGACCTCATCCAGGGGGGACACGAAGGCTGTGTCGCTGTCCTCTTCCTGTGTCCCTGGTGACTTGTCAGCCAGGGCGGGGCGCTCCGATTGGCAGGGCTGTACGGGGCACTGCGGCACACACTCCTCATCTGAATCCTCCTCTTCCTCCTGTACAGAAGCCCAGACCCCCATCACCCACCACAGCCTCACCATTCATCCACTATTTTCCAACAATATGCATATTATAGGGGATGACGAAATAAATGCACATGACGGCACGCTAACAATCCCTGTGTGTCTGGCCAGATCCCACTTTATAATTATAATATGTGCCAGTTAACCAGTGTCTGAATTTGAAGCTATTTACACAGGGTATATTTTGCATTCTTTCCGCTTAACAAAAATAACTAACTGGAACCCTGCATACTGCAGCCACAAGGGTCTCAACACATCGAGTTATCACATTCCTTTTAAGGCCAAGAGAACACGCACCACCTGAAATTAGAGGAGATGCAGAAATGCCAGACAATTAAAGATCTGAAAGGTTACTGACTATGGTGGTGATGGTTGGAGTGGCACACAGCAACTGCTTGATCATCTGGTATCTGTCGTACAGCGGCTTCACAAGGTTCCTCTCCTGCTTTGAGTCCTGAGATCACATGAGGTTGGTTACCATGGCAGCACGCGTGAACAGGAAGCAATTTATCATGGTGTCATCGCTGGCACGGAATCCAGCACACTGATATTTAACAGAAGAAAGGTCTTACTGGTCGGCCATGGAGACTCTCGAAGTACAGCAAGCATTTCTGCAGAGTAATTTTTTCCAGGGCCATCTGTTTTTGGGTCATTTCCTGGATAAACGAAAAAGCAAGGAGAACAATTTATTCCGCAATTTAGTTGTATTTATTTTTCACAATCGGGGGGGTGATCTTGAGCACCCCCCAGCCAGCTGTTGCACACCACGTTGGCGCTCCTCTGGCGGCCATTTGTCATGTTGTGGGTGACCTGATGCCACTCGGAGCTGCGCTAACCGAGGTGCCTATCAGCGCCCGAATCGAACACGCTGGCGTGACTCGCTTGCGGGCCTACAAGCCAGCATTCCCCGGCCACAGTGGTGGCACTTATGGGACAGATGGTGAGAAATACACGCTTAAGACTTGTTTGAGTTATACAATTCAGTCCTGAGCCCAGCATTTAACTAGTAGTGGCACTACAGAAACCAATGTTATATATCTTTTTATTCCAGCAACCGGTTTTAAAACTATACCAGCCGCAAAACACAAGCCTAATCAGGTAAAGAACACACTGTCGACCTGACAGGGACATAATCTCAAAAGATGGCTTTACCTTCATGTTGTCTGGGAGGCCTAGGGCCTGTCGCTTATCCCTAAGTCTTTTCAGCAGCGCGTCTACGGTCTCCTCCAATGAGGGCTTATGTTGTGACTCTGCCGCCCCCTGCAGGTCACTGTTGTACTTGCATATTTCTGTGTCCTTCTTCTGTTCTCTCAGCTCCTCCACAGATTGTTTCAATTTGAGGTCTATGGAATAAAAGAAATTCAAATCAGTTTTTTTTTTATTTGGGGGTGGGGGTGGGGGAGGGGGGTTGAATTAATATATTTCCAGTCTTAACCAAGACAGATAGCGTTCTGCTCATTTCAATTTTTATTTTCATCATTCTTCAGTAACCTCAGATTCCTTAACCAACAGCAAAATGTTAATTGGATGCTGTTGTCTCCAACCATAACATTCTGCTGCGCTATATGTATTTCATTCATTCTCCTTAAAAAGGGGGAAATGTTACATGGTTTAAAGGAAGACTAGGCCGGTGTTCCGCAAAGCAGGTTTTCTCAGTTAGCTGAGTTAACTTAAGATAGACGTCATGATCGTCCAATAAGAGTTTAGGTAAGGAACATTCCTCCTCAGTCATGACTTCTAGCTTAAGTTAACCCAGATAACTGAGAAATCCAGCTTCATGGAACACTCCCCAGGTCACATATTAGTCTGTATTTATCCACAGGAAGATTTCTACCTTTAAGCTGCTTGCGAGACTTGGCAAGCTCACTCATGAGCTTGGACATCTCTGGATTTGCCGTTTTATCGTTGTGTGAGGGCTGGGAGAAGGAACAAATCACATAATCAAAGAGACAGTGACGCAGAATTAAAATAAGCTGCAAAACTAAATCCGACCTGCAGAGGACGACATTTCCCATACTTGTCACTGCTCTCTCCGATGAGAATAATGCAGTACCGTTATCCCTGGACTGGTCCTCAGTAAGTGAAAGTTGAATTAGCTTCATCATAATAACTCATATAATAACTGGTTTGTGCTAGATATAACCAGTATAGCTTGGCTTTGAGGTATGAAAAAAAACTATTGTTTGAATTTTGGAACTTATTATACTTCCAGAAAGGAGAGCGTTTCCCAGAAAGGTCTAATATATCCGGTCCAACGATATGCTGCTACAGCTGCTGTGTTTTAAGTGTAGAAAATCAGGCATTTAGAAGCAGAGACGTGTTTTTTCATTCTTTTACATTTCATATTGCAATTCCACTCATTAATATTCAAAACGAAAACGACGGGTACCAAGCAGCTACGCTCCTTGGACTGCTCAAAAGGGGAATTCATCTAGCGCAATCCGTTTCCATAAGGACGTTCAACATCGATTGATTTCCTGTGCATTTTAGAGGATATCGTATTAAATGAAGAAAGATGTGCATCTCTCTTTGCTTCACAAATAACTAATTTGAATGTTAGTTTTTTTTGCTCTTAAGTCAATAACAGACAATTTTGATTCGATTGATATTGGAAATGTGTATGTTTCGTCTTATACAGTTGTATTAAATGGAAGGGTTTTCTCAGACGAATGTGTGGAGCTGTGAAAATTTGAAGAGTACTCCCGTGCATGGGCAGATTTGCACAATAGGTAAGCAGTGTGATATTCAGAAGAGATTTGTACTACAACAGTCAAGAGTACCATATGGTAACTAGTATAATTGTTCTGAGGTTCCCTTTCCCCCGACGAACATAGATGTTGGACATACCATGTACTTCTTCTCCTGTTCAAACCTTTCTTCGAACTTGCGAATTTTCCTCTTGAGGGTCTGGATGTGCTTCGTGAGAAAGGCGATCGACAGCGTGTCTTTGGCACCCTCTGGAGGTTCGCTTCTGTCAATGCCGCGTGCCCTGAGGCAGGCAGGACTTGCGTTACCACAGAGGGCTAGGACCATTCACAGAGACAATCGCACGTACACATGCAAAGTAATGATGCTGCCAATTCAAAATGTACATTCAATGCAAAAATAAGCAGCACATCATGCAGTTTTATAACCAAAATATCACTATTTAACTATCTGATAACTATAAGACAAATATTTCCCAAGTGCTTGTGTCCCTCAAGGACTGTTTTATGTATATAATATTCCAGGAAAAATGAATCTCTATGAAATGTAAACAGAACATACAAATGAACCAGGAACCAACAGAGGCTAAAACAAATAGGCCAAGGTGCCAGATGTCAATTTAGGAGATTTACTCAAGGTTTCAGGGAGTGGACGTGTTACCTCACGCCGTCAGGCTATGGGTGTGGTGGACTGGGATGCAGTGGGTGTGCTGGAGATGGTGTTTGGGAAAGGGATAGAAACTCAGTCGACTCCCAAAAACCCACAGTCGGATAACTTATTTTTTCAGTAATGCAAACCATTCTGAGTTAATGTGGTGCTCGGTTCTCTGTGACACTGGGGGTTCAGAGACCCGGACTGAGTGCACAGAAGGAGGCAGTGACTTGCGCATCTCATACCGCCCTCTTACATGATGAACTGCTGGGAGCAGGGTGGCGATGGAGCCACCTCCGGGTCGGTGTTGAAGCGCAGGCTCTGGCTGAAGCTCGGACAGCGCGGCGATGGGAGGGGGCTCCCGTCGTCCATGATGTGGTGCAGGAGGCGGCTGGTCCCCGGTGACGGCTGGCTCTCGCCACCTTCCCCCTCCAGAATCAGGGCTCTGACGGCTGACCTGGGCTCTGTTGTGGGTGACACTGAGTTAAACAGGCGGATCCCAGACTGCACTTCCTGCTGAATGACTCCTTTCTAGAACTTCCTAATAAAGCTCTATAACACACACTGTAATAAAAAAAGAGTACCAGTTTGTACCTTTGCTTGTCACTTAGGCTGCGCCCTCCAGGCTAAATGTACCTTTTAATGCAGAAAAATGGAGTATAAGGAACATTTTTGTACCATTGAGGTACATTAAAGTTGTTCGTACCTTGGGGATGTTGCTCAGATTCCATTTCTGTACCTTAAAAGGTATATTTACCTACAGCTAAGGGTACAACTGACAGACCCTTGAGGGTACATCCCCAGTGACAAGTAAAGGTCCAAACTGGTGCTCTTTTTTTCGGAGAGCGCAGATACTTAATAAAATATTTCATCCCTATTTCTATTTTATATTTGAATTTTATAGCTATATTATGAATGATTTTGTATAAGGCTAAATCACATGAAATGTATTTTTATAGAGCTCTTTTACATCTTTAAAATCTTCCCAGTGGAAGATGCTAACTTGCAGCGCCAGTCACAGACATTTGTTATCAGGAAAGGTCCATTACCCAGTGGCACTTCTGAATCTACGGCTCCTCATTATCAAGCTCATACATTATGTATCTGCCCGGCGGGCTTATTTTTCTATGGCCTGGAATCCCAAGACCGAGGCCAAGATTTTTCCGTGCACACGGCAACATGTCCGCAGGAGCGACACCCCCTGCACTGGCTCCCTTTCTGAAATGTGACCTGCGACCGGAAAGTTCAAAGCTCGTGTTTCAAAGTTGCCACCTGGGGCTTCTGAGCGGCAGCACAGCAGCCTCTTCCCCAGTCACCCGACGGTTCAGAAGCTGAGGTACGTCACTACCTCCAGCACCCTGCACGCCTCGCTCTCCTCCCCTCGCTCTCTCCCTCCACCTCTCTCCTCCAAAAAAATCTATTTTCCTCTCCAGCCACTAAATCAACTGCTACTAAGAAGTACAAGTTAGATACAAGTAGGACAAAATCACCATTAATTGGTGAAAGTAGTAACTGTAATAGTATTATTATTAGCTAGTAATACTATACAGCAATATTGCATCCAGGTGGCAACTTCCCTTCAAGAACAGATTAGAGTAAACAAAAGCTGGTCTTTGATCCACTGACCCGCATCCCCTTTTATATACAGCTGATTAAAATATAGAGACACTTTCTTTGCACTTTTGGACAAAAGTATAATCATCAGCCAGCACACACCACGTCAGGCAACGCAGAATAATTGGGACATACCCATGGAGGCAAGGGGGGGGTCGAAAATGGGTGGGAGGGGGAACCAAATGCGCAGCATCAGAACAGGATAAGAGGGGAGGGAGAGATCCTCCGGAGAGCTGCGTGCGTGACTCGTGTCTGTGTAGCGAGCAGCTCCCACAGCTGCAGAGGTGTGCAGAGGGGACACCTGAAACCTCCTGCAGAGTGGCTGCTTTCAGCCGTATCCCCGGGACACTTGCTCCCAGGCGAGGAGCTATTCTTAGAAGCTGAGCTTTCAGCCGGATTCCTGACACCACACATTTATCATGCAGCAAAAAAATATCCGGCGAAAAGAACCCAACTGCCAGCCCCGGAAGCCGTATCGCAGGCAGTGGGAATTTCACGCCTCTGCGCGGCTCGGAGCCGGGACCCCTCTGCGGCGGCGGGGATGTGTCACGTAGGACACGCACATTAACTTCACTACACGGCCTGACGGAGAGCCCCCTTTGCCCCGTGTGACGTGGCAGCGTTTGCCATGCGGGATCCTCTGGGAGGGTCGAAGGGGGTTCGAGGGGCGGGGGGGGGGCAGCTGGCCCGCTGACTTACCGCCAGGGCTGGTCTCCTCGCTGCGGATGCCCCGCACCGCGGTCTGGCTCTGCTCCTTGGTGCCCGGCGTCGGCGCTGTGTCCTCCGGCGATGGCCTGAGCGAGGAGCCAGCCTCAGCATCCAGCGCCTGCAGCTTCAGGAAGGGACTCTGCCAACAGAAGCAGAACATGCTGCCTCTGGTGGAAGCGGAGCGGCCGCTATCCGACCGGCGGTCTTCGTCACCGAAGGGATGCCGTCGGAGCGAGAGCCCGCGTGTGGGAGTGATGGGGGG
>JABFEA020000044.1:10831468-10876371 GCA_019775915.2 Cyphomyrus plagiostoma
CCCCCCCCCCCCCCCACCCCACCCCCCCCCCCCCCCCCCCCCCCCCCCCCCCCCCCCCCCCACAGTATGCCTGTGACTGGCTATATTTACCTTCACATAAGCTGCACATAAATGGTCCTTAAATTGTTTTAAAGCTATTGTCCAGCTCTATAGAGTGAATAAATATGCATATGAATGATTACTATAACTGATTAAAATATTAAAAATCAGATAACAAAACATATTTCAAAATGTATCAATTTTTACTAAAGCTGGCACATAATATCAGGAACATCTGCAGAAAATGTGGTCTTTGGTTTTTGAGTTCCTGCTGAGATATCATTTCTTATGTGAAATGTGTATCAAAACCACAGTAGTTCCTTACAATGCTGTTAGCAGAAGCAGAATAGCTAATAGTTTTTGTTGTTGAATTTTCAATATCTTAATCAGTTATTACATAGTAATTATTCATATGGGGATGGCATATTATGTATTCAATCTATAAAGATGGACAATAGCTTTAAAACAATATGAGGACCACTTCTGTGCAGCTTACATTAAGCTCATAGTCATAGCCTCCCCCCCCCCAAAAAAAAAACAAAAAAACAAAACATTAAGCTTCAGTACCTTTCACTTGATCTGAATTTTGTGGCATATTTGTACAGAGAATAGCGGTGTGTTTCTCCAACAGGAAATGCCAAGCGAATGCCAAAGTCACACTTTAGCCCAAGCCTCAGACAGGAAGTGATTGTACATTTTAATCACTGCTTATAGTCAGTGTTCTCAGTACCTTTGTGCATGTAGCGCCAACGCCAATGCCAACAGTGCTTGGGAAAAAACGAAATAACCTTACAAGTCCTTCACACACAGACGCTTCTCCACTTCCGCCTTCAAGCCAAGCTGAAGAGAGATATAAGTTCCCTTTTCCCCCCCAAATGAAACTTAAGCCATTGAGATTCAGCTTTAGAGCTTTTCATTGCAATACCTTATTGTAGACCGAGCAGGAAATGTTTCAGACCAAGGGGGAAAACAATAATAATAATAATAATATATTTTTTATATATATACCAAACACGCGTTGTTCCAGTAAGCACTGACAAGAATGTTGTTAGGTTTAGTGTTGTAGTGCCACAACACCGGCTGCATTCTAAACAAACATTTACAACACAGTTAAACAGTGAAACTTATGTAATCTCAGTGCAAGTAAGTCAACTCCATACTTGTAAGGTAAGCCTTTGGCTTTTAGTAACGCGCTCTGTCAAGTCCACTCTGGCTGAAGCTGCAGAGCCCATGCACTACTGCGGCAACGGAGGCTGCGAAGTGGCAGCTGCCTGGGACATGAGGGGCTGGTTGGGTGCAGGCGGCGGCGGGGGGGGTGGCGGCTGAGTCCCAGGCTGCGTGTTGGGGGAGGGTGGAGGGGTGGGACGCTTGAACTTATCGGGGCTGTTGCTCCTCCTTGGAGACGGCCTCTGGAGGAAGCACAAGAGACAGAGGTTCTGTGTCAAGGCTCTCCGACTTCCTGCAATAGCCTCAGATCTTGGAGGTGTCATTGATGAGTTCAGTGACGGCAACATCCAGCTCAGTCAGGCACACAAGATATCACAGTCCAGAAACGAAAACCAATGTATGTAACAGACATATTTCAATCTTTATTCCTCTAACGAAACGCTGGCAGCTCCAGGAGATTCCGAGAGACCAGTCGTCTACGTTTCTTACTACTTGAGAACGTGACCTCCTGGCGGTCACATGCACCCGGGCAGGAACACATACCGAGAAGTGAACTTACCGCCACACCGTGGGAGGAGCCCACATGCACGTGGAGACCAGGTGGGTTGTAATAAGGCATGCCAGCTCTCGTCAGGGTGGCCGGGGGAGTGAAGCCGACCGTGTGAGGTGCATACGACAGCCCTGGGAGAGATGGAGTCAGACGTGAGAAAGCGAGGCCGTCCACAGCGGACCGTAAGCATGACACTGCTCTGAAGTAGTGGGCTGCTATCCACCTCCCGGCCCTGTTTCCAGACCATCGGCAGCCCTGTTTGAAAGTTATTTTTGTATCCTGTGAAACTGAGGCGGCAAAATTAGACGTGCAGAAATACACTGGCACAAAACATTAGGACACAAGAACATTTTTGGCTGGAGGTCCTGATGCTCTGTGGGAGGCGAAGCAGGCAGCAAAGTGGCTCAGCATGCGGTCATGTGACATCAAGATGGCCTGACAGACAGAGGTAAGATGCCACAGCAGATATTCTCCAGTGTATAAATGAGTAACAAATGTACTTTCTACGGAAGATAACCAAAAGTACAATTCCGAGTGGCCCAAATGTTTAAATGCAAGATAAAATGGAACTCCACAGTACAAGTACACCTGCCAGATAGTGTAAAGTTTGTAGTAATTATGCAATAAATATTAGTTGATGTTTAACAATTACACATATCTGGTAAGGTTGAGGGGTGCGTATTTTACAAGCAACTGCATGAACTTGATGTCCTGACAGCCTAGAATGACCCTCGCGATATAGAATGAACTCAAAATATATACTGTATTACCATCAGCTAAACTCCTTCGAAGATTAACCGAATTGCCATCTTAATAAACTTGAATATTAAAACGACATTACAGAAATGACAACGCAAGTGTTTTCTACCAGGTGCTACAAATAACGCCAATATGAACCTGAAGAGGTACAGTGCGCAATCCTGGAATCATTTAAGTTGCCTCTCCCTCCTTTAAACATTTTGTATCTAGAAATGTACTGGAAGCACAGTGAAGAGACAAAGTGATGCTGTACAAACGTCAGGGCTTTGCTCATTGCCAGTGCTGTTGCAGCTGCTTTTTGTCATTTCATACTTCAATGTTACTCTCTGCATCCTTCAGAGACCCCTCCCAAAATGGGACTCAATTCTCGTGATAAGGTAAGAGTTAGTTCCAAAGGCACAATGCTACTTGGGAATAGTACAAAACTATTCCCTATCATGTGACTGAAATGAGGAAACAGAGCATGGACTGTACATTGTATGAACAAAACAAGCATTATTTGATGCAATTACGCACCGAAATAAAAACGGGGAGGGGGGGGGCAAGAAAGTGAATGTTTCAGTGTAAGCCAGCTTAAAATAAAAACAAGATGGTGAACTGCTGCTACTTCAGCCAGAAGGATATTTAAATGACAGTGAGTGTCCCCATGCATGGAGGAAGAAAAACGGAATAAATCAAGAACAACTTTAAGCCAAAACAAAGAATCTGCTCTCCAACACTACTCATCATATGACTGGAACTGCTGAAAATGCCTAAATTTTCTGACTTTGATTTAAATAAATTAAAAAACAGCAACTAGGTACTTCAAGGTCAAAAAAACAATTCAGAAAGTAGAAATTCTTATACTTTTTAAATATTTTGTTTACATACCCGGCGATATGGGCCGGCTTGAACTTGGAGAGGGCGTGTATGGGATTGGACTTGACACCGTCCGTGGACGGAGACCTTGTGCAGACATCTCATTGAAGTACCTACGAGAAGAAAGGTAAGGCCGGCTGGACTAATGGGCTGCTTCTGGAGGAATCTGAGAAACATTTAACCCTCCGCACGTCCCCCCAAATGACAGAATGACAGCTTTAGCAAGCCTGTATTGGCCATTACATCAGTTATGCAAAAACACTGGCTTTTGGCAATACCTTCAAAATGACACACAACAAATTATGTACACAGCTAGTTCAAGGAAGGTCCAAGACCCCAGGAGTCTCACTCATTGTAGCAAGTCCACTGCAGACCAGATCCAGCTGAACATTACCCATATATTTACTGATATTAGGGTATTTCATTTTATTTCTATAGTTGGCAACCCCCCTCCCCCACACACACTGTATTTCAGACCCTTCCTGCATACACAGTGTGCAGTCTATACCTCCCTGGAAAGTAACAAAAAGAATGATGTTTCGACCAGAATTTTCCCTGTCAGCTCAACAGCAGGATAAGGTTACACTTTAGGGGTGACATTCCGGGCACTGTGGGACCTGTCCGGGACGCTGTACCTCTCGTCATCCATCTCCAGGCTGGACTCGCTCTCGGAAAGCTGCCGGCAAAGTGCCTCGCGCCGTTCCATTTCCCGCTGCAGCTTCCTCTGCAGACGGATGTTCTCCTCGCGCATGTGCCGCTCCTCTTCAATGTACTGGGCTCGCTTCTCTGTGTCTTTAGAGAGACAAGGGCCCCACACAGCAATAAGACCTCCAATCCACACACACAAACACACGCGTAGCTACAGAGCCTAGCGAAGCCCGGGAAAGGCTGCGCAGGACATGGTGCAGACAGAGTGCGACTTTGCTCGCGTGTCGCCAAACCCAGTACGGTTTTCCGAGCGCCACAAAACAGCCGCATGAAAGTCCTGTCTGGTAAGGAAACCACTCTCAGGATTCCATCCGGCTCTCTGCCACATGTGACTGTGTGAAATCAGCCAGTGTCGTAGTTCCATCTAGTGGCAACTGAGAGTAATGGCAGGACTACTGTAAAACATTCTCTTTTAAAGAAAGGGAAAAGTTGACTTATAAGGCTGATGTTAAGTTTTTCCATGGCCTATTTTAGGAAATGTGATTGACAAAGTCAGAGGCAAGGTTACGGAGTTTCCACGGAAACACAGGCGAGATGTCCCGGGCGCCGCTACGCACGCTGCAGTTCGGCGGTGCGCAGGTTCTTCTTCAGCCTTTCCACCTCGTTCTTCAGGAACCGGATGTGCCGCATCATGTTTTCCGGGGAGTCGATCTCCATGGATATGTCCCTTGGGGATGGCGGGGCGGACACAGGCTGGTCCAGTTTCTCCTGCAGGATCCTGCAGTTTGAAAGAGAGAGAGAGAGAGAGAGGCCGATTTTGGATTTCCCCCGCTAACCGAACCCCACGACCTTGTGGCGGTTTTCCAGGACGTGGGTTTGAATCGTTCATTCGCACAGAATTCTTCTGAAAGAACCGGCAGACTGACATTTATACAAATTAAAGACTACAGAAAGATTCACGCTATGGAGAAAACCGTTCCAGTGATTAACGCATCAGAGAAACTGGAAACAGCTGGAAATGCTGAGTGCAAACTAGTGCGATCGCCGATGCGACCTTGAACACAGACCTCTTCTCAGCTTCCAGCTTGTCCATCCTCTTCCAGAGCCGGTTGACGAGAGCCTCCTGTTCCTGCTCCAAGGTGTTCTCCAGGTCGATCTTCTCGCGTCTGAGCTGGAGACATTCAGAGAGACCAAGCGGCCGTCAAGAGTCAATTTCCAAACCCGACAGCTCACCGGCCTCCCCGCCGAGACTCAGCATATGACTGGATAGAGTGCGTCACAAAGATAGCGTGAGGAAAACAGTGCAAAAAAAATGGTTTAAAAAAAAAAAAACCAGAGCAACAGAGCTACGGGAGCTGGGGGAGTCCAGCGCGATCATGGGAGGGCCGACCTGCTCCAGCGTCAGCTGCTTGGAGATGGTGTCGTTCTCCAGCTTTTTAATCTTCTTCATCAGTTTGTTCACCTGGAACTCCTGCTCTTGCTCCAGGTGCTGCTCCAGCTCTGCTTTCTCATGTTGCAACTGGAAGTAATGAGGGGAAAAAAGCCAACCCAACAGTTATAGACGGCTTGAAAGACAACCCCCCCCTCCCCTCAGCAGTAGGAGGCCAACTGCGGCTTTGTTTGAATCATGAGAAAGCATTTTAAAACTGTGTACTTATTGTACTAGGAATCTATTTTTATTAGATGACCTGCCCTCATTGAACTCACCTGACACAATGTACTGGGCTCCCAAGCCTGCTTAGTTTCACAAGTGACAATGAGGAAAAATCTGATTTTGCTGGTAACAGCTGTATGCATACTGAACATATTTCACCACATCACAAGTGATGGAGCTCAGCTTGACACTGTTCATCAAGACAAGCACTTTCATCCAAAGACCTGGGGGGCGTTCCACAAAGCAGGACTTCAGCTAGCTGGGTTAACTTAAGCTAGAAGTCATGACTTCCAAAGGAAATGCTCCTTAACTAAACTCTTATTGGACAATCATTAGTTCTAGCTCAAGTTAACCCAGATAACTGAGAAATCCTGCTTCATGGAACACCCCGCTGGTCATTGTTTTCTGAATGTGGGTAGGAGGCCTCAGTCCATTAATTCACCATTTAACAGTCTTGAGCGCTCCTACCTGTTGTCTTCTAAAAAACAGACCGCCCACTGCCAGAACCCCGGCACTTACCTGCATGAGCTTTCGGGACAGCTCGTTGGTGAGGAACTCCTCCTCTTTCTCATAGTTGACAGCGAGAGTTTCCTTCTCTTTCTGTAGAGCCTGGATCTTCTTAAACAGGGTGTTGCTGATGAATTCCTCTTCTTGTTCTGCCCGCGCTTGCTGTTAATTTAAAAAAACGCTTCTGCATCAGGGGCCAACACAACGGTTCGAATGTCACACAATCCTATATTTTGCCTAAACCATTTTCCTAGAAAATATATTCTGCAATGTCAAACTCTGACATTGTGTGCCTGATGTCAAGCCTGATTTGTGTGCGCAAAAGGTATACAGTGGACTACTTTCTGTTCAGTGGATTAAATCATTTTCTCCGTTTCACATTAAATAAACCATAATTTCACCTTAAAACCTTCTATGCCACATCCATATATCAGAAATATGGATACCTTGAGAACAGCCACATTCCAAAACAAAGTATTCTGATGCCCCTTAACTGTTGGCATGCAAAAAAAAAAAATACATTCAAAAAACTTACTTTACAATGATCTCAAACCAATGGACGTGCCTTTAGTACAGACACATTAATGTTCAGTACAAACAAGGGCAAAGTCATTATGGGATGACTGTATTCTAGCAAGCGCACAGCCCAAGCCTGTATATCTGACACTCACTGCAGAAATGAGCTTAAACTTTAAATAAAGCATCTACCCTTGACTCACCACTTCTGAGAACCGGCTGGACCAAAGCAACAGGCACAGGACCAAAGCAACAGAGACTGGTAAAGATTTCCAACGTGGTGGCAAAGCCTTTCTTTGAAGAGCAGGCTGAGGTGGAGCCCTCCACCTGGGCTCAAGTCACGCTGAACATGGCAGAAGCCAATCCCACCGCGATCTCACAAATAAAGCGGGTTCTCACTGACACACCACTTAGGTGAAAATTTAACCTCTTGGATAGAAACCTTCAGTTACCCTCGTTATCCTTTACTGGGCTGAAGCAGCCTTCCCTGTGTTCCCAAACTGTCCCCATGATGAATTCAAGGAAATACCACTACAAATACTTTTTCTGGGGAGCATTTCTCTACTTTCCTTGCAGCTATCTGGGATAGCCAAGCCAATGTCCATACGCAAGCTGTCAGAAAACAAGGGTAATTCCCCATCTGGGACTTTGGCTCTATGCATTTCACAATGGAACCGATAAATAAAAAAGGACACGCACGAGCGAGAGGAAAGAATTGCATCCAGGAATAAACAGTCACAACCACAGGGGAAAGTGCAGTATCTGTATGGCAGAGTGCACCATCTACAGCGCTTTTTAATGAAACAGAGACTGGGGAGATGCAGAAGTGGTGACACACCAGCATTCCTTCCAAAGGCACTTCCACAGACACCACAGAGCAGCAGCCTAATTTCTTCCCATGAAAGGATACAATCTGAAGACTCCATTCAATTAGGTTTCAAGTGGTATTCGGCACCAAGTTACATAACACTTTCTAAAAGGTTTCCTTCTCCTAGAATATGAATCCACTAATAAATGCCCACCTGGCAAACCAAAATTCCAGGTAGTATTATTCGCAAAAAATACATTAGAAACATCTATTTTGTTATATTAGAGGGGAAATTAACTCGGCACACTGATAAATAACTTAAGGTATGGTATTTCCCATGTAAAATCTTGTTAGAAACTGAACTGCACAAAATTTTAAGTACAGTATGTTCTGCAGGATACCAAAAGATATTGTTGCACCTCCAAGTGTATCTAATTTATGTATTTGATTATTCAGAAAAAAAACTTGACTTCTCAAAGATTCAGTGCGTAACTGAAATTGCCCAAATGTAGTTTACCCCAATAAGCAAGAAACTCAGACGACGTCATCACAACACGCAAAATGAGAGGATGGGCGGACAAAGAATGTCACACAGCTCATTATCGGGGATGACAAGTGCTTCATTAAAATGCAGGTGCTGTGCTCTTTAGCACTGGCCCCCAAATACACCAGCTGACGATGAGACGAGCAATGAGAGACGCAGGCCCAAAAACAAAGTGGGGAGGTAAGGTGTAACAGTGCACTGAGCACTTTTTGATTAAACAAGCAAACAAAAAAAAGGAGTAAATTGTTTAACCTGATCATTTTTTAACATAGCCACAAACATTCTGCGTAATACTTTCTTGGAAAAAGAAACAAATGATCCACTCATGGATTAGAAGCTGACAGATTCATGTTAAGGTAAGCCCTTCACCTCAGCAGCCATGAGCACAATTAATAAGTCTACTGTTTATTTTTCAGGGTGTAGGGTGCAGGGCGTGCAAGAGGAGACTCCCTCTGTGAGATCCTTGTGTGTTCAGCAAGCTGGCCGGCAAATTTGGTTCCAGGCAAAATAAGAAAGGTGACGTCCATTCGAATAAGACAAACTTCATCGATCCCAAGGGAAATTCTATTGAGTAGACAGGCAAGTACAACATGTTCATAGAGCAATACCCTTCTCAGGCTGTTACACAATCGTTCAAGCTGTCCGGCCATTCGTCTACATGCACGCACACGCTCTCTCTGTCTCTCACACACACACATACAATGGACGCATTTCAGCGGCTGATGAAGACTGAGTTGGCGTCCACCAGACTTCTTTGTTATGACAGCCAGCCTTTGTTCACAATGAATACATGCTAAACTTCCAAGTAAAAAATCAGTGATTCCAGATGGTCAATCTCGGACACCTCAATGACTCAAAGCCCCTAAAAACCAACATCTACCCTTGTTTGCTTCATCACGTACCAACAGCTGGTGGTGTAAACTTCAATTCCAAACCACTAGTGTAAGATTCAGACATCCCATACACACTGATCACCACCCCCTAATGCAGTATTTTAACGCACCACTGTGGGAATTAAAAAGACGCCATAATCTCGTGTGGGGTGTAGGAGAACGCCCAAGTGGTTTGGTGACCTTACATGCACTTACAGCAATACTGGGACTGAGGCACACGCTTTCCAAAGTCCAGGCTAGCAGAATCATACTTAGGGGTGACACTACCGACAATATGGAAAGCCCTGTGCTGCTTGTCTGAGGGCAGTAGCATAGCCATCCAATGGTGTTGGAAAAACAGCCGCCATGTGGCAATACACACGGCGATGGAATACAGGTATACTGGGTAAAGAGCCAGAACTGCACGTACATTACTGAGGTATAGACATATTGGAAAAGATGCCAAAACTGTTGGTGTACTACTGGGGAACTGATATTGCAAAAGGTGCCAAAATCGTAAGTACACTACTGGGATATAGATATACTGGGTAAGGTGTCCAACCGTACTGTTTAACAGGGGTAACTTTGGGACAGGCCACAGTTACCGTTTCATCTTTCTGCCCCCGCTGCTCAAAAAAGAAATGCAACTCAAACCTATCAAATAATATTTTTCATGTTTAAGATATTAAATAACGGCGGTGCTGTGACTAACACGGCAAGACCGTGGAAAACAAGCCCGGCGGTAAGACGCGGTATTGTCCGCAGCCTGGACCAGACGACCCGGCTGGAGCCCGTTAGCTGGACGGGTAGCGGGGCCTGTAGGCAGCCAGGTGACGGGCCCACGGCTGTCAGCGGTCTACTTGTCAGTACTGTGCAACGAAACGGGGCCAGGGCCGCATACTTGAGTGCGCCCCCAGCGCCGCGGCCCCCGGAAAGCCGTGGACAGCGGCTGGCGCCCTGCAGCTTCGCTAGCTTACCAGGCTAACTGGCTAATTACCCCAACGGGCTTGCGGCTTACGGTAGTCCGTTATCCGCCCGTTAGCCCGACAGACGGACGCCATCAAGAATCAAGCGTTTCAACGAAGACGGCTCCCCGCGTGGGAGAAGCCTTCCGGGCGGCTGCCGAGAGTTGCAGTAGCCAGGCGAGACAAGCGTAGCCACCGTGCGGCTGGGAAACTCCGAGGGTACTGCGGAGGGCCTGTTTACGGTGAAGGGGAACCGCTGCCTGCGGCTTAAACGCTCAGAATCAGCTCCGGCCTCCATATAAGCGAAGGGAATAAGCGGATAAAGAAGCCCGCGTCTGTGTGGCTGCGTGTAGGAGACGCTCCAGGTAGGTAAATCATTGCCGCACGGGCCCTACTTACAATGGTGACGCTGGCCTTCCGCAGGTCCCGGTTCTCCTCCTGCAGCGCCTTGCACTTCAGCTTGAACGTCTCCAGCTCGATCTTCAGCACCTTGTTTTCCTGTTGCAGCGAGGCCAGCCGGTTGGTCAGCTCCTCCAGGCGAAACGGCGAGATGACGATGCCCGGCTTTCCGGAGGCAGACGAGGACGAGCACTGCGGGACGGCCGTGCTACTCCCGGCCCCGTCCGTATCGCTCTCGCTCGCGCTGTCCGCCATGATCGCCGAGTGATTGAGCGCGAGGGCGCAATGATTCAAGTCTGGCAGGGACCTGGGGCTTGGAGGTGGGGGTGGGAGGTGGGAGGGGGGAGAGTTGCGCGGAGAGCGACTCCGCGCGTCACACAGGGGAACTGCATCTGTGCGGCAGAGGACCGCCACCCAGCGGTAGGGAGCTGGAAACTCAGATGTGTCCTGATGGCTGTCGTTGGTTACGGGTCACATGTAGACTGATGATGAATATTGTTGTGTTTGGTACCGTCCTCATATCTAGCGAAAACGAAATAAAATTTTTAAAATGGGATTTGTTGCGGTAATTCGTACACCTAAATGTTGAAATTACTTCTCATTAAAAAGGCACTTAGCTGTGGAGATAACAGATTTTTAGTTGAATGTGCTGTATAATACATGTAAAATATGCCAAAAGGTTGTGGTATGAGATGTAAAACATAATTACAGCGATTTAATGACTTTATTAAGCGTTTGGCATCTTATGTGAGAAATAGTCTTCTTTGTTAAGTTATTCGCACGATCTTGGGTTGTTCCCTGCCTTGTACCTGCAGTCTCTGGGGCAGGCTTGACTGCTCAAGCATTCATATCCCTTTATTTGTTTTGTTCACACTGGGGTTTATATTTCTAGTATAAGATTAAATGTGTCTGTACATTTTGCCTTTTAACGATATGTAAATATTGCAAATATGGTTTGTGTTTTACAGGTTTCTCTGGAATATAGAGCAAGGATACCTTAAAATAACTCCTGCTATGACACATGAAGGAACCATTTGCCCAGAAGCAGTAATGCAGAAAAATGTCTGGAATCATTTCAAGCTAGAGGTTTGGTCTTGTATATGTGGGGTTAAGTGGCATCATTTAAGTGTTACATACGAATGTTTGGAATCCTGTCCTGGGTGTAGCCCTGACTGCCTAGGATAGGCTGAGTCACCCCCAGGGACAGATTAACACATACGCTATCCTAGGCCCCCAGCAAAATCTGCGGCCCCGCCCCAAGAAAAATGCGACAATTTAACTTATTAAATCTGGCTGACTGGCACAGTATTAACCCAATTACTGATTTTGCATTGTTTTTTAATTTTCTCCCATTTCTCTTTCTGCTACAAAAAAATTCTGAAGTGGCCCTATTGAGGGGCCCCCAAAGAAGTTAATCTACCCTGATCATCCCCACCCCTGGGCAGAATAAGCAGTTGGAAGTTGAAAATAAAGAGTCACAGTGGCAGAGTACTCTACTGGTTGATTGAAATAAAACCTTGGTCTGGATTTGTACTTTTTGGACCTGAACTTTCCACCTCGGCTCAGGACATTCTTAAAGGTCACTTTGTCAGCTGTCATGAAAAGACCATACCTGGCATCCTCTCCATACACGTAAGAAATGTTGGGGGGGTGGCTGTAAGGATGGAGCTGACCTTCGCCTTGCATGTTGAAGAATGACATTAACTTCAAAACAGAGTAATTGCTTGTCAGAAGGGTCGAGGGAAGCTGTCAGGTAGCCTCATTATGCTATTAAAGCAAACAAATTCAACTAATTCGAAACCTTCAAAATCACTTTTCTCAGAAGTAAAATCAGGTTAGAAGTTAGGAGAGTGCAAAAGCACGTTTTGTTTTCAGTGATCTAATTTTCAGATGGTGTTTGAGATGTAGAACATAAAAATAATTAGTAGGCCAGCGTGTGAGTAGAGAATTCTCTGCAGTAAAGGCAATGATATGCATTAGAATGTGATATCCAGGGGCACTTCAATGCTCAGGTTTACCCAGGCTGAAGCCCAGGGGCCTCCGATAAAAGGGGCCCTTACAAAGGGCCCACCCAGTCAACAACTCAAATAGCCCAGTGGTTATTGCTAGTAAACACATCTATAATTCAAATCTGTTTGGGGAAAAAAGCTACATTTAGCCTATTCAATGTACTTTATGTAAACAAATTCAAATAAAAAACAACATAAGGTCATGTAACATCTTTTTGAAAGACTAAAAATATGACATAAATGTGACATAAATCAACGCTATTGCCTGCAAAGTAAAATGTTCAACAGAAGGGTTTTAATGTGACATAGGAAACAAATGTAACGCGCTATAAGGACCAGGGCGCCTATTGAGTCATTCTGACTCCCTAGTGCATGACACACACTGCACAGATAACCTTTAAAGAAAGACATCATTCCAGAGTTCAACACAATTTATTTTATGTTTAAATAATCAACTAGATCATCCAGTGTTTGTTTTTTCATACATACGTTATTAGGTCTACTATCAATGAATGCCTTAGGTGTTCTTGTATGAATAGTTTCAATGTAAGGAAATATTTCACCAAAACCCAAATAAAAATGCCCTTTTAAACCACAGCAGCCTTAAAACCTATTGATACACTGCTATTAATGATTACAGTCATTCGGCTTACAAAGACTTCTATATCATATAGCCAATACACATGATGCAATTATAATTTTACAGCGTGCCAATCTGACGGACACATTCCAATAACTTGTCCGGTCATTTTGCCGTTCAAGCGTACAGTCTGTAGAGGCTAACCTTCAACTCCATGTTAGGGAACAGAAGACAATCGATAAGCATTAAAAGAAACCCCCGACCTAACCCCCAAGCCCCGGCCCATGTGGTGCAAATCTTTTTTTTTTTTTTTTATTATAAAACCAGCACTAGTGACAAATGTTAGGGCTATGCATGTGTGTGCAGACATCTCCTTCTGTCATATTATTCTCAATACAGTGTTTGCAAACTTAGAAAAATTGTAATTAAAATAAGGTGAATCACATGCATCAAAATATTAGTACTCTGAAGAAATATTTTCACAGGACTACAGATTTTCCCGTTTTGAGAATTATTGAGTCGCAACAAGTTTTAAAGAAATGTCCCATGTTAAAATCAAGCTAGCATTTTTTTTTTCATTTACAAACATTTTACCAGCTAATAATTATACAACAAAATGTGAAGTTACACTCAAGCCTTCCGTTAAAAGTGGAACCAAATGTCTGTATTTACTTCTAATGCACTTGTAAATACTTTCTCAGTGCCTCCACAATCTGTAAGCTACCCATTTTTTTCAGGATTTATACAGTGTAATTTATATACAGCAAGATCACTGATAATTTTGTTAAAAAAGAAACAAAACAGTATTTTATACCCCAACATCATGGGTCCAAGAAAAAATATAAGGCGAGTGAACGAGTTGATTTTTAAATGTTTGTCAGTTTTGTCTAATCGGATTTGTTTTTCGTGCCGTCTTTGGTCACAGAAAGATTAGCTCGGGTGCTGCTGATGCTGTTGACGCCCGTGTTCTTCTCGTCTGCGATGCTGAAGGACACCGTTCCCATCACAATGACAACACGTCGTCTCTCATGACGCTCCAGTCATTGACAGAGTGTGAGGTTCATGCTCATGCTAAATGAAAAGAAACATCCCCGTTCGGTAAAGCATGCCGTTTACGCAGAAGCCGTCGACACTCCTGCAGCCGGCCCACTTCTGGCGTTCGGGTTTCCAGTAATTGCCCCCCAGGAAGAACTGTGTAAAACATTTGCAAACCTAAAAAAACATTGTGAAATGTTATAATTCTTGTATATGAGTTAGAAGGTAGGTTTGACTAACTGAATAAAGCAATTATTCTATAAATGTAGTTTACTTAATCGGCATGCTGAGAATTCAACACCACAGACAGATACTCGTGTCGACACAATGAAAACAGAGTCCACTGCAGCTGCACCATTCCATTTGCCCTCCGAGATTATTGTAACCCTGCCATTTATCAGCCAAGCCCCCACTAATTCCTGCGCGGTTCCACCATCTTTCATGTAAACGATGCCACAGCACATTGTAGCCAATGCAAAGGAGCTTAATGGGCCAGCCAATCAGATTGCGAGGTCACAGTAATGCTTGTCTCCCTCGATAAGGCTGATAGAGCTGGTCGGTGAGGGATTATGGGGCTGCAGTGTTAACGAGCACCCCGCCTGCTCTTGGTGTGCTTTGTTTAGCTGCGTCCACATGTAATCTGTGGGTGTTTGAAGGTGGGTCACGAAGCATGCTTCCATTGTGTTTCTAACACTAGCAGGCACTGAGCCAGGCATTCTCAATAGGGATTTTATTTTGAGCTAGATCAGCTAAACGTCACCATCCTTGCTCCGGGGCAGCCCAACGTGGCTCGGAAGTGGAAGGGCACACGTACCAGATAGAGCTCCGTGACAATTACGATTTAATCTTTTTCTCCCCCTGTCTCCCTTCCTTCTTTTTCTTTTTGGTTCCATTCTCCGGCTGAAATACAGGCAGGTGCATAAGAAAAGGGACACACCAAGGTTCACTAGGGACATGCCAAACAAAACAAACAAACAAACAAACAGACAAACACAAGATGGTCCAAAAGTGTCCTGGAAGGAAAAGGTGAGAGTAAAACATACAAGCAGTGCACAGCAAGCAGTAGGATTTTTCAGAATAGATTTCACTGGAAAAACCCTGAGAAAGAGAATGTCATAAAATATTAATACTCTAATATAGTGCAAAGTAGACCCATTTGCACCTATACACACACCAACTGGAACGCTCCAAAACACATCAAGCTCATTGAAAATAAAAAATGCAGTAAGTTTCCACTTTAGGTGCATTGCAGACCAGCAGCACATCAAGCCACAGCAATCTCAGGGATCACTTTCCTGACCCCCCACGCGACAAGAAGAACTCCAGCTACTTTTCCATGTCTGTGCCAACCTTGGTTTTGGCCCTCTGGGTTCCTAAGACCTCAGAGGAAGCCCCCTCCTCACATTTGGGAGTCGGCTTGAAGTCTCCTTCTCTTTTCTCAACCTCTTGACCTCTGCCTTCCGAAGGAACCACACGGCGTATTACTTTCCTGATGACCTGCAGGAGGGGGGGGACACAGTCCTGTCACCCAGACATGGGGGAGACTAATAGCACCCAGGTGATATCAAACAGATGACGAGGGGGAGTGGACTTTACTTTTCTGGTGATGATGTTACCATCCTCGTCCGTGAATTGCTCCTCTGTCACTGATTCTCCAGGGATATTTTTC
Source organism: Cyphomyrus plagiostoma (assembly GCA_019775915.2). Lineage (NCBI taxonomy): Eukaryota > Metazoa > Chordata > Actinopteri > Osteoglossiformes > Mormyridae > Cyphomyrus > Cyphomyrus plagiostoma. The sequence goes on from JABFEA020000044.1 coordinate 10,847,048, forward strand.
GCCTGCTCTCCCTACAGGATGGACATCAGAACGCAGATACTGCTCTCGCTGCCTTTACCTTAGAAGGACATGTGCTCCTTAAACATCGAAAGCCTTTTAGGATCCCCACTATTTTCCTTGGTAAGAATTGAATCCTTTGGAATATGGGTGTCCATCATATCATCTGCTGGTTGTTTATTTTGGACTATTATGCCATATAGAAATCTGGGAAAAAATTAAGAGACCACAGCAATTTTTTTTTATTCACTTGTTTCTTAATTTATGGGCAGGTGCCTGTGTAAAATATCCATCTTTTTGTAAACCCCAGCGTGGCTCTTCCCTGTTTCTCATTAATGTGGGGCTTCTTCCTTGCTTTATGGGTCTTCAGTTCCGCTTCTAGGAGCTTGTTATAAATTGTTATAAATTGTCCTAGCAGTACACTTCATGCCACTTAATGTTTCCCATTCTTTTTAAAGGTTACTTGAGATCCATCCATCCATCCAATTTCTGAAACTGCTTTTCCTATTCAGCGTTGCAGGGGGTCTGGAGCCTATCCTAGAAGCTTCAGGCGTAACGTAGGGAACAGCCCAGGATGGGGCACCAACCATTCACAGGGCACACTCTCACACGCATACTTATGGGCCATTTGGCAATGCCAATCGGCTGCAGCATGGTTCCATGCCCCATTGTGCCGTCCTTCGTTTGAGTGCATTCTCTGATTTATCCAACACTGTTGGATAAGTTGACGGTCATCTCTGGCTGCTTCTGTCCTCTCCCTGGCTGGTTTTTGGTCATGTCCAGTGTCTCCTGCTTCACCTTATTCTTGTGTACTGCTGTCTTAGAAACTTTGAGCCTGGAAGCAACCTGCCTCGCAGTGTAGCCTTCTGCCAACGCAACCACAATTAAACCAGGATTTAAACATGCTGATTTTTAAAAAGTATAGATTGGTCTCTCATTTTTTTCCAGGGCTGTAGTTATTCTGAATTTCTATGGTCCAATATTTGTTTGTGAAATGTTCCTGGTAATTTCTAAAAGAGATGGACTTCATAAAAATGGGGATCTTAAATTTTATTGCTAGAAGCTATATAATACAACACAAGCCAAGGGTGGGCAAAAAAAAAAATCATAAAATGTAATTATACACCAGGAATACTGTCCTGCAGTACTGTTTGAAAGCTTATTTAGTTCATTGGATCTCCACAGTAACCTCCTCATTTCATGGATACTGGAGTATATTTTTTTGCACACCCAACGAACATGAAAAAATGCAAAGCGAAACACACTACTTGCGCATTTCCAGCACAGATGGAAGACACAACAGTGCCTGTGTCTTCACGGTGCAGGAGGAGATAAGCCAGTGAGAAAGAGACTTATTAAACTTAATAGATGTGGCTAGCTGTAAACATGCCAGTGGCCTGAGGTAAAGAGCTACCAGAGCAATAAAACGAATCACACCAAGCGTATGGTCGCACGGCCCACTTCACAGCAAACCGACCATACTGCAAACACTCGGGCAGTGGGATTTGGCGCGGGAGCTCACAAACTGGATACCTTCAAGATCACCCGTCGCCGAATTACCCGGGTGGTGACAGTTTCTTCTTCATCCGTGCCAAACTCGCTACTTCTGCTCTCCTGACAAAAGTACGTCGGGTCACATTTCAATGCTACACGGCAGAGTCACCGATGACAACAGAAGCCTCGTGAAGTATTTTGGGCAAGATTGCGGAACCTGTTCAACATCGCTCTCCAGAGCTTTCAGGATGGGTGGGGGAGGATCAGAACTATAAGGTTGAATTTTTAAGCGTACCTTCTGAAGGGAAAGCTGTTATTACTTCCAATTTAATTCCATATTGACAGTTTAATGACACATAAAAGGACCTCATAAAAAGTAATGTGAAGAAGCTTTTCTTCCGAGATAAGCGCCTCTGCAGTACCTGTCGGTAAGAGGCCGAGTGCAAAAACAACAAAACCAGCGTAGAACGCTTGCTGTTAACAGGGAGCAATTCCTGAACCTTACCTGTATTCTCAGCTCTGGCAAGATGGTTTCGTCATCCTTGCTGCTGTCTGAGGTGGGGTTGTCCTCACCCTCGAAGCCCGCGGGAGCCTGCACCACCTTCTGCTTCACAGCGTCCGCATGGGCCTGGCCATTGGCAGAGCCGAGTGCTGCGGGGAGCGTGCCAGCTAGAGACGCGAGGGCCGGATGCTCGCCATTTTGTGTTGGCTTCCCTTCTTGTCCTTTGGAGGGTGAGGTAATGGAATCACTGTAGTTTGCTTGGCTACAGGGCGACATCAAAGAAGTGAACGATTAGTCAAGCGCTGCAGACTTTAACATCAACAAAATGCAACAAAATAAGGCAACAGAATTAGGGACTGTAACTTAGTTATACCTGTTTTCCTGCTGGTTGGCCAAGTCAGAGCTCAGATTGCGACCTGGGGTGGTCGACTCCATGTTTGCACTTGAAGTCTCAGTTTGCAAACCTGTAAGTGAAGATATATCCTTTTCTGTCTGTTTGACCTCAGAGAGAATGGCCTGCACCCTCTCCTCTGTCATTTCCACGCCCTCTGAACCTTCCTTCAGTTTAACATCTTCCAATTGGGACTTCATTTTCATCTGTGCCGTTTCCGCTTCAGAACCCAAATCACTGCTCGCTCTCACTGCATGAGGCCCAGCAGCTAGGGCCCTTGAGTCGCTCTTGTCCGGCTTTGGCTCCAAAGAAGTATCCTCCTCCACCACCCGCAAGATCTCATGAAGCGCAGGAGAAGACGAATCATAGACATGCTCTTCATCGTCTTCGGGGGACCCTTCATCTTGGCCCTTGACACACAGGCGACCTATGGAGGAGTCCTCGGCAGTGACGGTAGGGGGGTCTGTGTCTGCAGGGGGGGCGGCGGCGGGGGTGAGGGGGGACGGTAGCAACAGATTGCTGGGTCTACAGATGCTTCTACCCACAGAGTCTACGCTAGGCTCGTCGCCAAAGAAATCATCGTGCCGAAGTGGAGTGGGAGGTTCATAGTTCAACTCCACAGGAGTCTGCAGGTCCAATTCAATGTTGTCGTAACCTGGGTGAAATAACACAGTTTGGCCAAAGTGGAGCGTCGTGTCACAAGGACTATGCAATGCTGTGTGTGCATGTTATGGAGCAACATAAGAAATGGGGGGGGGGGTGACATCACATGCATACATATCAGCATTGAGCCGCCTCAAACCACAGCAAACTGCAGCACAGCTTACACCAAGCGTGCTCAAACATAGCAGGATTATTTTAAGCCTTATTAAAGATTGTCCTCAAGTTATTATTCATGAGGGCTGCATTAAGTTTTCAGAAACTGTAGTTCTTTCAGAGAGACGGCTCATATTAATCATGGAGGCTTTTAGTTCAATCAGAGCGGAGGCCCTTTCGCGCTGTGTGTGTGACTCAGTTCAAACATAAGGCAAGGATGTGGATGTGTTTTGAGATGCACAGAACTCAGAGTGAAGGAACAGTATAGGTGAGGAAAGTCTAAATGTATGTTTCTGAGATGGATGGACCAGAATGCGGGTAGAGTGAGGCAGAGGGCAATAAGGGGGTGAAAGAGGACAGGAGTGGGAAGGGTGCGAATGATGGACAATGAGAGACAGGGACTGGGCAAGTGTTCCGTGAAAAGACAGAAAAATAAGGAAAAGAAACAAAACAGCACAATGTCAAGCTGTTTTTGCCGAAGTGTCTATGGTGAGAGCTGTGGGCAGAGCCAGTGAACGATCGAGAGGACAGGGCTTCAGAGCCAGCCGGACGGGAAAAGAGGTTGGTCATGGCTGGCAAAGCGGTTTCCATCGGAGTGTGGAAACAGCAGCGGGGGTACGCTCAGGATGATGCGGGGAGAGCAGGTGCAGATTTTGGGTGTTGCAGAGAAAGCATTCTAACCAGGAAGGTTCAGAGGAAGCAGGAAAGGAAGGACGAAGGGGAGCAGGACAAGCAGCCGTCCCTCTACTAGCAACAGCCATGCCATTAGGATAGGAGACACAGCAGGCCCTATTCATTCAATAGAGGATTTCTATGCCATTTAAAGGAAGAGCGTTCTGGCATGCCAGGAGATCAGTGTGTTACATAGACATGAAGTACCAATTCAGATGTAAACAAGTTAATCTTATTGTTATCACGTTTTCATGCTATAACCAAATTCAGTAAAGTACCTTACAGTAGTGAGAAGCGTACCTGTAATGCATAGTATCTGGCCTACAAGACACAGCTAACTATCAAGTATGACAGATAACGTTATGTACATATCAGTGTTTCCCAGCCTGGTCCTCAGGGACCCCCAGACAGTCTATATTTTTGCTCCTTCACCGGAAGCTGGGAAGGAGCAAAAATGTGGACTATGTAGGGGTCTCTGAGGACTGGGTTGGGAAACAGTGGTATACATAACAAAATTCAAATATGTATAGAATGGTATATACAAATACACATAAGTATTACTGAACCAAAAATAGATGAGGATTAAATCAAAGCTTTAATTCACCTTTTTGTCAAATAGATTATGTACATGTGTACGTTTATATGTCTGTCTGTCTGTGTCTGACTGTCTGGGAGCGATTTTATTTGTCAGAGGATTTCGAAATTGACTTAAGGTACCCTCACTACCAATGCTGGGTGGGTAAGTCAAAGCTTTGATGTAAGCCAAGTCACCGCTGGAAAACAACCGTGGCTAAATGTCTCTCTACAAAACTGCGATCTCAATAACATGTCCAAAAGTATGTTTGTTAGTGTCATTCTGATTAAACACAGGCTGTCCATGCTTGGAAGAGTCAGCAGACAGAATCAGGAGGGAAAAGTGTGGCTCGAAATTGGAGAGGAAATGTCCGATTGGTGGCCAAAATAACATTTCAGTTTCTTTTTTTCCCCAATCAAAGTTCGCAGTTATGGACAGTTTTAAAAGAGAAATAGAAATAGAAAGAAAAGATAAAGGTCAGCTAGATGGGGCTAAACTTTACCATCAGCCTGATCCCGGCCAACAGTGCTATCATCTGCAAAACATCTTGTGCCTGAAATGTTACCATAGTCAAATATTGGCCCTTCCAGTAGGGTCACAATATCCATCCGATTAATCTTAGTCAGCACTGCAGTTAAGGCATCCGCTGAAAGAGGACAAACAGAAACAAACATTACACAACGACAGTCATGATGAAAAGCACACTATTATTTAAAATTTCAATTGGCATTTATATTATTGCAATCTTACTGTAGCTATGAGATGGAAGCAACAAAGCTAAAAGATAAGAGCAACATTAAAGGGGGAGATGGATGTAGGATCTCAGGCAGACATACTGAATTTATCAATAATTATATATAAAGCTTATACAGGATATAAACTCAAAACACATAAATGCACAAGGGCTCTGCATCTATGTAAGTGACATGTAGCTAAATTCCACTTACAAACAGGAGTTACATCTTGTAATCTTCATGAAAAATACTCACTTGTAGCATTTTTACCATCTCTGCCAACCCATTTCTTTAACAGCATGAAACTCTGTGCTGTTAACGAGTTGGGGTTTTCCACTCGAATGCGATTTATTTCATCAACGGAGAAGTCCATTTCCCTGGCCAGCTCTGCAACACATAAAAGGTGAATGAGTCGACCCTTCCAGAACACGCTACCAGATCCCAGCAGTGCTTAGGCTAAGGGTTAGGCTTGAATGACCATAATCTCCACCATAAAATTAGATGAAACTTTGTGTAGCTATTTGTCAGATAGAAAAAAACATTCTCTAATTGAAATGGGAGACACATTATGCCTTATTACAAAGACTACCATAAAACTGGTAGTAGATGCACACTCACAAACTATATGGATAGCTTGATCGTATTCTTAGGGGTGGGGGTGGAGGCAGAAGGGAACAGATAGATCTGACCAATCACAGGGTGGCAGCACTAAAACAGTAGAATCTCTGAGTTTAGCACACTTAAATGTCCTTTTTCATTCCTTTCCTTTTTGATTGTGTGTGCCTCAGAGCTGTATGGAATTGCAGTATTGTTTATGGAAATACAAGTGTATGTGTTTCCAGTCAAACCCTCTGATTGGCATTAAGTGTTTGCTTCTTACCAGTCCAGCTCAGGCCCAGATGGTCAGCTACTATGGCCATCCGCAGGTCAGTCCGCTCACAGGGACTCTGAGGACCTTTGTGTAGAGTATAACATGTTAATATCTTGCTGCTTAGTGAAAGAATGGATAAAGAAGAGACTGAACCCTTTTCTGGCCAAAAAATGTTGATCAATTTTATAAACTTAAGAAAATCAGCTTTCAACATCTAAAATTTCAGATCAAAGAGTAGCATATACCTGAATTACAATGGCAAGAAAAGGGGCATCAGTCATTTCACTGAAGACAACAGATTGTTAACTAGTCACTGGTACTGAGGTTAGATATGTGGTCATGTATCCTAACAAACTATACAGGCAACTCCTGACATAAGAATTTAACAAAAACAAAACAGGGAATAAAAAAACAATAATCAATGTTTCCAATACTTCTAAATCTATAGAACTTGGTGTAGGAAAGACTGAATTGAGGGGAAAAAAATAACGAAACATGCGGACGATCTGTGTTTTGCGCTAATGTGGCAGGTCTGTGTAAATCAAAAACAATTCTGTCACTAGTTACAACAACACAGACTCGATTAGCCCTCCACAGAGGGCTATCTGGCTCTCTAGTGCACCAATCAGTCTAGCATGCGGCAGTAACGGACTACTACTCAAGAAGATCGGAATCTGATAGGACAGTAACACAGAGATGACAATGACAGAATGACAGCTACAATTAAGTCACGCCACAGGCAAACACAACGGCTCATGCACTAAGATCAACAAGTTGAAAGTTTTACAAACTAGGCTTGATCTCCACGACGGGAGCCACGTGGGGCCCAGCAACCTGACTGCCTCCATTGTCACCAGTCCTCCTACTCCTCCTCCTCCTCTCACTGCTGGCCTGTTCAACCTTTGCCTTTACGGGCGCTGCCTCAGCGGACCTAGCAGACCTCGACGTAAAAGACGGTTGAGATGCTTCTGAGAGTGAGGTGTTTCTTGACGTGCTGTCTTCATCCTCGGACAATTCTGACCGCTTCCGTTTCTCTTCATCGGAAATGCGGTCCACCGGTTTTAATGCATCCCTACTAGCACCTTTAAAGCGATCAGCGGAACGTTTGGAGACCTCGATCAAATGTCCCCTACCTGCCTTGCTAGCTGAACTCCTCTCGGAACTGGCCCTGTCTTTTACTGGGAGTCTGGAGAATAACTGTCTTGATTTTCCTTTCTCTGACTTTCCTGATTGTGACGTGCTTTTTGCTAATAAAGCAGGATTTGAATCCTCTCTTTTGACTGCTTTTATAGGAATTCTAGATTTCGGCAGCAAAGCAGCACCATGATCTACTCTCTTCCTGGCCTCTGGTTTGTCTGCATGCTTCTGCAGCTTCTGCTTCCCCACCACGGTGCTTTGTGTACGTAACGATGCGCCGGGTGCCTTAATTGGCAGCCTGGACTTTGGCTGCTTTACTGCAGTTCGCTTGGCTTCATTAGTTTTTGCTTGTTCATATTTCACACTATTCTCTTCAACTTTCTCTGAATCTCCACAGAAAAAAGTGTCTATCCTACTCACTTGCTGAAGTGTGGGTTTTGAAGATGATTGCAAATTAAATACTACACTGCCACACTCAATGTAGTTGGCCTGAATGTTAGAGGGCTCAAGATTATTGTTGTTATTAGAGTTGTCTGTTACAAACTGTTTTTGTCCTAATGGGCTTGAGGTGTCTTTCTTTCTGCCAGATGGACTTTCTCTGTGCATTTCTAGACTTGTGTGTTCTAGAGTCTTTGAAGTATCATCTTTAGAACCGGTCGATTCCATAATATCAGTATCTTTTTTCACAGTAATAGAAGCTGTGATTCCCATTTTAATAGGGATACGCAATTTAGAATCAACCTTGGAAGCCATTATTGTGCATGAAGACGTGTCCAAAATGTTGTCATCAGATGATGTGTCCAAAGAGTCAGTACCTTGAATGAGACTGCACATAGCTGTTTTCATGTCTGTGGGGGTCTCTACCTTAATCTCTACAACATTTTCCACTGGCTGTGGCTGTGTGATAACTACACCTGGTTTTTTGATCCCTTCCCCTCTGTCCCCTGACTTCCCTTCAGAGGAATGCTCACCAATCTGAAAAAATTGTAGTCTCTCTTCAACAAAATCCCGCTTGCTCATGTCAATTGCACCACTGCGAGTCATCTCAAACATCTTCCCTTCGTGGAAGGGGAAAGGGTTTGGCTCGCTAGTTGGAGTACTTTCATCAGTTGGGGTTCTGGCAGGAGTTGTGTCTGGTGTTGTTGCTTGGGACCTGTCCTCTACAGCTAACCCAAAAGGTTTGGGCTCTTCATCTTTCATTCTAGCATCATAGACTTCATCATCTCCTCCTCTGCTGGACCAGGGATCAAAGTCCAAACCTTTGGTTGCAACAGTCTTGAAAGGAGTATTAAATTCCTCATCTAGTTTGTAGCTAAAGTAAGTATCAGGAAAACCTTCTTTGTCTGTAGGTCTTCCTTCCAAACTGTAGTGCATCCCATCTTTTATTTTGTCTGACTTGTTATCACTCAGTTCATTTTTTTCTATTGTCTTGTTTCCATTGTTTCCATCTTCAGGTACTATTCTGTCTTCCTCCTGAATGACCTCAAGTTTTGTCTGGCTAAACGAACGATCGCTTGGCTTCAGCATACTCTCGGTTGCCCACATGTCTTTTCTGCCATCAAGGCACAAGCTTGCTGGTTTTGGGTCTTGCTCAGTCAAACCATCATCCTCATCCTGAAATTCGTACCCATCAAGGGAATCAATTTCAGTAGCATCTGTGTCATGTGAAAACTCTGCAGTTGTTGCTATGGAGCATTCCGTTATTGACTGATCATTCCCATTTTGCTCGACCTCAAAATCATCTCCTTTTCCTGCACCATTAGCACTAGATTCCTTGTGGTTTCCATTTTTCTCATGTTTCCTGAGTTTAGAAGCCTTTTCCTCTTTATCCTCTGGAATTTTAAATGTGTATTTCTTAAAGTTAACAGGCTGAAAGACAGATTCATCATCACTGGATTCACTGTCATCCAATCCCGGAGACACGGGAGATGGAGGCTGCACTCTGATGATTGGTTCAGTAAGAAGGTGTTTATCATGCTCTTCTTGGAGGTTAACTTCCATCATTTCAGTCTCAGCCTCTGATGATGGGCATGATCCTTTTCTATCAAGATCTGATTGATCTGAGTCTAGAGGTGGAGGTGGGGGAAACTCAATGTATGCAACTCTTTTATCTTTTGTTCTCTTTTCCACTTCCTGGTTTCCATTTGCATCCTCTATCACAGTGGACTTTGACCATTCTGGTGAAACTGTTTTGAATGTGAAGATTTTTCCCTGCCCCTCTTCTTCGGATTCTTCTGAAACCTCAGGGATTGGACTAGGTTTGCTTGGCACAAAACCAATAAATGAATCAGGGAGTTTTGTAAGGTCATAACTCACTTCCTCAGAGCTTGGGGTCTCAGGGGTCAATGGACTTTTCCCTGAACTGTCCAAAAAAGAGACTTGCTCCAGTGTGTCATCTTCAGGACTCCCTTGCGGGGAAGAAGGTTGTTTTTGTTTTACAGAATGAAGCGTTATCCGAGTTTCCTGAACAGAGCGACTTTCCTGACCAACAGTCTTTTTGTAAGACCCTTGCTGTATGCCTGTGGAGTCTTTCTCAGTTTGCTTGCCTGTTTGAATACTTACATAAACAGGCAAGTTTTTAATATCTTTGAAACGATCTGTATTGACAATGGGTGTTATTTTTTCCATGCGCTCTATGGTACTGGGATCACTTTTATCACTAGACAGGACACTTCGTACTAAGCTACATTCTAATGAGTCTAGAGATTTCATGGATGAAGTCTCTTCCTTAGATGTGCTTGCTTCTAAGCTATCCAGGGACCGATTTTTAGCTAAGGTTGGTATCTGTGACAGACTCCTTTCGGGAGTTTTAACTAATGACTCTGGTTTTAACTTTCGGTATTGATCATTTTCCGAGGGACCAGATGGTGTCCACACAGGAATTTGGGAGTCTGGTTTTTTTTTTAGAGTCCTCGTGTGTGCATCCTCCTCAGTCACATGTTCTACATGACTGCTTTTTTTGGTTGAGGAACCTAGAATTAGCTCTGAATGTTGCCCTTTTTCTTTGTAAGAGACAAAATTTTGAGTATCCCTGCCACTGTCCTCCTTTGGTGTTTCATGATCCAGAGTACAAGAAAACTTATCCTTTAAAACTTCTTTGTTCCCATTTCCTTGGCTCTCCCAGGATTTTTTTTCTTTATCCTCAGGTGCTTTGACTTTCTCGCCTAGCAAATGTTTTGGAGACGCAGTTTCTGGAATGCTTTTGTTTAATATTTTGTCACTTGGTTTTCTTTGTGCAACAGGAGCTCCTCTAGACTTGTCGGGACTTTGTCCTGTCGTGACCTTGCACTTCTCACTGTCTGGAGCCTTCTTGGGAGGCCCTACCTCATCTGTGCTATAATCAGATTTGGGGGTCGTTGCTCCAGTGTAAAACTGATATACAGGAAGCTTACTTTCCTGTAGTTTCTTCACTTGGGGCTTTGCTTGTCCCCACTGAGAAGCCTTTTCTTGTTTTTGAGCCTCTGATTCAAATTTTAGTCTTACAGAACTCACTTTGGATGACTTTGTCTGGAGAGGCTGGGAGGTCTCTCCTGTTTTAGTCTGTGTCACACTATCTCCCTGTTTTGCTTTCTCATCATTAAATCGGGAAAGTACATGCCTTTCAGGGCTGTTGGGCAAGCTGGCACATTTTCTGTCAGTGGAGCTGCCAAACAATTTCCCTACAGACGGCTCCCTTAGCCTGCTCTTACCCCACTCCTCACTGCTTCCTGCATTCTTATGCTGTGTTTTCTCAGGACTACTACAAGTAGAGCTAGGTCCAGATCGAGTTTCCCTGGGGTCTCGTTTCCGAGGTTTCTTCTCCGGAGACTGGAGTTCGTCATTTAGCTTCTCCGTTTTGTCACGAAAAAACTGAGAGACCTCACTCAGTTTTTCCTCAGCCTCCTTTACAGTTCGATCCACTCTGTCTTCGTATATGAGTTTTTCTCTGCTCCTGTCGAATCTGTCATCTGTGAATCGCATCCATACAGCGTGCTTAGGACTACCAGGTTCTGTGCTGTAATGCAACACGGTCAGCTTGTCAAATGGCTCATCCTTATGGCCAATTTTACCTGATTTGTCTGATGCATCCTTTGATGACTTCATAATAAATTCCTTTCTTGGGCCACTGGACATTTTCTCACTATAATAACCTCTGCCACCCTGCATCTCTGAGCTTAGCGTATGAGGCTGGTCAGAGTCCTCTGTGTCTGAGTGAGAGATATCTAGCTTCTCAGAAAGAAGCATTTTCTCTGCAAATCTGTAAGATTCTCCCCTTAATTCAGATAACTCATCATCATGATACTCAACTGAGTGTTGGCTCAGTAGCCTTAAGGTTTTATAGGAGTCATCAGTGATTAGTTGTGCTGAACTTGGACGACTATCCTCTTCCTGAGGCACAGGGGTATTAACTCTAGATGATTCCAAATAGGAGGGAAGTGATTCCTCAGCAGTAAGTTCCTCCTCTTCTTGCTGTCCCTCATCATCACCATATAGTCTATCTGGTAGTTCCTTTATTCCACGATCCCTATACATATACATGTCTTTATCTGGGTGCTTTTTAGTTTCACGAATTATAACTTCAGTTGGTTCAGCTTTATTACCTTTTTCAATATGAACCTCAATTATTCTTTCAACTTTTGGTTTCGGTTTAATGTCTTTTTCAAGAAACCTTGGAGAGATTTCATTTCCTTTGGGAGTTTCACTACCAGTCCTGTGCTCAAACAAGCCAGCCAATTCCTTGGAGGGATCTCGACCAGACTGGAAGGCTTTCATTATATCTCGCACTGACATTGTTTCTTCAAGTCTTTCAGAGGTAACTTCTTTGGTAGTTGGCTTGTGGTAAACCATTCGAGTTGTGGTTGTGATATGAGTTTCTTCTTTAACTCGCATAGCTTTGCTCATCATGGAATCCTCCTCTGTATTAACTTTCATCTGAAATGCTTTGACTTTGTCTTTTATAGATCCAACTTGCTCAGCCTCTAGACAGGCTGGTGATGTTATTGTCCCTGCATCTTCCATTATGGGTTCCTTTGCTTCCTCAGTTGGCTCATAACTTCTTATGACATGCACCACCTCTGTGCGTGTCTCTGTGATGACCGGTGGAATGGGCACATCTTGGAAGAGAGGTTTTGGACCTGTGCTCTCTGCACTTTGGGGGGCTGAAGGTGTCTTTTCACTTCTTGTTTCAAAGCCACTATCTGAGAGAGGACTCTTGTCCTGGTCATGCGAGTAGTCTTCGGGAGATTCTAAAATGGCATCGGTTGCGAATGCAGAATCTCCTAATTTGCATAGATCCTTCTCTGAAGGGGACGAGCGCATTCCTGATGGTGGCATTTTAAGCTTGTGATCTTGTAACGCCATGGCAGGTTTGAGAATGCGTTTCTGTTTTTCCTCCCCCTCTTTCTTCACTTCATCATACCTATCCTTTACCTCTGAAATTTTAGAAAGAATGCTGGGATCAATGTCATTAGTCAGGTAGTCAACTACCTTTGTTAAACTGAAATCTCCGGCAATGCTGGGGACATTTTCTCTCTCAAAGACTGGAGAATATTTCCGAGCACTTTGCTGAGCTTCCTCAATCTCATCCTTTGAGAATTCCACCCAATCCTCCTCAGGTGAGTGACCTGCACTAGGAGTTTTCCCTTCACTAAGCGAATCTTTAGCTAGTATTTCGCTAACTTTAACCAGATCTTCTTTGACTTTCTCGACAATGCTAAATGGCTCCTCATCATCTATTTTCGGCTCTTTTGAAGTATCTGACTGGTAACTCTTTGCCGTTGCACCAGTTTCAGTTTGCAAGATGGCTGTCATTCTCATTAAGTCCTCCTTCATTTCTGCCACATCCTTAAGTATTTCTTGACTCGATGATAATGAAGACGAAGTAGTTGCTTTCATGGCAGCTGATGAAATGAACAGAGGAGATTTAACAGGTGACTGTGTCCTGGAAAAGGAAGACTGAGTATGTGCATCTGATGGCAGAAAGGACTGAGGAGCTGCTGTTGGTTTTTTTACAGGGATTCCATTGGAGACAGTCTTTAGCTGGGAATCTGGCACAACATTTACAAGAGAATACACTGGAACAGTCATTGTACTGGACGTTATGGAAGCGGCAGAAGATGCGGGAGATCTCAAAGTGCTGTAAATAGAACTTGAGGCAGGGGACCTCACAGTCTGGTATGACAAGGATCCTGATGATCTTAGTGTGCCATAGCCTGATGCAGAGCAAGCATTGAACGTCTTCTCTGCTTCATCCAAAACTGCACTAACACTGTTCGTTGCTGCATGTGTAGTTGCTTGTATTCTTTCTTGCAGACTACGAGCACCACTGGAGAAAAGCGCTGCTGTGGAAGAAGGATACTTAATAGGGGAGACAGATCCATTAAGTAGAGCAGTTTCCATGGAGCCAATTGTAGATTTCATTGCCTGTGATGTCACACTGGCATCTGCAGATAATTTAACTGATAAGCCAGATACTGTTTTTACAAGGGAAGATGCTGCAGGTGTTGCAGAGGTAATGACTGATTTGAATGGCAAACTGGATGAATACATGTTTATTGTGGATTTTGGAGATGCAGGTGGCGTCATTGAAATAGAAGACCTTTCCAGTAAAGACCCTGCAGTCCCAGAAGAAGTTCTTGAAGTCAATGACGGGGAAAGTCCTTTAATGGACCCAGAATCTAACCCATTTTTACTTGCTGAAGACAATGGTGAAGAGGGTACCTGAACTTGATATTGGGGTTGGTGGGCTACAGTCTTTATTGGAGAGGAAATAGTTCTGTAATAGTTTTGTCTGATGGGAGAAGCGATATCACTGACTGACTTGACTGAGGATGTAGTTGAGGCTCCTATGGTGGACTTGATTGGTGAAGCAGAGGTGATTGACCACAACGACTTTAGTGGCGAAGCAGATGGCGTGTTGGACGGCGAACTGGAGAGGGAACCCAATCCAGATTTTGCTTGGCCAGGGACGGTAATAGGAGCAGCCGACCATGCCTGGTAAGATCTTGTTGAAAAGACAGGTTTGTGAGCGTAACCAGGAGGCAGTGTTCTTGTTGTACTTCGTTCAACTGTTTCTTAAATAAGTAAATCAAAATCCAACATAAAATCAACAAAAAATAGTTGAAAACAGAGAGACCAGAGAAAAAAAAATTGGTCAGTGAGTCTTGTATTAGCAAAGGTTGAAGAACAGTACATTCATGGGGGTTTGAAATGGGAAATGTAATAAAATGGAACCAAAAAAAGATGGTCGTCCTTTATGATCCATGGCACCAACCACAATACGCAATGATGGAGGAAAACGGCCAGTAAAGCACATACAGCAACACAACGCCAAAGACAGCGATAAAATAAAGAGAACAATGGTGAGACAAACACGGAGAAATCAGATTAACAAAAAGCTTAACTCTTTTGACTTTCGATGTGCTACATTCCTCTGTCTATCACTCTTTTCTGAAGTGCCTTTTATCTGTTTGGTCTGAAGGTCCATTCTGTTGTTTTTGTTTTGTTTTCATCAATTTTGGGGTTCCGACAAAACAGAAGTATAGACTACAAAAGGCCCTATTTACCTGTTTTAAAGCAAAAATATACCGAAGGAAAACAACGGTTCACAGACCAAATGATAGATCCATTCGAATTATGCACGTCATGCATGTCAGACTCAGTATCCTTTGGAGACAGGCATCCGAAGTGCAAAATGTGAAGCGCCTACAAGAAAGTCGACCTTCGACCTTTCATGCATTCCGATTAATGAAAGAAACCAAACGCTGCACAATCACAAAGCCAATAAGAGCAGGAGGATTTCCGGAAAACATAATGGAGAACGCAAATTAAAAGAAAAAACTCATTATGTTCTCACATTAGTCAAATCAGAGTGAAACGATATGGATCTCGCAATTCAAGTTGTTCCATTGCACAAATGGGTTAAAACAGAAAAAGTTAACAAGGGAAACGATACTTCACAATGTGGGCAAGCACAGCACGGCAACTCAAAAGTCACAATAACCCATGCAAGTACACCATGTCAAAAACAAGCATGTGGAGTTACAAGTTATGTATGGTAGGAGTACGTAAAAATCACAAATAACTTTTATATATAATCTGTAATGTATATTATATGGAGTGATACATATCAGGTTTAACGTCCAGGTAGTATGTTTTTTTATTAATAGAAGTTAGTGAAGATGTCACACTCACTCATCGCAGGCTCAGTCAGATAGCTGTAGCGCTTACGTAAGGCTAGAGATGCAAAGGTTTGACGTCGGTCTGGTTTTTCAGTCTGCAACAAACAAAAAAAAAAACGTCTATCAATCCCCTAAGAAGCCCTCCTATTTAAAATGCTATGGTCCTGTGAGAGTATCTGTGGTCTGTTTCAGTTCTGATCCAAAATCCTGGAAGTAAAGCGACTGTTCTTGTGGCACGGGTGTCGATTTGTTCGGGATAATCTGCAATTGAGCTGAGTGAGAGGTGTGATTACTGTCTAATGATCTATCCACTACGTAATTTGAATGATAGAAGGGGGTAAGTTCTTGTTTGTAAGGTGGTCTTTTTTGCCCGTACAGGTGTAAACAATATAGGACAGGATCTGTAGTAAACTCTGGGAATACAATTTGTGTCCAGAAATGTTTGGCAGGCCCTATTTATGTCTTGATTTTATGGTTAAGCATGAGAAAACAGACCTAAAATGTCAATTTAAAAAATTTATGCTGTAAAGACATAAAGAAAATATTCTAGAATTAACACTGAACATGCAAATTCTATAAACGATTACAAAGCTGAATCAAACTTTATAATTTTCATCATAATATGAAACATAATATGATACTTCAATTGAAAACACTGAACTCCTTTTTACGCAATCATCCTATCAACAAGCTGAGCACAAGCATGATTTTTATTGAAACGGACGTTTATGTCATTTGGTGTCACTGTTTTGCAATTTGGCAAGTTTTACGAGAAAACTGGGTGTTTTCTCTCAAAGCAAAGCATTAGTAATGCGGAAATAAAGCGAAAAAAAAGACAACAAAGCGTAGGGGACCGTTGTTAATGCCTGCCTTGGGAGAATTTAATACACAAGGCCTAGGGAGTTAGTCAATTTATTAATGTCAGCTTTTGATCGTACGGTTTTTTTAAAGCAAGGTATAATGGAGAGAACCAGAATGTACTACCTCGGTCTACAACAACGGCACATCACATGACTGTGATGAAGTTTACATATATTACCTCTTCATCTGGATCTGACTCCATTTCCTTTAGGATCCCAAGATGCATTGCAGAAACAGGGAATAATACAATGGACAGCAGGGGAAAGAAACATTGTGATGTGAAAAGGGTGATTGAGGGCGCACAACATAAGCCAAAGAAGCCATCACGGAAGCCAGCCGAAGACAAGGAAACGGCAACGCGAACTGCGGAATGGCACAGAGAGAAAAAAAAATAACCAAACAGGCCATAACAAAGCATTAGAAGCCTGTGCACCTTCAGCCAAAGCGGGGGGGCCCAAACCAAAAGGTCTGATTCGAAAAGGAAACTGCAAGGACACGACTAGAAAGAAGCTCAAAACAGATAAAAGACACAATATGGCAAGTCTCAGCCAAACTGAACCCTTTTCACTGTGGTCACTGCTCTGTCTCCTTTTTAAATGAAGATGGCATGACATGACGGAGAGTGAGCCAGTCTAACACCAGCTTACCTTCTTGTGAGCGGGCAGTGTGATGTTTAAGTTACAGACGGCAGTCTGCGGAAGACCTTTAGTCGACTTTAACTCTTTGAGGAACGACAGCCGCCCGCAAGGTTCTTGACTATTATCTCTGACCTGCAAAGTAAAAAAAAAAAATATTTTTTTTTACTGTGTCCTAAGCTGATTGCAAAGGAGTGCAAACTTGACAGTTGATTTAAGCTGGCATATGCTAAAAGGGTTACTTTCCCTCATATTTTTCTTATCCTGGGGAAAAAAAAACAATCAACCCAAAACAGGAATGATGTTCACAACTCCATTCTGATCTCTGCTGGGTTGAATTACGAGGGAACCTCTGATCCAATTTGGCGTGACAGAAATAAGGGATTTTATTCAAACAAAGGTATAATGCGCCTGACAACTACGTATGTGAAAATCTACGCTAAACCGGAGACTTCCTGGCACTGAAGTGACGGCAAGGCCAGAGTGTAAAAGGCTACAGTGTTACCTTTACGCTAAAAGGCAACCTGTTTTCCTTGAATGCGTAAAAATTCAAGATCAGTTGCTGTCCCGCTTTTATCAAAGGGGTCAAGTTTCCATAGCAGTCCACGTAAATTGGCTTTCCCTCCAAGACCTGCAAAAGAACAGCATGTCCACTGAATTAAAACACTACAAACAGCAGGCTTTGGACAACCAACATGTAAATACGAGACATTTTTGCTAAAAAAAAAATAATTTCAATCATTCATGTTTTACCAAAAAGTGCGTATGAAAATAGACTGGCTACACTATTCTTATAAGTATGTATTCCTAATAAAAACATGCATATATTTGTTTGTTCTTAATTCTTTGCTTGGGTTGGTTGTTATTTACTTTTGCAATGTTGACGTAAAATGTAAAAAACCTTGGGCGAGCATTTCTGGTCGATGTTATCTTGTCATCTTATTTACATGAGAAGCAAAAGTATTACAGACTACGTTTCGAGGAACATCCAAACGGACCTCAATGTCTTTGCTCCTGGCCACCTCTTCAAAGTTCTCCTGCTGCTCCAGAGTCTTGTCCACTTTGTCGTCAGTCATACAGAAGCACCGCAAGCTGGATTCAACAGGATCCGTCATTTTGGCAAACACCACAAACTTGGCCATGTACGGAACGCAGATCAGCTCCCTGTAGAGCTGCGAGGCCAAGCCCACAGTCTCTGGAATCTGGTGGCAGTCGGCAAGCCAGAACCTGAAAATGGATCACAGCATTTCAGTCAGAGGGTCATTAGTTGTGTATGAACTGAAAACCAAACCCAAAGTCAAATTCTGCAAGAACATGCAGATGACAAAAAATCTTATGTTTAAATGACTCTGATATGTCTTTATACATGCTTGAGGGCTTAGCTGTGAATAAATATCGACCCTCAATACAAATCAATCCAGGTGAGCTTCATGAGAAAGAATTTACAAGAGGGAACCTACCCTCATTTGCGATTCCAATGAAAGCACACAAATCACCTAGAGCAGTATGTTGTTGGCGTGCCTTACCTAGCAGACACGTTGGTGGTAAAGGACACACAGTCATTTACAAAGGTGAGCGGGGTGGTTCCTGTGATGTCTTCCCACTGCGCTGGAGAAGTGCCTCCTGCAATTGTACCATTTAAGCAATGTACAATTAAGTGGGCCATAGTGAAAGCTTGCAAGTTTTCAAGTATTGCCCTTATTGACACATCTTGCTTTATAGCAGATTAAGAATCTGAAAGCATTGCAAAGAGGAAACACGGAACATATAAGAAATCTTTATTTAGCCCTACAGGGTTACAATTAAGGGCAACACTTTACTTAAAGCACTCATGTATAGTGCATTATACATACCTTCATAATACATTATAATGCATTCCTAATGTAAAATAAACACAGCTGTAACTATTTATAAAAAAGGCATAACACATTATAGCCATGTTTATTATGCATTATAAATGATCTATGAAGCTCTAATCTATAATGCATTATAAATTTACTGGCCATTATAATGCATTATGAAGGTATCTATAGTGCATTATAGATGAGAGCTCCATAGAGCGTTCATAATGCATAATAAAGAAGGCCAGAATGACTTATGCCTTTTTATGAATAGATATAGCCACGCTTATAAAACTTTATGAATGCATTATGAAGGTATCTATAATGGATTATGATGACCGGTTTAAGTGTTATCAAATTAAGATTAAGATTGACTATTGATCCCAGTTTGGAGATCATGGAAACCAGTGATTTTCACATACCTGTTATGCTGCACAGGAGTCTCAGACAGGGGGTCGTATCTCCCTTGTAACCATTGGTCACCCCTTCCCCGGAAAGGGGTGGGACAGGGATCGTCATGGTGATGGGCTTGTGGAACTTCCTCCTCCGGGGCTCCACAGTCACAATGGGGCTGAAGGTTGCCCTATTCCCCAAGATCTTCTTGACAGTTTCATCTGGAACAGGCTGAGCCTGAGGGGTGAGGGGGGTAAAGAGCAGGGGGAGCAGTTTGTCAGACTTAAACCATTAAAAACGAATACAACTATTATAGTTAGTTTAAAGGTATACTCAGAAATGATAGGGACTCTTTATCAGGGCAATTCTAGATTTTTTTTTCAGGAGGGGGACATAAATGGGCTCAAAATTCATACAAAAGGGGCCAACCTTATTAGCAAGTCATATGTTGTGAATTGGTTAATGACAGGGGAGTGGGCCAATCAGCTGTTAGCTGGAGTCAGAGCCCCTATGACCCCTCCCCTGTACACACACCTGCTCTTTATTGATTTGCAATTAAAGCGCAAAAAAAAAAAAAAAAAAAAAACTAAAGGAGGATTACTAATCAACATTGAAAATGTACATCTCTCAGCGTTGCTTTCTTGGACACTTAGTTTTTTATTTCCTAACCCCCCAGGCCTAAAACCTATTTCATATTTGCTAATGTAGTATGTGGTTTCGCTGAGTCTGGCAGTGTTACCACACGCACCTGAAGGCCCACTCTAATCTTCTTTGTCAACGCCCCTTCTGGGAAGGAAGCCTGGACCAGAGGCACAGTCATGCTGGACAGAACCCCCCCTTCGGGACCCATCTGGTTGCTCTCCTGCTTGATCCGAGACACGACCGCGAAGTACTGCGGAAAATCCTTGGTCATGATCCGGCAAATGCGCTTCTTCTCAAGCTCGTCTGGGCTGTCCAGTTCTGCAAGAAGCAAACGGGCTCAGCTCTCAGATGCTTTTGGACCACAAAGCTGTATCTTTATATGAAGGAGGCAACTCATAGCATCAGGGGTGGAATTTTTGCTATGGCCAAATGGGCCAGTTCAGTAAAAAACACAATGTAGTCCGACACGGGGATCTTCAGCCTGTCCGTGCACAAATAACCATGTCAAGCTCGTCTCTCAGTGGCAAAATGTTTCGATTGAGGAATCAACCATGTAAGTTACATTTTAGTGATAGTAAATTGTTGTCACACCATGGCACACAGTGCACAACAAACGAAATATGTCGTCTGCATTTAACCCATATGTGACATCCTGACATAACAGGGGGCAGCTAATTCAGTGCCCAAGAAGCAGTGCTTGGGGGTAGTACCTTGCTCAGGGAACCTCAGTGGTACTTTGCTGGTCGGGGATTTGAACCAGCAACCTTTCGATTATAAGTGCGCTTGCCTACCAATTAGGCCACCACTGCACTTAAATTCCACGTCCATGGTAAAAACTGCATTTTGATCAAAATGTCTGTCAGAAATTCCCATGGAGGTGAACCCTGGTCTGGCATACAATTTCTTTACTAACCAGCATGCCACTGTTTGCTTTTTTGGTACTTGCTCCTCATGTAAATTACTCACTTCAGGCAAGTGGGAAGGCCTAAGTTCCAGCTCTGTTTACAGTCAACCACAAATACACGATAGGGACATGTTGCCGTGGTCTGTTCTGCCCAGCTGAGTTGTTGTTGAGGTTAGGTAAAGTACTCAGCGTATTATTTACTAGTCAATGATCATTTGGCAAATGAGGAAATTCTCGTATCACCTGAAAGCATCAAGGAAACCGTTATCTAGCTTGATAGTATTGAGGTGTGACCCTCCAGAGCCGGAAGAGTCTCCTTAACAATAGGGCAATCGATATGTGAGGACTGGGCTACCCACCCTCATCCATCCCACCGAGGAGCTCGTTGAGGTCCTCGCTTTTGCTGTCATACTGGTGCTCCTTCCATGTGTCCCCATTCTCGCTCCGCAGCACGATCAGCTCCCGCTCGTTCCCACGCATGGAGCCAAAATGGGGGATCTCCACTATCACTGGGCTGGAAGGAACACGGAACGTCAACAGAGGGTTCTGGGCTGGAAGGAACACAGAATGTCAACAGAGGGTTCCACGGAGACACCGTGCCATGCTGATGCGGGCCGGCTGTACTTAACAGCCCACTCCTGCCAAAATCGGCAGAAGGCAGGGGTTAAAGGTCAGAGGTCAACAGGTCAAGTCACCTGATTCATTTGTACTTTTTGTTTCTAACATGGGTGACAATGAAAAACAAGTACAAGTTGATGACATGTGTGAATTAACTCACAGCCCTTCCATTTCAGCCTAAACATTGAAGTGCGAAACACTGCAAACGACAGACAGAGACGACATTTACAGCGGGCACTGGATTAAACACCAGCAAAGCTGCACAATCCTCCTAGTGCAAGACCTTTTTCAGTTGTCAATTCAAGAGTTTTCATTAATAATCCTGTCTGGGCAACAGAGTTAGTCAAGAGTAAAAAATAATTCATTCTTTAAAAATTACTTGCAGGGAGCACAAACTATATTTATTCAATGAGATGCAGTGATTTTGTCTTTTTTCTGTACTTTAATGTCTACTAACAGTTCTGCGTTTTTGTAATAATTACAATAATATTTAATAACTATTATCTTTAATGACTGCTACAAACAGTATTGCTGTCACTGTATAATTACTTGAAAGTCAAGATAAAATACAGCTTATGGACAAGGAGGCTTAAGAAAATCAGAGTATGTACAGAAATAGTGGCTATTTCGGATTTTTACGGATGAATTTGATGACCCTTGACCTTATAAACGTTTCTGAAAAAAATACCTGTAAATCTTGCCGGACTGTAAAATGTATTGTGAGTACAAAAGTTGAGAGGCCTTTACCAACCAGTTTTCACTGGGACTCTGCAGCTTTTACACAGAATCACATAGACAGTATCTTTGTTTTCCTACGCAGGTTGCTAAGAGAATATTCCAGTAAATTCCATGACACTGCCTTACAAGTCATCATGGCAGTAAGGCAGGTCAGTGTAAATCACCCTCAATGGCAAGTAACTAATTGAATACTAGAATTCTGAAATCCCTAAATTGAGTTGATCTTTTAAAAATAAATTTCGTTTGTATAAAAAATTTATTTAGTAACAGATACTGAAGATCAACGGCTAAAGAAAATATATCGTAAAGAAGATTTGGTCTTTTAGCATGTTTGACAAACATAATGCATAATGCAATCTGTGTAGTAACAGAACTGATACTGCCTACATTGAGTATAGACATCATTTTACAGTGTTCTGCATGATGCTTAAAGTAAAACAAAACAACAATGTTTAGAGAAGGTACCACAGAAATATGCATAGGTAAAGAACTTCTCAGAATAGTTTTAAATGGTAAGTTAAACACTCACTTAACGTTTTATTACATTACATATTAAAACTGATTCAAAGATGAAATATTTGAAAAAGATCTCCACAAATATAAACTTATTGTTGAGGATATAGCTTTACATGGAAGTGGCAGTAGTTTTAAGTTGGCTTCACGTGGAAGTGGCTCTCATTATTCCCCAGCATTCCCTGGGGCAGTCAGCAGAGATACCTTCTCCGTGATCCGTGCAAATGGCACATCTTCCGCACTGGCAAACGCGCGCGGTGCCAAAGTGGGAGATCGTATTTGGCGACATGGAGAGACGAAGGCCAGCCGCTGTGGCAGGATGCTCGTGGTGCTTCTCATGCGTAACAAGCGCGGCGGTGTTAGCACAAACTTGGGGGGCGCGGGGGCTGGGAGGCGAGGGGGAGGGAGAGTCCAGCCAAAATGACCTGCTTTCAGAGATGCCACCCTCAACTGAAAACATTGGCAAGACAGGTAGAAGTATGGGAATGACCAAAAAGAAATTAAACTAAACTGAAATCATAACAACAGTCGTCATACTCGCGGGAGTTCGCTTGTGTCGTTCGAGTCTGGCCTACATATGTTCTCCTACCCAATAAATTTTGTTCCTCGGGGCCCGAGCTGCAGGATTCGGCTAACCGTGCTCTCGCCCTCATTAAGAGGGGGCAGATTGCTGGGGAGGTGCAGTTTACTGAATAACATCCATGCAGCGGGAAGAAAAACAAAGAAGGGGAACATGAAGAAAAGAGTGTCATTCCCGCAGGTAGCTGGCCGGGACTCCGCACACTCCAGAAAGGCGCCCTACGGTCCCACAAACGCCGCATCAGTACCGAATCGCTCACCTCCACACAGGTCAGACGTTTGGATGATAAAGAACTGTGCCAATGAATGGGCACCAAAGGGGAAGTCCACCACAGTCCGATCATGTCTGCTGCGGTCAGATCCCGCAATAAAAATCCATTATAACTTGACACGATGACCCAAGGACCGCAAAATCCGGCAGATTAGACATGAGCCTCAATCTCATGGTTTCACGTCAGTCAGACCAACTCCCATATTCCATGGCTTTCAAAAAGTTGGTTGGTTGTTGGTTTTTTAGGTGAATCTCCATGTATATTCAAGTTTTTTACGGAACAGAGGCATCCAAATTTTGGCCAATAGTCAACGCCACTTCTCGAACAACATTGTGAACTGTATAGATGTATGACATATCTACATTGACCTTATCTGTGAGTATGCTTTACCTTACAGCATAATCAAAGACTGAAAATAAAAAGAGGTAGGGTTAACATAAATATGACATTATGGCAATGTAGATTTATGCACCAAAAAAACAAGACATTTAGGAATATGTGTTGGTATCAAAAATGCTGACATTTTTCAACAAGCACAAACAGAGAATCCTCAAAGAACCCAATTTGCTCATCGAGGTGTGTGTAACTGAGTCCGTTTTGGATGCTTATGAATTTGGGGATGGAAGGGGGGAATTAAGCCTTAATATTAGTTCTGGGTGGAATTCCCCTTTAATTTAAAGCAGGTTCACAGTCTCCTCACACAAACCGATGGACTTATGCTACTGGTGTGAGACGACGATGGAGGAACATCTCCTACACACACCCTCCTCAAAGTAGGGGAATGAAGTGGAAGTGAAAGTAAAAAAGAAGCAATACAGAGCCGGCAAAAAGCACTTACCCCAGGAAATGGGCTCCCGCCGGGCCGACCTCCACCAGTCGGCTAGCCAGGCCCTCCCCTTCCACCATGGGTGGGGGGCAGGCCAGCTTGTGTCTCTTCACTAGACGGCAGGTGATGCGCGTGGGCGCCGTGCACTTGCGCGGGGGAATGATGATACGCATGCCGTTGTGCCGGCTGCCCCTCATGGAGCCCCCGCGGGCATCCACCATGAAGCTGACCAGGAACCTGAGCGGGGGATGGGAGGAGGGGGGGGACAACATATAGAGCTGTGAGGGGTGGGGTCTAATGGAGCACGTGGTCCAATCACATCAGTGAGGATGACACCAGTGAGTTTTCCCATGCTGTGACCAAAAACCCACACACGTAACTCTAAGAGGAGGAAAGGATAGTATGAGAAAGGGATGGTGCTCTGACTCTTCTTCCCTGGCAGATATTCCCCATGATCTGAGCCTTAGGCCCAAGAGACCTTTCATTATTCAGATGGTGATTGGAACTATTTAACTAATTAAGTACACGATACAGGCAAGTTAACTGTCTTAATTCAAAGGGACCAAACTGAATCCCAAGAATTTGGTTCAATAAGGAATACTGCCATGGAAAAGCGCTCAGCGGAAGTATCAGACGGTCCTCCGTTACAGACGGAATGTGCCTTAACACAAACAGGATGCTGGCGTTCAATGTTCAGGGCTGCCACTTTCCGGACTGATGCGAGCCTTGCTCATCCGTTCGCGGTAAAGATTCAGGCCGGTCCTGAGTGGGGTTAATGATCACAAAACCACGTGGCCAAAGTGTGCTGTGGTCCTGGCCGGTGAACCAGAACTGGCAAATTCAAAGCAGACCTTGTGTAAGTAATATATGCAGCGACGCCCATCTCGCCTACATAGCCATCTCTGTTTAACGTCAAGCACGGCATGTGACAAACCACAAGGGGAACGTCAGCGGTGCTTGTTAACGGGTGCCGACGTGGCTAGTTAGATCCTTTAGTGTTTCCCAACCCGGTCCCCAGAGACCCACAGAGGGTCCATGTTTTTGCACCCTCCCAGCTACCTGGAAAACAGTCCACATTTTTGCTCCCCAAAGCTACCTGAGACAGTTGAGAACTGTCTGTGGGTCCCCAAGGAGCGAATCGGGAAACACTGCCTGTTCAAAACTCTGGTACGTTTCGGAGAAGACTATAGCTAGGTGTCAGACAGAGCTACGCAACCGATGGGTAGTTAATCTAGGTGGGGCACGGTACTGCACAGATGAAGCAAACACAGAAAAGGAAGAGGAACTGAGATCACAGGACACGTTTATCACCTGGAGTCATACTGGGGTAGTGGAGAAGGAAAGCTGCAAAATAAAATGAAAGAATGTAGGGAAAGGCAAAAATATTCAAGAGATCTATTAAATGCCACACTCAACACTGTTATATCCACCATGTTCATTCTGAGGGACACTGGAAGCAAGTTATAGACAAGAGAAAACAACAGGAATGTGCCACAGGGTACTGGGGAAGAAAAAAGAAGGGAAAAAAGATACCAGATTCAAAATATCAGAATTACGCAGCATAAGAACGCAAAGTACATTAATATTCACAAGGCAGCAAGACAGAACAAGATTCTGCAAAAATGAACAAGACAAATTATAGTTTTGCATTCAGTCCAACTGCATTCAGGAGAGAAAGTACTACAGTATGGACTCTTGTGCTTCAGAGTCTAATTGGACGAGGTTGTTGTGAGATCCTGGTGGTCATTGCTCAATCGAGCATGGGCTGCACGCCGCTCCTATGCACCGTCACTCACCCCGAGTGGATGGGGCTGGAGACCAGGTGCACATTGTCCAGGGCGTCCGCGGCCCAGCTGTACCTCCTCAGGGAGTCTGAGTCGCACTCCCTGGTCACCGGCAGGTGCTGGGAAAACGAGGTCATGGTCAGCGCAATACATGTATAGCGCCCCCCCACCAAAATCCATCACCCCGCAAGCACGCTATGCCGTGTCCCCGAGGCGCAAATCAACACCCAACAGCATCAATGGGGCGTTTCCAGCATCGGGAACCCAACCACAAACTTGCAACTAACGGCAGCGGGCAAAGTGTAAAAGCGAAGCAAGATTTCTTTCCAAAAACAAAACAGCACAAACAATAATAGAGTAACAAAATAATACAATCATAGGCGTGTAAGTAGAAATTAAAGTGCAGTAGCTTAAAGCAGCCAGATATCTCTTGGGGAAGATGAGGTCCCGTTTAATAAGTGATCACCGGGTTCTGTAACGGCTGGAGAGTCAAGCGATTGGGGATAAATGCAACAGAAAAACCCAGAACATACAGCAGAAAGCAGTAACTGCATCTTAACCACCGAACGGAAAAGCAAAGAAGCGATGCCTTGCGTGTTTAATGTGTCTTCTACCTTATTCTGCGTCTCAACGACAACCGAATGGTCTTTACAGTCACTCTGAAACAATTGAAGGAAAAACATAAATATTTCATCACACAAGAGAATATTTTCTAACGGCAGCAGTGATTCAGGTTATCTTTCATTTTAACTGCCTCCAAGACACATTGAAGCAACACTTCTCTACAAATAAGCAACTTCCTTTCACGCAAAAAAAAACAAAAAACAAATTAGCCTGGGGTCATAAATTACTTCCAGGCAGTCTATAATATTAATGTGCAGTCAACAGGAAGTATTTTAGATCAACTCAGACTCCAAAAATAATTCCCAGTCTGAAATCCAAAACTGTGTTTTGGAAAAAATTAGCTTTCTGAATTTGTGGAACACTCATCAAGGGTCTTTAAACTCCCATATACATGCAAATATAGCTGTCTCCAGTCCCTCATAACCATCCAAAGAGTAATTTATAACATGCTATTTCTCAAGTCTTAAAATCCGAAGAAGCAGCTTTATGCCTGTGAGTGTGCTGTCAGAAACACTGAAATCACATTTTAGCTTCTAGCCCCCATGTTGTGAAGCACAGGTCACCATTTGGACACTAGGCTGTAGTGCTATCAATGTCCTGCAGGTGGTGCTAGTGTGCCAGTGGCTTCATCTGCATAATGGGATCATCAGAGATTTTAACGGCCTTCCTCACATCCACAACTGACTCAGTCCTGGGTAAAGACTCTCTACCGTAAACAGGGCTCACCACTGTTGGGGTGTACCATTTCAAAGGACGCACGTGGAACACGATACCAAGTACGCAGTAAACAGTGCATATAAATTTACAGAAATGCATAACGCATAAATAGATAACAGTTTATGTGACAGTGTTTGGGTGTGTGTCTTTTACTGGTGCTGTTTCAACTGTACAAAACCACACATTGCATCAAACAAATTTTTTCACCGCATGATGACTGGGTCACTTTCGAATCATAATTAAGTATGCAGTAACGAACAAATCACAAAAAAATTACCTACAAATAATGCATACCGATAAAACTTCGTTAATAATAGCCTGAATTATATGCTTTTTTTTTAAAAAAAAAAAAACACATTACAGTTTTTGAAGGCAAAAAGACGAGACAACATGATTTTATACCTTCCTCATCCCTCTATCCTCCCCCCCTTGAGATATGTTCTGTGGTCCATGATCACTGTTATAGCACACTACTTATACAATTCCCTGTACCACAAATGGCTGCATTAACCATTTCATTTGATGCTATGTTTCATTTTTTAAATGGCGGCATAACGGTAAAAATTCGCTACTGTGCGCTATATTAGTCACAGAAGGAGTTCTCTCTGTGCAGTATTACTTTGTAAGTGAAGTAATTCCTACAAAAAAGTAGAACGCAAAGCGTCATGACTACGGCCTGCCACATGGAAAGAGGAAAATGCAGCAAGACTCACCGTCTCTTTGGAAGGAGCGAGGATCTCCTCGATCATCATGCTGTCCCGGGTAAAGGAGCTTCTATTCAGGGTGTTGGACCTATCCGAACTGAAGGAGCGTAGGCTGGTGTATATACAAGTTACCACACAATAGGGGTGTGATGATGAAATGAACAGGGAGGGGGGAAAGAAACTGATTACTGCATGCAGCTTCCAGGGAACCGTTGCATAATTCAAAAAACAAAATACATGGCATGGGTTATCCGGAAATGAGAGCCGGGAGATGGACAGCGAGAGCATCTCTTTGGAATGTCGGTTGATGGATGCAGGGCACGTGTCTGGGTTTTGCCGAAATCCCAGGACCGACGCCACCACGTGCGTGAATTGTTACTGAAGTTACACAAACAAAAAGACAAACGAAAGAATACTCTGATGTGCGACGTGTGCGTGGCTGTGAGACGCTTCTTAGCATTGTTTAACAATTACATTTTTTACCCAACGCCTCAAAGAGTTGCAGGGGGGAAAAAAAAGAAAGAAAGTCCAGGAAATCGAGGCGACAGGGACAGACAGGCATGAAGAGACTCGATAAACTGTCTGAAATCAGCTTTATAGTTTGCCGCATGGTTCAATAGAAGAAATGGTCAAGTGGCTCGTTCGCGTTTAGCCGCTCCCGACCATGCCGCAGGCACGAGTTAAATGAAAACGGCACAGTCTACACCTTCAGAAGGAAGTAAACACAAGAGGGCTAGCAGGCTGCTAAAGGCTTCCGAACAGCATAAAGGTAGCTGGCTAAACTGCAGCGGATCGCTAGATTCACGGCTTCTAGTTTAGCCTTCCCTTCAGTCTCAGATCTGAGAGACTTACAAAGGTGATGCATCGCCGGCAGAAGCACGGTCCAATTTGGGATCTGCACAGTGAGCTTTCATCAGAGACTCCAGACAGTCTGATGTCGGGTCAAGGCAACACCGGCTCTTTGTTAAACATCATCTGTTGTCATCCTTCCATACAAGAGCATGAATAATTTATCCCAGTGACGTTCAGATCCGTCAGTCATCCAGTGTGTCAGTCAGTGATTATAAGTCATCTTAACAACAGGTTTTCTCAAAGCCACTGATTAACAGATTGATCAGCTCAACTGGTTGATCAATCCCTGGAAGCTACATCAAGTATAATTTAATAACAACGAAAACAATAATAACGACAAGAACAACCACAACAACCACGACAACTATGACAACAACATCGGTATTAGAAGCATCACCATACTGTTCACACATATCACATACTAGGTTGTTCCCACACACACTCGTGTTGACTACATTTAGTATCAATTCCGAT
>JABFEA020000044.1:10880053-10892352 GCA_019775915.2 Cyphomyrus plagiostoma
TGTGATTGGTTGATTAGATAATTGCATTAATGAGAAATTGAACAGGTGTTCCTAATAATCCTTTACGTGAGTGTATACACAGTGTTCAACATTGTCAACGAAGCACATTTTTTCACTTCAGAAAAACAACATTCCGCTGTCTTTCACAATAAAGACCTAGACGTCTCTAAGGGCAGACAGGAAACATGCATGACAGAATTCGTTCACGTCCAGCAAGCACAAAGAACCTTCTGGCTGTCGCTCCCTGGGAAGTCCAGCCACGCAGAACCAGATTCAGGTTCCATACGGAAAAAAGATAAGGGTCAGGTATGACGCATAGTCTATAGCACCCACCCGGATACTAACAGACAATGCACTGTAAATGGCTGGACTCTATCAACACCGGACCAGAAGACACATTAAAAAGAAAATACTTATTCATGAACCAAATAAGAAGGACTGTGGACTGCAGACATTATGGGAATCGCACATGTGCCAAGGAGGTCTTGTGAGCGCGCTAAGTTTGTGCAATCTAATGTTCCAATGTTCCAGGGCATCGACTGACAAAGTAACTCCACACCAACCTCTAACGTTACCTTGGCGACGCAGAGAGCCAGCCAAAGAGTAAACACAACCAATAACGGTCCTCTGACGTTGTGGTTTCCAGTTTTATACTGCCAGCCATATGTCCCAAGTACAATCATGCATATTTTTTTGACAGCTAGGAGTGTTACATTTTGAATTACTAAAAAATTGCCCAGAATGCTTTGCATTTCATGTTCTAAAACATTGTGTTCTATTTTTGTGTTTGTTGAGTGAATATTCCAATATACAATGACATATTTTTAAGAAACAGACTAAAATTAACATTTTACAATGCCCGAAAAACACTGGAGACATGGGTCTGTACAACCTCCATTTCAGACCGCGACAGAGTCTTTTGTAGCAGTGTTATGGTTCTGACGTGACAGGTGTGCTATTCAGCAAAAAATACACACAGCTGTTCAAATCCAGGTTCTTTCATTGCCTCAGACCCGCTGGACATATGTGTCAGACTGGCTGTTGAACTGTACTGACATCACTTCATGCATGGATTAACCAATCAAACAATGTTTACAGTATGCCAGACAACGGAGGCCTGGAGAAAAGAACGGCACGCAAACAAAAGCGAAAGTTGAACTTAGCAAATCAAAGTATTTCATCTTCAGGATGCTGCTTAGCAACCAGTATTAAGGCATATTTCACAGACACTTAAGCAAGAGAGGGAGGGATCCGTGACAACAGAACACAAAGTTAGTTTTGTAGTCAAGACAACAGGAGGTTTAATGTGCCTGCAAATGGCCACAAAATTGAGAAAATACCTTCATCAACATCTGAAATATAGTCCTCACTGAGAATTTCAGGTACATTGGCTTTATGAACTGTGTAATTTGAATAGATAGAATGTTAAGGACATACCAAAAAGATCATGAACACAACAAAGAAATAAAAAAAAAACTGAAAAGTTTGAGAATTGTATGACTTAGGGACATTTGTGATGGGAACTGGGAAAAGGGATAGACTAGGACACTTTCTCCTTACCTTCATCATCTGACATGTCCAAGACCTCATTCATTGTTTCGGGGACGTTCATTTTGTGTTTTTCTGTCACTGTCTGTGAGTAAAGAGAAAGGTTTATATCAAAAGGTTTTAATGCTCCATCCTCTGTTTCCTCAATGCCAGGCTGGTATTTAAGGTCCTGGAACATTTGAAATGAAAGTTGAATCTTACATGAGACATGGGAGGTTTACATCATTGTCATAGACGTTTGTGGCTACATGTGACACCATTACAGACACAGTGTTTGAACTGATCGTGATGGAATCCACCATCTTTTGTGCGTCCGACCTCACAAACGTCATACCCCGGCAAATGTCCGGCGGGAAGGACGGTCTTACCAAGGCAGTCAAGGTTTCCTCCGTCACCACCTTCAGCGTGTCTACGACGGAGATGTAGCCCAGTCGCCGGGCGATGGACAAGGCAGTGTTGCCATTCTGAAAGTAGGAAAAAGAAGGGTTGCTTACCCAGAATGCAACGCTGTCAGGGTCAACCCATATCTCAGAGCAAAATGTTCAAACTCAACAGACGCACCAGTGTTCAAACTATGGAAAGCCCCCCACCTCCCCAAGGAGAAAAGGATACTGTAACTACTGTAAAGTGTTAGCTATCTTTAAATATCCAGGAAAAGAACATTTTTTTTTATGCACAAAGGCATTCAGCCAACTTACAGAGTTGTCACATGGCAACAATTTAACCGTTTCAAGTCAGGTGGTTAAAATCTCACACAGACAGATGGGCAGGATTAAGCAAAGGATTCTGTGTGGCGCCAGGGATGGTAAACCTAACACATAATCTCAAAGTGAAACCTAAATATGGACAGCAGGGCCCCAACACGCCATGATCACTGTATCAAGAGCTGTAACAGTAAAGAACACCAAAGCAGGTGCCCACAATGCTTAACTAACCGATTAAAACGTCTCCGACGTGAGAAAGTGTAGGCTGTCTGTCTGCATGTGTTGGGGCACAGCTACATACAGCGTCGTGCTAATGGTAGCAACGGCTAACAGTGTACACTTGCCAGATGTCACTAGAGTGTATAAAAGTGCGCAGAGTGCCTCACACCTTTAGTGCTGGGGGTTCAAATCCCGCCACTCACTCTGTGCTAAGTGGGTTTCTTTCGGATATTCGATATCCTCCCGCAAATAGACTAACCGGTGTCCCTAAGCTCTCCTTAGTAGTGTTCTTTTAAAATTAGTGACATTACGGTTGCATGTATATCGCCTGGCGTTCGGTGCTTGGGGGAGTAAGTGGAGGTAGGGCCATGCTGCGGAGGGAGGGGGGTGATGTTAGGGCAGGTGTGGAGGAGATCAGAGGCTGGACCAAGGAGGGGCCACTCACCACCGTCAGCTCGTTGGGCAAGGCGCCGTGCTGGAGCAGGAGGTTGATGATGTGGGTGTGGCCCTGCTGCGCTGCCTGGTGGAGGGGCGTGTAACCGTTCTGCGGCAGGGAGGGGTACAGGTCAGGCCGAAAGCACACCCAGACAATCACATGCAGGACCGCGAGTGCCCGAGACGGCATACATGCGGCACGCTCACACGCGTACGCACACGTGCGTGAAGATGGGGACCGGCGTGCACGCGAGCCCGACACGCACTGACACGCCTGCACACGCATGTGCAGAAAGGGGCCCACGCTGGGGAGGGGAGCGTGAACCAGTACCTTTGTCTTGCCATTGACCTTCGCCTGGTTCTGGAGGAGAAAGTTCACCATCTTGATGTTTCCATAGTGACAGGCCACATGCAGAGGAGTGTATCCCATCTGTTGGAATGGAAAAAGTTAGACGGGCCGAGACGTGTGGCCTTCTCTCCGCGCCGATGGCTATTTATGGTCAGAGGTATAAATACTGCATGACCCACGCCCCAGTTGTCATGGCGACGTGAGGCTTTCCCATCTATGCACTTTCCATTTGATTAATTCAACCCGTTACGTTTATTTGATGGGTGTGTGGTGGAGATCACTGCAAGTAGGGGGGGGTTACTAGGACCTGCCCTCCAGACCCCACTCAGAAGTTTTGATGATCATAGCATTATGAATGTTTTGGGAGATGCATTCTTGGACTTGGGCTGTTGTCATGCATGGTCATTAAAATATCTGGGCTAAACAAATAATTTTGAGCTGTTTTGGATTAAATTGAGGCCAGAACGGGACGGAGAAGATCAGTTGCCTCGGTCCTGCCTCCTCTGGTTGCTTGGACCCACCTCCCCTACAATCTGATTGGTTATCCCACTGAACCAATCATTTTTCCTTCTGCCCTCAGAACATTTTTCTGTAAGTAAAACTCCTATGAGCCATTGCGGTCCTTCCTCACCAACCCTCCCTCCCCCCCACAACCTTTACCTTTGTTTCAGGGTCAACTGTCGCTCCCTGATTGACCAGGACCTCTGCAACGTTCACTCTGTCCTCCTGAGCCGCTAAATGCAGGGGCGTCAGGCCACTCTGAAATGGTGGGGGGACAGCGACAGGTGACATCACCGAGAAGCCTTTACCACAGTGCACCAAAGCCCCCTTTGTGCCCCTTTCAGATCTGTCATGTTCTTGCTGGATATACGGGGGTGTGGATCAGCGACACATAACACATTCAGCTCCCGGTATTAGCGAAAAGGCCCCAAACACAACAGCAACGCCTCCTGACATGTATCTAAAGATACTTGGGTCTTAAGGGGGGCCACATAAATTCACCCTGTAAGCTAATAATCCCCCAATTTTCTGCCAGACTCCTCTTTAATTAAATCCAGCAGGTAGTGTAGCAGTTAAGCAAATGGACTCTAAACCAACAAAGAATCCCATTTACGTCTTAGTGGGGGCCTTGATGGATCATGCTTCAGCAAGCAACACAAGTGATTCCATAAAATATAGAGCTGCACAAGTGGGTAGAACTGAAATGAAGAAAAATGTGTCAGCTTAACTGTGTAATCTTGATGCGCCATTAAAAGCACTCTGTCAGCCAATCAGATGAGCTGGGTGGGTCTATGCGTGGCCAAGGCTCTGTTAATAGCACTCTGTCAGCCAATAAGGTGAGGCAGGCGGGTCTACAAGGGGGCAAGCTCTGTTAAAAGCCTTCCATTAGCCATTTTGGGTGAGGTGGGTTTACAGTTGGCTGAGGCCATGTTAAAAGCCCTCCCTGGTCCAATCAGGTGACGTGAGCGGGTCTGTAAGCAGCCGACCTTATTGGACAGGTTGACGTTGGCATTCCTGGACAGCAGCAGGGACTCCATGTCGACATGGCCCTCCTGCGCGGCCAGGTGCACAGGGCTGATGCCCTGCCGGGTGATGGCGTTGGTGTCCGCGCCGTACTCCAGCAAGGTGGTGGCGATGTCCATCTGATTCTTCTTGGCAGCAATGTGCAGCGGAGTGTAGCCATTCTGGAAGGGAAGCAGGGTGAGCTCACTGCCCGGGTGCACTCTATGGTTTTAAGGTACCTCAGCTAGCTGAGTTACAAAAGGCTTCTCAATGCAAGTAACCCTAAAGTCACTGTAACTTCTGTTTAATACTATAAATGTCCCATAATTCAGAGAGTTCAGGTCCGGATTTAATGAAATACAAAGTAACACTTTATTTTGATAGTCCTACAGAAGATTAGCAGCGTATTTGTTACATTTAAACAACTTAATTGAGATTCAAAAATTCAGTTTTTGTAGGTGTTTCATAGAATACACAGTATATAGAGTACATGTAACAATTCATGAACATTCCTACGTATTCTTAGAGTAATTTAGCTGAATTTGATTGCTCACTCAACTGATGTTACATGAACTGATGAAGCTATGTTACAAATTCTCTGCATATCCTCTGTAGGTGAACAATCCAAACGCTAATTTACCAAATAAAGAACCCCGTCTTCTAACGGAACATTGTCAGACAAAACACGGAACACAGAAAGACCAGTGTCATGAGTGGATGGTCAAAAAAGAAAGACAAAGAAAGAAAGAAGAGAGGGGGAAAAAATATGCAACGTGTCATGAGAAGGACCTTCAGCGATGCTTTCACTTTATTTCCAATCCAGAACAGCAGGAGAAGCTGGAGAATGGAGAGAGGGTGTCACCATTCTTAGATTCGTCATGGAACTAAGAGGGAGGTGTGCAAGACCACTGGAGGGGGGGTGGGGGGTAATGTCCTAAATGGGGCCGGCCAAGACGGCTAATTTCACAACCACCCCGGTGGACTGAGTAAGCCTCGCATACACCACCGCCAACCGTCTTACCTTGAGCAACTTCCTCCGGACGCCTAATAGAACGATGTGGGGGTTGGGAGTGGGGGGGGGGGGTTGGCTCCAAGCCAAAGCAATAGAAGCAAGCACACTGGCATTGGCTGAGCCACGAGTCACATGACAGCGGGAGAGGAGGCGAGGCGGGAGGGAAGGGAGTGTTCCCACATGTCGGCCGATGGCCGGAGCTCGCCAGCAGTGACGTCAGGCACCGGAGATGAGCCTGGCAGTCTGAACGTCGCCCGTTTCAGCCACGGGGAGAAAAAAAGAAACATCCAGTAATAACTCGTCAAGGGGGAACAAAGGCAGTAATCGGGGCGACGTTTTGGCTCAGGCATTGCACAGATCTGCTTTCCAGTCACTAAAAACACACGCGAGATAAACCATCCTCTCTCTCTGCTCAGCTAATAAGACGGGACTGGCTGGCCAGAATACCTCGTCAGCGATCTGCTTGCACGTATTCGTTTCCCTTTTAGCCGTGTGTGAAGTAACATTTGGCTTCTACCATCTGTGTTGTCACTGTCGCAGTCCCCCCCACAAGCGGCCACAGAGGGAAACATGCCAAAATATTGCTAAATGTCAGCTTTGGCTGATCATTACCAAGCCAAACGATACAGATCCCGTTAACAGGAATAACGGGGATCTTTCTGCAAACCGCCTTCCTGTCACTCGAAACATATGCAATTAAACCCCACACACAAACACCCCTCTCACTCTGCTAAACTAATAAGAATCAACTGTCTGCAAAGAACAGCTAACCCACAGTCTGTTTCTGCTTATTTTTTTGTTAGAAAAGCATAAAGTAAAATTTGGTTTTGGCTCTGTATTGTCCAGTTCGACACCCATAAATGACTACCATAATATATATATATTTAAATTTCAACTTTGGTTTAGAGTCAAACGATATCATTCCCAGTGACACCGCAAGTCTCCTGCCAGCCCAAATCCTTCCTCACTCCAGTACTGTGGTTCTGATCAATAATTTTGCAGTTACTTTAAATTATGCCCTTAATCAAAATGCTGCCATTTTGCATAAGGAGGCAGCTAGAGGCGTCACAAACACAAACTGCAAGAAATACGCTAACCGGAAGTAATACCCGGCTCTTATTTGAAGTATCGGCCTGTTATATTCAGCACCACCGGGGGGCAGTGTTAGACAATCGGGAATGAGAGAAGAGCGACAGAAGACGAAGGAAGACCGGTGAGATGAAGGAGTCTGGGGTACAGCAGCCGGGGCAACGTGAACGACATAGTGGGAGACTTGGGAAGGAGTCGGGTGGGTGGGGGGGTGATCCGTGACAGGTACCTTGGCAGCTGCATGGGGGGACGCTCCCTGGTCCAGCAGAAGGAGGGCCACCTTCTGGTTATCGTAGTGCACGGCTACATGCAGGGGAGTTAGACCACTCTAAAACACATGCAGAGACCCCATGAGTGTGCAACGAGCATAGCGGGGGAACCAAGGTGAGGAACATCCAGGCCCAGGATGGTCCAGACGGCTTTTCTGCATGTGAATCATTAACTGATTGGGCTACTTTTCATGCTTTGTAGATATACTTTGCTATGGTAAGGTACATTTCCACGTAAATTTAGCCTTTAATTATTCCTTGGGGTGCAACAGAGATCCACAGGGGCTGTCGACCATCCAAGGACACAACTGGGTGCCCACGTCTCAGTCACTGGTAGCCCAACCAGCAATGTAAGCATCAGACATAATAATATTGACTTGGAGGCAGGGTCCAGCTGCTGATCATTGTGAAATGTTAGAAAGTGATGGCCAGTAGCTGCCTGTGCTAGCGGTACACAGAAAATAATACAGGGTTTATAGCAGGGGTGGCCAATCTTATCCACAAAGGGCCGGTGTGTAAGCGGGTTTTCGCTGCAACTCCCTAATGAGGTTACTAATTAGAGGACTGATTAGCTGAAGAGTCCTCACATCTGGGTTATCCCAAAAGCCTGCAGAAACACCAGCCCTTTGTGGATAAGAATGGCTACCCCAGGTTTACAGAAACAGGAGTCTTGCTGGAGATACAGTCATCCTTCTGAGGAGCTACCGGCCCTTTAAGGGGCGGAGACACAGCTGTTCCGAGGCTCAACTGTACATTATCACCTCTGGCCAGAAAGGGTGGGGCCATCTGACTGCTCAAGAACAAAAGCCCCATTTATAAGGACCTTTGAAAGTCAGCCGCTAACCCGTCTCGGTCATGCTGGAAACGGATCATAATAACATGCGCATTACAAGTAGCTGTGAGCTAGTATGCATCCCGCTACATTACAGTGGATTTTATTGATTTAAAAAAATGTTTTTTTTTGCAAATTAGCACAATAATATGTGAACAGTGAGGCCCACAGCCTTTTGTAGCAAACCCAGACAAAACAGGAAAGAATGTTTATACCACAAAAAAAGAAAATAAAGAGGGTAGATTTTCTTTACAATGTGACAATGCGTTTAGCTTGTAGCAGTTAGCTCATGTTGCCGGCTTTCAGTTGTAAACTCCTGAGAGCAGCTAAACAATTTTCTCAAAACTACTAGTAAGATGAGACACATCATCTACCCACGCCAGCAGAATAAACCCCCTTCTCCGAGGTCTATTTCAGTGCTAAAAATATAAAAAACAGCTCCAAAACAAACAAACAAAAAAAGTATTATTAACGGGAGCTGGGATATAGATATAGATCACAGCCTGCTCCGTCTACCAGTGTCATTCGTAGGATTATGAATGCGGCTCTATGCAACGCCAGTATAAGCAGAATCACCTACCTTTCCAGAAGCATCCGGGACCGCACGCTTCTGAAGGAGTAGATTGGCCACCTCGATCTTCCCATATTTAGCAGCCACGTGTAACGGGGTGAATCCTTTCTGTAGTCACAGAAAGACCCGGGGAAGTGAACAGGGTCACCGCCAAACAAATTACCAGACAGTGCTGATGTTAAACTCCCATCCTGGCAAGACGGGCATCACAAAGAGACTCATTTCTGAGGATTTAGAGCCAAGTAAGGTGCTTTTGGTGCGTGTAATCTAATTTCTGAATACACAAATAAAAAAACAGTAATTCCTTTCCATTGTTTAAACAATATACTTATTCATATAATTATTCATTCAAAATTCCAACTACTGCAAGTGATAGCCTAGCTTGACAGTGCATTGATTATTGCACGGGTGGTTCGGTGGGTTGCACTGTTGCCTCACACCACCAACATTGGGGCTTCGAATTCTACATCTTATCCCTGGGTCATGCAGGTTTCCTCTTGCAGTCAGGCTAACTGGCATCTCTAAAGTGTGTGTGGTCAGGTATATATTACATTGTGGGGACCCAAAATGTGATAAAAACCTGCTATTTTGACATTGTGGGGAACGTTTTTTCAGTCCCCACAAAGGAAACTGTTTTATAACAATTTGTAACAATAAAAATAAAAATTGTTGCAATGAAAATACTAGAAATGAAACCAAAAGTCTTGTATTCTGGTTGATTGCTTATAGTTAAGGTTAGGGCTGGGTAGGGGTTCAGGTCATCATGTTGGGATTATGATTGGACAGTCCCCAGAAAGATGTGTGTGCATGTGTGTGTGTGAGTGACCCCAGCCCTGTGCCCTACATTTCCCGATGTGTGCTCCAGGCCAACCTATCAGCAATTAGAGAATAAGCAAATAGGAGGTGGGTGGATACATTGAATACTGCATGTCATACTACCAGATTCATATAAATGATATATAATCATTATATACAGTCAATTTATTTTTATATAGTTCCATTTCCTAAAAATTGTACAGTGAATGCATTGATACTTGAGTGTAAGCCTCTTTTACGATGGAAAGAGGCATTACATCATTTCTTTCTTTTTCTCTTTGCAGGAAATACATTACAAATCAATCTGGCTCATGCAGCTCATTCCCACCGAGGGCGAATTGGCTGGGTCAGGCCAGCAATCGTGGGCAGCTAATGCTTAATGACGACGAGCGCCTTTCCAGATGTCTGGACCAGGGTTAAACAGACGACGCACTGCAGAGGAGCGTCAGCAGGCGACCGCGGCACAACTTTATACGTCCTCAACAACTTTATACGTTTCCCATGTCCATAGTGCCATGCCTCCCGAAGACAGCCAGTTATCTTATTTTAGCTCCAAAGCAGGATGTTGGCCAACCTGCACACCGCCACCATGCTCTCTAAATGGCCAGTATGTCTGCTTGCACATCCACCTGGTGACATCCGTACTGCTCACCTGCTCGACCACGAGTCCCAGGACTGTCAAACACTCAGGTACAAACATGACACATAATGTATCTGTGCGGCAGACAGGCAGGCAGGCACACGGAGGGGCAAGCAAACTCACCTAACCACACAGAAGCTTACGGTCTTTGCTCTCAACTATCCACTTTAGGAGTCAGTGAGCCAGTTTGAGTTAGTGGTGTTCCAGTGGATTGATTAACCTAGATATTGCTCTTAGACGCTGGCCGGCAAACAACTAAACAATGAATGGAATTTTTCAGGAAGCATATACAAAAGCAGATAATTATATTATTATTATTATTATTATGATTATCATTATTATTGTTGTTGTTGTAGTAGTGACCAGGAGGCAGTAAAAGATGCTCTGTTGTGGCAGACTGTTACAATTCTTGCCATGGAATTTTGGCAAAATGCAGCTGTTACTGGTTATTGGCCTATAGCCAGTATGAATGCAGTGTCTCAGTAATTAGCCTGACTGTCTAAGGCCGCCCAAGCAAAACACTGATGTCGGCATGGGGACAAGAAGGCGACCATGGGTACCTTGGTGGTGATAGACAGCGAGGCGCCTTGCTCCAACAGCACCGAGGCCACGTCTTCATGCCCCTCGCGGGCTGCCAGGTGCAAGGACGTGTACATTGAGGACGTGGTGGCGTCGGGCGACGCCCCGTTCTGTAGGAGCTGCTGGACGATGTCTGCCTTGCCGAGCCGGCTGGCGATGTGCAGCGGGGTCTGATCGTCCTGCAAGGCCCGCAATCATAGGTCACGAGGCCATCCAGTCTGAAGGTTGCTCCGTATTCAATTTGTTAATAAGTGGTAAGGCGACGCGGAAACAAAGAAACAAAGTCTAACAACACCGGCACTGATAACGAAGGTCCTGTACTTTACTAATATAGTGGTAGTGTGATGATCAAGGCGGAATGCTCAGTGCCA
This sequence comes from Cyphomyrus plagiostoma, assembly GCA_019775915.2. Taxonomy (NCBI): domain Eukaryota; kingdom Metazoa; phylum Chordata; class Actinopteri; order Osteoglossiformes; family Mormyridae; genus Cyphomyrus; species Cyphomyrus plagiostoma. The sequence continues at coordinate 10,890,991 of JABFEA020000044.1, forward strand.
CCCCCTGCTGGACGTCAGAGTGAATTGCAGACGTCATGTTTCACTATAAGCCACGTGGCCAATCGGCTCTGGCCCCTGGCTTGTAACCCCATGCATCTGTCAACAACCTCACCTTGGCTTTGGCCTCCACCTGCGCCCCGTTCTGCACCAGGAATTTGACCACCTCTGCCTGGCCGGCCCGGGCTGCCATGTGGAGGGCCGTCTCTCCCCTCTGGAACACAGAAAGCGGGAGTTTGTAGGTACGGCACGGATTCATCCATGTGGCTGGTCTCTCCGGCTCCGTCTGCCGGCTTTGTTATGACTGCCGAGGTGGGAGGGAGAGCTGGAGCCTCTGGGAACCAGGGCTGAAGTCATACTTTTACGGCACAAACGGTGTAGTTAAACCACGCCAAAGCACGTTGCGTCCGAGAACGGTATGATTATAATGTTACCAAAGGCAGAATGCCCCAGTAATTACCAAGGGACGAGTGACTGAAAGAGCTGAAGTTCACAGACACAAACAGCGGTCCTGTCATTACTCCGGGGCGTCAACATAAGGGGATGCATCTTCAGAAAAAGGGGGGTTGGAATTTGTGAAATCGCTCTTCTTCCGCACTTTCACATCATCGACACGGTCTCCTGCACATCTGGCTACGCCCCGACGCCGGAACAAGCTGGGAGACGAGGTGCAGGACTCACCACGTTGGTGGCGTTCGGCGAAGCTCCGTGATTTATCAACTGGGTCACGATGTTCTCATGTCCCATAAAGGCGGCTACGTGGATCGGGGTTAGTCCGGACTGAAATGAGGCCAAAGAAAAAAAAACACATTCACCTCCTGCTGGAGAACATCACCACAAATGATCGATCACAAGCGAAGGTGCCCCGCTTTTTACCAAATAAAGTATTTGGAACTTTCCCGGAACTTTCCGACGGTGTGTCAGTATACATCTGACTTCAGCACAAATTTGCTACTCATGTCCATAACATAATGCCAGTAGCACACAGGCAGCTTCACTTATGAACATCTAAAAGCAGTGAGACACATTCTCGAGCAATAACACACAAAGGAGCATGAGAATTTGGGGAACAAAGTGAGCTTCCCGCCTCCCGCTCTCACCTCGGTCACTGCCTGGATCGATGCCCCGTGCCTCAGAAGCAGCTCCATCACTTTGATGCGGTTCTTCTTACAGGCGATGTGCAGTGGCGTGAAACCATTCTAAGGACGGAGCGAGACACACGGCTTCATGCACTCTGCCAGCGAGGAGCACCAGATAGAAGGCAGGGAAGCACAGCCCGCAGGAGCGGGGGGGGGGGGGGGGGGGGCGCCCACAGGGGGGTGCACTTGATATTCAAATAAAAGATCACACAGATCAATTAGTGAT
>JABFEA020000044.1:10898345-10908432 GCA_019775915.2 Cyphomyrus plagiostoma
CCCCCCCCCCCCCCCCCCCCCCCCCCCCCCCCCCCCCCCCCCCCCCCCCCCCCCCCGGCCCCCCCCCGCCCCCCGCCCCCCCCCCCCCCCCCCCCCCCCCCGCACACTAGGACCTGGTCACCCGGTCGACACCATGGGGTTAAGTGTCATGCACAAGTCTGAAGGCTGAAGCCTAGATGCAAACTAGTGACTAGCAAAACCAGCATCTCTCTGCAGCTGGGTGGCCGGGCACCTTAACAAACCTTAACAGTCGGCCTCGTCACCAGTCCCACCTCTGCCCCCCCCCCCCACCCCATCCCAAACAGCTACATCACCAGGCAGTTCGGGTGTCAGCCTGATTGTCACCCGGAAACCAGGAAGCCCATCTCTCAGCTGCAGAAATCGTCAGTGTTTGCCTGCGGCTAAAGCATGCTCCTCATGTCAAACTCCGACCCAAATCAAAAGTCTACATAAAGTAAAAAAGATAAAACAAGATAACAATTAAACAGGAAAGAAAAGCAATGCATAAACAAAGGAGAGAGGGATGAGGTGGCGGCAGCCTTGGGGTGGGGGGTGGGGGGGTGGCACGGAGTGTGGAGTTTTATTCGTGTATACCTCCGTCGTTCTATTCACCATCATCTACGGGTGCAAAAACAACAGCAACAAAAAAAAGAGAGAACAGAAAAGAAAGGAAGAAAAGGGGGACAGAAGGAAGGGAAATACCAGCGAAGAGAAGAGAGAACGGACAGTTAGTGTACACAAGGACACAATGGGAGCAGCGAGGAGCGTACAGGGGGGGCGGCGGGGGGTCTGGACTTAATTAAGACTGCTAGCCTCGCTCCTCTGGGTGAACCGAGCCGAACTGAGCTGAGCCAGGATAGTTTAAAGCCCGCAGCGAAATTCTGACGCCGGAATCAGCGTCTTAGTTCATCTGCGGCGTTTCTTACCGCCAATCAGTTACGTCACAGCATTGTAAGGTCCCGAGGACCGGGTTCGAGCAGAGACAAGCCTGCGTACTCCCCGGTAACAGGCGTAAGGCGTGCGTCTGACGCAGCCACAGTTGCTGTGGAGACAGCGCGCTGGGACAGTTGCGGGGGGGGTACCTTGGACTCCACGTCGGCGTTGTGGTCGTTCTGCAGCAGCAGTGCTGCTGCCTTGGTGTCGTCTTTGCGCGCGGCGATGTGCAGCGCAGGCAGCCGCACCTTGCCCTTGGTGTCGTTCTCCAGCAGCAGTGACACCACCTGATCGTGGCCCTGCTGCAGTGCCACTGCCAGGGGTGTGAAGCCATCCTGCAAGGGGCGAAGGGCGTCAGAGGTCACTGGGGAGGCCAGGCCAGACGTTCCCCAGAACTGGGTGGGCGTGCGCACAAGGAAGATTCACAATCGGGGGGAAAAACTATTTCTGGTCCCTTGTCTCTTGATGCTCCCTCTCTATCACACACAGGTGATAATCCAAACTATCTACAGTCCACATAGATCCATCCCAATCCCACTTTACAGCCTTTCCTCCTCCAGCTGTAGGGATTGCATATCTGCATCCTTCATTGTCATGCATCTTGATTTTTTTTATATATATATGGCTTTAATGTAATCTCATTTTTTACTTTTACGACTCAGCATAAATATTCATAGTGACTGCAGACCAGGCAGTGAGAACCTCATTATGCAGAATCGCAAACCTATAAAGATGGACGGGCGCATATTAGGAATGTTCCGCAAATTAGATTCTGAAGGGCAGAGCAACTGTCTGAACTTTCATCAGGAAATTTTGGAAGATATTCAAAGGAAAGAAGCTCCTTTTGTTGTCTTTAGAGCCATGTTGTCTTTTGTTGTCTTTTTCCAGTGAAATTATGTGTTTGTTTCAGAGCAAGACAGTCTCCACTCTTCTTAACATCTCACTACGGCCGATGGGGTGTAACTATACGTTAGCTTCCAAAATCTATACCCAGCTGAATCAATCCTTATTTTGCCTTTTTTTTACGTCACAGGGCTGCAATTTCATTACAACTCAGAGCAGTGCCAATGAATAATTAAGCAGCCTGGGTAACTTCAAACGTGGATAAATTCCCGCTCATGCATAATTCAATATGGCTTCAATATGGCCGCTGCAGTCCATCTCGCTCTCAAGGGCGGCTTCTGAGCTGAGCGACCCAGCCTGCCCAAGACGGGGGGAGTGGTGGTGGTGGGGGGGGGGGTTGGCGCGGCTTGGCATCTCATCTGTCACCCCCACCGCGTGGCACCTCATCGCCCCTCCTTGTGCAAATCGTGACTTGTGTGGGGCTGTTCGATAACATTCCCCTCATGGAATGTGTCAAGGTCACCCCCCGAGGCTTGGAGACGGTGCCATCTTGTGCCCCAGAGTGGCACACTCCGCCCTCCCTGGTTATATGCCCTAACGACACAAATACTGCTAATTCTGGCATTTACACAAATATTTCAGACAGGCCTTTTAAATATAAACTGGAAGGGGAACGGAAGAGCAGCCAATGCAGAGGGAAAGAGGCCAGCGATGAGGCCTGCAGGGGGGTCGGTGGGGGGGGGGATCGAGAGCCACCCACCTCAGTGGCGATGCTCTGGCTGGCATTGTTGTCCAGCAGAAACCGGACCACCTCCAGATGGTTCTCCTGGGCGGCCATGTAGAGCGGCGTGAATCCATTCTGCAGGGCAGGACAGAGACTGGGTGACATGGGGCATCATGGGAAGGTCACAGGGAGATGGGCAGCGGGGAGGTTTTACGGGGGGGGGGGTCTGATTTTATTATATATAGGTTATAGGTGACGGTCTGTGAGCTGAGGAGGCGGGCAGTGTGACGGTATGAGATACTGCAGCAAGACTGGAGGGGGGGTGGTGTGCGTGTGCAGCCTGACAGAGACCCCCCCCCATCAGGGACGTCACTGCGGCCTGCTGCATTCCTCCCGGGGGCGACAGAAATACAGCACATCTGCGCGCGTCTTTGCGATCCGTCCAGCTGGACCTTAAAACGCACAGGCAGCACAATCCCGCGTAGAGAATTCCGGGCTGGGGATGGGCTGAGACGCGACGCTCTCTCCCGGCCCCTGACCAGCGGGAAGCCACGCTAATTGGTTCCGCCTTTCTGGGGCCCGGGCGCGTCTCTGACCCCACGCTGACCCACGCGCCGTGCTAATGCTATTAGTAGAGGATCATCCCGTCCAAATGCATCCAGAGAGCATCTAGAAAAACTTCCTGAATATTTATGAGGGTTTAACTCCGCAGAAATGCAGTCCAAGGTACGCAGATACATAAACGAGACAGCTGCTGCTGATCCTTCAGCTGCTATGCCCCAAACGGGGGGGGGGTGCAATTGTTATTCTTTTTCATGAATGCAAGTGTGCCTGAGGTTTGAAGATAGAGGCCTGCCTGTCTGGGGGGGGGTGATGTACTCTTTGCAGCTGTCTGACGCCCTGAAGGCGATGCCTGCCACCCTCCCATGGGGGGCGCTGTGACTGTGTTGCAGGAGGGCGCCCGGTAGGGGGGCAGGCACGACAGCTTAACGGCATGGCTGACTCACGTGGCGGGGGGGGTGGTTCATCCAGGTAGCCATTACTGCAGAGTCAGCAGAGACTGGGTGAGAGACTGGGTCACATGAGGCTCGCTACGTGCGGAAATCACAAAGACGTCAAACAGCAGCGTGTTCTTAATACAGCGCCTGAGTCCGATTTAAACTCCGCAGAGACCCGATGGAATCAAATTAACTTAAGATGAAGGAGCAGACATATGGGGTGTTGCCCTGGCTCCTGCCCTGTGCATCCCGGGACAGATTCCAGGCTTGCCCTGAACCTGCACTAGATAAGCGAACATGGAAGGTGGTTGGAAGAATGGATCATTTTGACTCATTTAAAAGTCTTGTGCCCAGCACCAAGATATAGAGGGCAAGAGGTGTTATGGAAGTCGTCGAAGATGCAGTAAAAATGGTCGTGTTCAGACCTTCATGCTGCGGGGGGTAACTTGTGTGCTGGTCATTTGTGGGGAGATCATCTCTACATGCATCCTGACAAAAGCCGTGTCCACACGGACTCGGACGCGCTTAGCAAGTGAGCGCTCAGCAGAGGGGGAGCCTACCTGAGACTGCGCATTGACATTGGCGCTGTTGGTGACCAGCTCTTTCACCACATCCGCCTGGCCGGCGAGCGACGATATATGCAGGGCAGTGTTTCCTTTCTGGATAAAGCAGAGAGGTGCAGATTAACGCTGAGGCTGTGGCCCGCGGCCCAGCCCCCCCGTCCCCCAGCTGTGGAGCGGGCACTTCCGACCTCAGGCCTCATTTAGACACCCCGCGTTCCGGGGACGTCACCGGCTGTTAGCGCCGGCCTCCCCTGGCTTTTTATAAACCGGCCGCGCGTTCGGGTCACATCTTTGGCTCTTTCCCGTTTCCCTGGCTGATGCCGGAGGCCTCTGCCTGCCTTGACACACTCTTTGGGTCACAGACGATTTTACCGGGGGGGCAACTGCCCCCCTACTGGTCAGATGAAAATTCTATCTGAACATATAAAGTTCAACGAAATTACTGTTTTTTTAAATAAACATACTAACTTATTTGCAAATTTAACTTATTTAAACTTATTTGAAAATATGGCATGTAAGTCATATCAATAATTTAATTTACTGCAAATGTATTCATATATTTTTCTTGGTAATATATTTGGATGACTGGTTAGGCAACCCCGCCTTAGCGAAAGGGAGTGTTAGGTAATGGAATCAGGGGGTGTAGCTGAAAATCCCCCATTATTTTCACAGCTCTCTGTTGTCATGGCGCAGTAATACCTACACTACCCACCACATGCCATCTGAGACTAAAAAAAATGCTTTAAAAGAAAATCGACCCTTTCTGTGGCATATTCTCATAACATGTAACTTATAGTGGTTAAAGTGAAATCAATACTGGGGATCTAAAAATTCCACTAAATAATGTTTTGGTGATAGTATTTTTTTCCCAGTACTTCATATTGCAATTACTGCATCATCTTTCTTAAACATTAAAAAACCTTAGATACTTAGATAAATGTTATTTACAGAGAAATATCACTGCCGGATTTTTGTATGTTAATGTAACCAAAGTAATGACAGACAGTGAGAATGCAGTCCTTTTTTTTATCGTAAAAGGGTCTGGGACTGTAAAGTGATACAACCTGAGCATCACAGTGGAACAATATGTATCATTCGGCCGGAATTCCACATGGCAGCGAATAAAGACAAAGAGCTGGGCTGAACCATCAGTCTGTGAACTGGGGGGGTGCCAGAAAGATGAAGTAGAGAATAGGGCTCCCTTATTTTACTGAATGACGCCATTGTTTTATGCAGCATATATATATGGGTGAGTGGTGGTCCGTAAATAAAGTTTATAAATATAATAAATTAGCATGACTTTAGTGGTCGTTTGTCTTACATGCCTGATTCAACTTCCGATCTGCTCAGCACATGCTTTTATGCTGTGCCATTAATCTCCCCCAGTAGTGAGCAAACCGCTGTGACTCCATAGACATAGCCGACCTCTGCCAGCTGTGCCAAGGTCATCTGGAGTGCTGTCCTTACTGGGAGATTTGGCACGGGGAAGCCCCCCCCCCCCCCCCCCAACGGATGGCGCCTTCCTCGGATCTGCATGCCACTCTGATCGAGTGGAGGGAGGAGGCTGACCTTTGTCGCCGCATCGACGTTGGCTCCGAGCTTAATCAGCTCTGCCACGACCTCCACGTGACCTTCTTTGGAGGCAAGATGGAGAGCATTCAGGCCATTCTGTGGAGACATAAAGAGAGAGAGAGAGAGAGAGAGAGAGAGAGAGAGAGAGACGTCCAAAAGAACAACTGTTATCACACAACAGGCATTTTTCACCTTAGCTATACAGGTTTCCCCTCATTCGAAACGCCACACTGGTAGCACCTGGTTGCAGATGTTGATGTCGACCCCCGTCTTCAGGTAATCGAGGGCCTTCTCCAAGTTGCCAGCCCGCGCCGCTCTCAGATAGCTGGCATTGCTGTCCGACTGCAAAGAGAAAAGGCCTGGATCAGTCCACATGCCGTAACTCCGCCAGTGGGACGCGAACCTTAAAATCGCTTTTCACCGCAAGATGAAGACCCCTGTGTTGCGTCAGTGTGACAGCCTTCCCATTTACTACCATCGTTACACTACATTGTCGGTAACGCTTTACTGGGGGGTGGGGGGGGGGGTGCGCAAATACTAAAATCAGTTACTACTGGAGTACCAACCATGAACACAAATAGTGACTACTTCAGATAAAATATGCATCGCGATTCATTGATGATGAACAAGCATGAGATCAGTACTTCACATGTTATTCATGACTTGTTCCTTTAGTAGTTCACAGAGGTTTACAGAATTAACAGATGTAGCAACAAATATACTAACTGCTTGGAGTAAAAGATGTGGCAGAGTTCATTAATGATGAATGATTAAAAGATCAGTAAGTAACTAGGACTTAGTTTGTGGTTAATATGTAAGTAATAGCAAAATATTACATTAGTTAATAAGGTGTTACCATATACCATATCAAAGAAAGGAACCAGTGTAGATTTGTATACCATTCTCTGACTGACGGTAAGCCAGTTCACTGGATGAGAATCACCAAACTGATTCTAATTCACAACATGAACTCGCCGTTTCACCACACGGCCCTGTCACCTTTGAATTACAGGACTTAAGATGTAGACGGAACATTCATTGCCCATGTGGGGTCGTGAAGGCATGCTGGTCACTGTAAAACACTGGCTATGACTTCCTGCAGTACTGACATTTAGCAAGACGAGGCACTGCAGAGGGCTCATGATTGGTGTGATTATTATGGACTGGTTTAAAAATCAGTGTATTTGGTTTCTTTTCGCTCCCGGTGACAAGAACCACGCTCATGCACTGGGATTCTGTCTCAGAGTGAGTGCCGTGTGTATTATCGTCTGTTTTTCCAGTCACATGGCAACGGCGTTTGTGTTTTTGCTTTTTGTTCTTTAAATTGACGAGCACCCCACCGCCCCGTCCTTGGCCCAATCCCCAAAAAGGGAATGTGCATGAGGTTCAACACCAGCCAAACACAGTGAGCTCGGAGCCAAACTCATGTTTAATTATCATTAGTTATTTTCTAACCTGCTGCACGCAGCCTGGTCAACTTTCACTTAGTGTTCTGGAAAGTTCTACAGAGGCGGAATTGGGGGAGCAGACTAAGTCGGGAGGAGCTTATCTGCGATATGCTGGCCCAGGGGCTCTGTTGCAGATTTTGGGCCCCATGAAAGTCTATCACACTGGACCCCCAACCCAAACCAATCTAATTATATTCCAATTTTTTTAGGGCCCCTGTCACTTTAGGACCCTTGGAACCATCCTAACTTTCCCTCCCTTTACGGCCCCCCTGCCCTGGCAGCTGATCCTCATCTCCCCAATAACAACACAGGTGGGGTCTGCAGGACAAACACATTTCAGCAGGACAAAGGCACAAAAAAAATCTGCTGAAAAGCACTACGGATGACGAGCTGCAGACTCTGTCAGGCTGACTGTGCTGGCTGTACAAACAGCAGCCGATACCGTGACCCCATCACTGATGCCATGAGGCAGTTGCTAACACAGTGAGGCCACCACTGACACCGTGTGCCAGTCGCTAACGCAGGGAGCCCATTGATAATGCTGTGAGCCAGTTGCTAATGCCATGGACTAGTTGCTAACACAGTGAGCCCATAGCTAACACTGTGAGCCCATGGCTGACGCCGTGAGCCAGTTGCTAACGCCGTGGACTAGTTGCTAACACAGTAAGCCCATCGCTAACACCATGCTAACACCAGTCGCTGATGCTGTGAGACCTGCGTTGAAACCATGAGCCCATCGTTGATGCCGCAAGCCTGTAGTCTCAGTGCCATGATTCCGGGGTCTTTCCAGCACCACCCCTGGCAGATTCCACCTTGCTTCACTTCCATTATCCGAATAACTAACCTGACTTCATGTAACAGTAAAAATCCACTCCTCAGGAGCAGACGGACCTAAGGCTTGCTGAATTAGGCTATGTATGGTGACACCAGTGAACAGGGGATGCTACCTTCAATACAGTCACTGAGACACCTTGAATTAGCCCAGAGCCCCATCAGACAGGCCAATAGATAGCTAACTGAACACTTCATGGGCACAGAGAGGCCCCACATTGTACAGAGCTGGCAACTTTACCAGATACAATAGAGCTATTTAATGTTGCAAATTGAAAGGAAAAAAAAACATGAATGACGGCAAAACAGGGTGGGAGTCGGCCGGGTGGAGTGGACCTGACAGATATGCGAAATATGAAACTAATTATGCAAGCAGGGTGGGGCACAACTAGATACTTCAGCGGAGAGCCCGGCCATCATGGCACAGGGGTAGCAGCTGGGGCTGCAAAGCTGTGGCGTGGATCTCCGACACACACACACACGCGCGTTTGTATTCATATCGTTATGGGTCCCGCCCGTTCGTTTATATGGGCAAAACCCTAATCCCGACAATGACTTAACTATAAGTAATCAAACAAAACACTTTTAGCATTTTTAGTTTTTTGATTGAATTGACAGATTTTTATAAAAACTCAGGTTTTCCTTGTGGGGGCGAAAAAAATATCCCCACAAGGTAAAAAGTTATAGGCTTATTTCACATTAGCCTGTCCCCCCCTATTTTCACAGCTGTGCTGCTGTGCACCCCCATCTGACCCCAGAACAGAGCCCAACGGCAGACTAGATCGTGGTCATTCTTGTAGCTACCGCGCAGATCCGCACACGTATCATTAACAATGTGTCAGGACTAGTCAATAAAAGACTTGGTCCATAACACAGAGCAATAGTACTGCTGATATTTCAGCAGAATCATGTAGGTTCCACATTTTAAAGTGACAGCAGCGTCATGCCTTTGTAACATCATTCATTCCATCTATCCATCCATCCATCACCATTTATCCAGTACAGGGCCACGGTGAGCTTGGAGGCTGTCCCAATAATCACAGAATACCATGGATCAGAGGTGGATAGTTCAGGTCTGGAAAGTAAAAATCTGGACCACCAACCAAATGAATATAAAAAGTCACAGAGTGCTCAGCTGGTTAGTTGAAACAAAATCCTGGTCTGGAGTTTTCCTTTCTGAACCTGAACTATCTACCTTTGCTGTGGATCATTTCACTGAATATTTTTGGGAACCCCAGGAGCCACAATTTGGCATGAAAACCAGAAAGACATGCAAAGTGCACACAGAGAGGCAGGACTCGAACCCCAATGTTGGAGATGTGAGGCTGACAGCGCTAACTGCTCTACCTGCATCTGTCCTGTCCCAATCGTCCGCTCCTTCCATGTGCCGTGCCCCCCTCGTTAACCTCGTGTGGAATCCCTGTGTTTACCAGCTGTTTCTTGTTGTTCTTACTAGTCTGATGTATTTAAGTTTGCGTTGGGCATGTTTTTCCCAGTCCAGTCATTGAAGTCTAATGTCCGTCTGTAGTGTTGCCTCCTGTGTTTATCTAATAAATCCCAGGATTACCCTACTACCGCTTCTGTCCTGCTTCCCTGCTCCACGCCTGAGCGTAAAGCCACGACAGCATCCTTGTAAACACCTAAATAATAATGAGGCTGAGCTCTTAACTTCAGCTCTGCCAGGCATATCACACAAGCCACTTAGAACATTTTGATTGTTGTAATCTCAAGTCATTAACCTAAAGCAAAGATTTGACAACAACGTATCTTTCACCGTTTCGAGAGAAATACGCCTGCAGCTTATACAAATGTTTACTGATGTCTGCTATACGGTTATGCATTTTTTTTAAGTCTTTCTCCCCATAATGCACTTTGTGTCATGTTGTGTGCTGAAGTTCAATTTAATTGCTTTTTAATATTGTTCTATTGCATTCCTTTGCAATTCAATGGAGGTAGCTGTTGATCAGAACTCCCACCCCCTACTCCTCCCACTGCCCCCCCTGCTCCCACCCCCACTCTGATGACTGACCTGATTGAACCAGCATCGCGTCCACCACTCCTCCAGCCCCCCCTGGTGGGGGGGGGGGGGGGGGGGGGGGGGGGGGCGGGGGGGGGCGGGCGGGGGGGGGGTGTGGGGGGGGGGGGGGGGGGGGGGGGGGGGGGGGGGGGGTGGGG
>JABFEA020000044.1:10950814-10965227 GCA_019775915.2 Cyphomyrus plagiostoma
CCCCCCCCCCCCCCCCCCCCCCCCCCCCCCCCCCCCCCCCCCCCCCCCCCCCCCGGAAGGGCATCACATTCGCCATCTCCTAAACCGTGAAAGAGGTGCACTACAGATGGAGGAAACACAAATCCCGCTCGATTGAGGAGGGGGCCCCAGACTCGGTTTGGCTGTGGGACGGGGTGGGTCGGGGGGGTGGCATATGTGCGCCCTGATCGATGCTTTTCATCGATTCCATGGGGGGAGAGAGCAATTAACGTAAACAAAATTGTTTAATGGAGACTTCATTTACAAATACAAACAGGGCCGTCAAAATCCCAAACTCTCCATGGAAATAAAAAATCTCTAAATGTGACGATGCTAGAACTGAGGAGCCTAATGGCTCTTCATTAAATAAGACAGATTTAGCATGTGATTAATCACCAGTACCCTTTCAGTGCCCTAGCTTCCAGTTGCTAAAATGTAGAAGCCCCGCCCCCCCAACACCGCCACCCCTCCGTACCCCAAAAAAAGCCCCCAAACAGGGGATCCATCCAGACCCAAATGGATTACATAGTCTGTCAAAAAAAATAAAAATTGCACCTGCATACTTAAGAACAAGAAAAACACCACCACTTACACAAACCACATTATATCTGAAAATCAGTTATAACGGTAAAAACGAAAGTAAGACAATAATTGCAATAGGTTCTTATGAGATACATCTACAGTATACATGAAGGTATTTAATTTCTTTATTAGACAGAGACACTGTGATATATCCGCGTCTTCCTACACATCCATAATGTTAAACGCACCAGCCTGGCAGCCCAGCGGAGCCGGCGCCCCCATCTGGCCACAGGACAGCCACTGCGCTCTGTCACCGGAGCTGATGTTCCGCGCAACCTAGCAACAGGTTGGAGAAAAGCCGTGGCGACAGCCTGTGCCGAACTGTCCACCTCCCCTACCGGGGTGAGACAAAGGCGAGCAGCGAGCAAGGACGGGCGATAGGGGACAGCAGCCCACGCCCCTGGATCAGGACCCCGTGCCTGACAGACACACTCAGGCTCCAACAGGAGGTGACAGGGCATACTTACTGACAGGCTCGAGCCCCAGCAAACGGCAGACGCGTCTCTGACCGCGTGCCTTACTTGGAAGGGAGACTCCACTCGGGAAGGAGAGGATAGAAACTTCCATGAAAGCGCCAGCGAACAAAGCCAGCGGCTGTTCCAAGCGGCAGTCACACGCCGGCTTCGCGGTGCCCCTTTCCAAAGCTCGGGGGGGCGCCGCACCACACGGTGCCAGCCAGCAAAGCCACACAACCCCCCGACTCCCCGCGCCCAGACCCCCCACCGACTCCGGCTTTTTTAAAGCATTCAGTCCCGAGGCCATCTGTGGAACGAGACACGAGAACACGGGCAGAGTGCGGCGGGCGTGCTGGCACGCTCTCACGGCCCTTTACCTTTTTGCCTTTCTTCTTGCGGTGAGCCGGCTTGCCGCTGCCCTTCTCCTTGGCCTCCTCGCTCATCTTGGGGTCGCGGGGTCTTGCCTCAGCTCCTTATTCCCACATGAGGCGGCCTCTGAGCGACCAGAGTGAGCGGTGGGGGCGGAGGATGCTCTCGACACGCGCTCGGCGCCACTCACTTTCCCAGCTGTGCGTCCGGCCCCCCACCCCCCCACCAGCCCACGTCCACCGACACGTCCACCAAGCCCAGCAGCCCCTCGCCTACACGCTTAGAGCGAGCGCCACGGGGAAATGGGAGAGTCAAAGCCAACAGATCTCCCGCTGCAAATAGATATCCAGCTTGCAGGAGGGATCTGGTCGCTTCTACTGAAGTCAGACACGGCTTGCTACTCTGGTACTGGTGGGCTTTTCCCTTCCCTCTAAATGGTGCTGATGGAGAGACATAGAGAGAGGGAGGGAGAGAGAAAGAGAGAGGAACATACAAAGAGAGAGAGCGAGAGAGAGAGAGAGAGAGAGAGAGAGACAGAAACTGGGAGGGAGAAAGACTGTAACTGGGAAAGAGAGAGGGAGGAATAGACTGAGAAAATGAATTTAATGACAGATAGGTTAAAACCCTCAACTGTCCCCCTGAGCTGGGATCAGCCAGTTCCTGGGTGCTGGCTGGTGTTAAATGTGATCCCCAGACCTGCCTATTAGCGAGATGCACCAGAGCCTTCCAGAAAAGGAAGCCTCTGGGTGTACCTCTTAGCAAGATCAGATTACTAGATCTTGAAGAAAACCCCTCCCACCAGAACGGAAGACGAAGACGACAACAACAAAAATGCCAAATAACACAAGGAGGTGGCAATGCCTTTTTGCCAGGAAGATGGGGCTGGGGGCTACCGTGTCTGTCGCCTGCAATCGCCCCCCCCACCCCCGGCACGTAACAAACGAAGCAGTCTTCAGTTAAGCAGCCCACTGGCACCCAGCCCTTTATCGGAGACACAATAGCGGCTCGCAATTACTAAACGGCAAGCGGCTGCTCCCCCCCCCCGAATGGGGTGCCCACAACAATGACAGAGGATCTGGCTCCCTGCTAACAGCAACAGGGGAGCGGTCACGCCGGGCGCTCCAGGGTGCTATCGTGCAAGGACAGTAATAACGCACGAGCTGGGCGCCGTGCCACACAGATGCCCACCCAGTTGCCCCCGCCACCTTCCGCCTCGTCTCTGGTGGACGACACGTTTTACCCCTAGATAGTAGCCCCCCATTAAAATTAGCCTGTGTGGTCTGCCATCTTACAATAACAAATACATTACGCCATAAATAATTACATTTTAAAAGGGGTTAGCCCTCAAAAGGTTTTATTTCATCACTGAATTGCGAAAGATGATAATCCAGCTTTTGCTGAACCTGGCTACATGTAACAGTGAAGTATAATATTGACCTGTCTGTCACTTTAAATGGCAGATGGAAGAGAAACTTCAGGTCTTCTATGTGCATAAATGATGAAACTATAAACCACAGAATTTCCACAAGATTCTAGAATACTGACGTTTGATTTCAAATTTCTTGTTCCAATAATCATCTTGTAAGAAGCAAAAATTGCCTTATTTTTCAAAAGTACTGGGGTGGATCGGATAAACATAACAAATCTAAAATCAATCACCTCTTTATAAACACAGAACATTCACACATTTGATGTCAAATGGAGCAACTTGACTAGGTTAATTCAGACTTAAAAACCAGCATTCAAAAGATTCATTTATATAAATAATGCCTATGGGTTGACCCCCCTCAGTCTGCCATCTGCTGGTAAAAACGGGGCATGACAAAAACAAGAGTACTCCACAAAGGAAGGCGGCCTATCACAATCCGACGTGAAATGGTGTCACCCCATATATAGCAAAATATAGCCCTCGAATAAAATGTATGCCTTTTCTATTTATTTCTTCCCTCTCTTTTTGTCTCACGCATGAGCCTTTTGTCAATTACAGCAAACATTTTTACAATAAAAATAAATAAAAAACATGAATGAATTCAATGCTATGTACAATGCCTTTGGAGTGGGGAGGGGATTTGGTACAACAGGGTTAAGGATTATGCACCATGTTTTAAATTAAGAAGCATTAACTCGGGGTCTGCTTTATTTTTCCCCGGGCCCTGTGATGGCAAAGAGTCTTTCATGTTCACCCATCATGCCCAGGCTCCTTCATCGGAGGGCCTGACAGTGCCATTAGCTGCCTTTTGTAAACGCCTGTTCAGAAATGTTCCACTATACCCCCTCCGTGTCTGATTACAAGGAGAACACTACCAGAGAATTCTTCAATCGTTTTTCCATACTTACTGGAAATAAATGCCCCCACCCCAAATTAAATGCTACAGTAATACAGCACATGCTTATATTTAAGCGTGGTGATGTCCCCAAGCCAGGGAGGAGCGGTACAGACGTGGAGATCCGCTTCATTAGCGTAGTGGCGATTGCTGGACACGTCTACATCTGCCTGCTACTCCTAAAATATCACGCTGCCCATCGCCACAGTGGGTCTAAGCTGTTGCCATCCTCGATTTGCCCTGGCAGAGGCGACCTGAGGTTTTTCACACCCAGACAGAGGCGAGATATCCAGACAGGGATAGGGGGGCTGGGGGGGCTTCACTACATCTTCTACACCATTAGCCTCAGGCCTTGTTTAATGTATCTAGCGTTTTCATTAAAAAATATATATTTATGTTGATATTTTACTGCTGGTTCTGTATGATCAGTGCTTTAGTATTCTTCAATTCACACAGTTAAAGTGCTGTTCAACAGGCAATTCAGAAATATGAGTATAATTAAACAAAAGACTTATCATACACAACATGGAAACTGCCTTTGGATTATCTATCTCCAGACCACGTACCCTGGACAGGGT
Source organism: Cyphomyrus plagiostoma (assembly GCA_019775915.2). Taxonomy (NCBI): domain Eukaryota; kingdom Metazoa; phylum Chordata; class Actinopteri; order Osteoglossiformes; family Mormyridae; genus Cyphomyrus; species Cyphomyrus plagiostoma. Next base: position 10,955,141 of record JABFEA020000044.1, read on the forward strand.
TGCAGGCGTGTAATTAAATTTTGGTTGGTTCAGAAATAAAGGAGTATCAATTTACCGTCACGGCTCGGGTTCGAGTCGCAGAGTGGCCGGGCAGGCCGCGTGTTTAAGGGAATTTCACACCCAGATGGCTCTCCCTGCCATTGCTGCGCTGAGATCATGCTTCCAGCCCAGCTGGGGCGATTAGGATACCAGTCTGTGTCACGCCTGTCGGCCAGAGCCGTGGCGGCATTATCTAAAGGCTTCGGGGGGCGGTTTCACCTGGATGTAAGCATAGTCACCCAATATACTTACTGTAGGGCTCAAATTTTTTCAGATTTGAGTATGAAAAATGTGTTCTTGGTGTAATTTCGCTAGGTTCAGAGTGTCTGGCTTATGTTGGGGGAGGAAGGGGGGGGGGGGCAATTATGAAACACAGACAAGGAATATTGTATTCATCCCATGTCATGCCAGGGCCCTCATGAAAGCCTCTCTCCTGGACATCAACGGATCGACCCGAAAACCTGCTGGCCGCAGAGATCGCATTCACGTCTGAGACTGCAGTACCAACATCAGCCGGACACTCTGTGTGCATCATAAACAATTTGCCGTTCGTGTACATTATGCATGCGTGTACAGCGAAATTACACCAAGTCTACATTTTGCATGTTTAAATCTAAAAATGCAACAATTTTAATCCAACAGTCAGTGTATTGCACAAGTGCATGGTACTATTCATACATGACTTTGGGACATACAGCTTCAATCCCTTATTGAAATGCATGTGCGTGAGGGAGAAAGTTCTAGAACTGTGACATAATACCACCCTTTTGTAATGAAAACCAAGCTGTGGTACTTGGCAAACACCTTGTAAATACAGGGCATTGTCCAAATTATAATGACAAAAGAAGAAAACAGCACAGTGAAATAGATCTGTGTTTAAGGACAGATCTGGAGAACCTTATCCTCTGTACACACTAATTAAGAAACCCTTCTCTGTGCCTGGAAAGATTTTGTATATAATGCCTCTAAAACGCAAACTGACTTCTACAGCTGGCTGACTGGTGAGTCACAGCAAAGCCAGAACTTGCACATTGTACTCTGGGTGCTGGAAGGACTCGATGCTTTAAGATTCAAGTTCCAAAAGACCCAGATGATGGGCGAAAGAAAGTAGCTGACTAGGATCAACTTGGAGAAAGACGAGGATGGCAGCAGGTGGAATGAAGCCAGCTATCCCCTTCTGCCTGCACTGTGCAGGTGTCTGCATTCGTCTGAAGCCCAGCAGAGATGACAGCTCTGCGCATTAACCTCTGGACATTTGTTCACGGCCGGAACGAAAGTGACTCACACATCTTGGTCACAATCCCACTTCCTCTCTCGCTGGAGCACTGGTTCGGATTATAAACGTTTAAAACTCGTGTGACCGGTCAATATGCCATTGTGATATAATCAAATTAAATCACTGTATTTGTCACATAACTGGACACTTGGTAGAGTGCAGGTGAGTGAAACACTTGTATGGAAGTCTCACAACACCAGAAACTAACAGTGCAACTGGAAAATATAGTAACTACGCAACACAGTATCAAATAGTGTGCAATTTTAGAGGCAAATAAAATGAAGACTAATACAGTACATCGCACCATTCCGGGTGTTGTATACCATATTAGCGTAATCTTCCAAGTAAACATAGATCTGAGTTACATCCTAGAAAGGGCAGCTCCCACAACCAGAAGGAATCTGTTGTGAACTTGAAATAAAAAAAAAACAATACCTTATTTTCCATTTGCACATGTTCATTGGAAAGCTTTCGTTTCACATATCACATTTCACATGTCACAGGCTCTCCTTTTTCATGACAAGAAAGTATAGGCCTGGGGTCTGAGCGCAGGGGCAGCCATTTACGCAGCAGCCGATGAGCACTTTTTTGGGTTTTAAGGGTCTTCCTCATGGCAAGAGGATGGGATTTGAACCAGTGACCTTCCACTGACAGACACAGAGACCTGATCGACTGAGTCGCACCTCACCAAAAAAAATGCATGACAAACCAAAGCCATTCACACACACACACACACACACACACAAACACATAAACTACTTTTGGTCAAAATGTCTCATGCTGCCATCTTTCTCAGTGTGTCTGAGGCCCCCTGAAATATCACCTGCCCTTAAAAATCCCCACAGTGGAGTCAGGTATGAAATAGCAGGGACCCAAACCTCTGAAAGCTGTCGGGAGCCTTTCATTTGGAAGAACCAAAACACAACAGAATTACACAATACAAGGACTTTCATATGTAATTAATGGGGGCCACATCCTCCCTAAACCAGCGCTTCTCCACCCAGCCCTCAGGGATCCTCAGGAAGTCCACAGCACACCCACCCCAGTGATTCCATGCTCTCCATTGCTTGATTGTTCGATTGAGATGTTCTGGGAGCCGGGGCGGAACAGAAAGGCGGCCTGTCCAGGGCTCCCTAAGGACCAGGCCGAGAAACACTGCTTTGAGGAATCTCAGGAGCTTTGATCTTACAACCTGTGGTTGCATGTTTCAGCATTCAAAGATATCAGCTCAGCTCAGCAACAGTCAGCCATTTCCACCCATCCATCCATCCATCATCTAACCATTGAACCTGGGCTATTGTGAGCTATTGAGTCATTCGCTTATTCTTTTAATCAAATCAGAAGACTAAGGCTCAACAAGAAAAATCCACTTTAAATCAACTGCGAAATAGATCCCATCCATCCATCCATCCATCTTCTGTACCTCTTCTCATGGGGGTCCGGAGCCAACCCCAGAATATGTGCGGGACGCAGAGAATAACCCAGGACAGGGAGCCAACCTATCATAGGACAATACCCTTCATACCTACTTAATTATTATTAATTATACTTAATTTTTTAAATGATATCACAAATCCTCTTGAAGAACCTGTCTCTGAATCACCACAGGAATTGAGGTAATAATATAAGTTGTGTAAAACTTTAGCCACTCATTATGTACAAAACATTTACGCCAAATTTAGTGGCAACTGATGTACAATGAAACATAACTTTTCACGTATTCCAGAGACATTTTACACATTAATGTGGAATGCAGCATTCACACTGCAGACTGGAACAATGTTTCATAAATATGGCTGAAACTTTTTAAAATTTCAGGACGGTGCTTGTGGTTTCTTCTTTAGAATTGCGGTGAGCCATTTTTGCTGCCACTGAGAGAAAGAAACACTGTATACGCTAACGTCCGTACAAATGGTACTTTGCAAGCTACAAGGTTCGTCCAGAATTCTTTGTGTTCCGTTTTCCCCTTACAGGTTCTGGACTGTACCACTGCCTGCTGGCCTCCAGAGATGATCTGCTAACTCAGCACTGTCCAACTGCACTGCGCCTCTCCCAGGTCGGACCACTGCCAAGGGTAACAGCAGTCCTCCCTCCAGGACACTGGCAGGGACCAGAGAAGCTACCAGAATCTACAGGCGAAGCTCGGTGGTCGATTCCGAATCGGGTCACCGGCAGAACTGGCAAGCTTAGAGAGACACCGCTCGCCCATCAGCGCCCCCAGCCGAGCTCGGGGCGAGTGACGGGTTAGGCTTCGCCAAAGCAAAAAGACAGTGAGGACTCCAGCCACGTTCAATTCCACAAGACGTTTATCCTTAAATGGGACTTTAGGGCCCACTCAACCTGACCCAGGGTTTGTTTATGTTTGGCCGTTTAAGCATCCTCTGGCAGCCATGAACCTGGGAGGGGAGGGTTTGGTTTCCTGATCCTGAATTTGCTCAGGTTACCACACTAATATACAGTTTTTACCACAGATGCACCAGCCAAACGCCTTGCCAAATGGCCTCCGAAAATGAAGCCATGTTGGAAAGCTTCAGGGAAAAAGATGAAAGAATAAAATTAATGTTTGACAAATTACTACCCATCTCATATTTTTAAAAATATAAGTTAATTAATTAAACAGTAACATAACTTTATAACATGATCGACCCATTATTTCCGGCATGGGGGCAAGTTATAACTCACATTGAAGAAACGCGTTTCAGTGGCGTCAAAGTCCAGCAGAAATGACCCCCTAAACTGAACGTAACTGAACTCTGCGTCAATAATAACTTCAAGACGACAAACCCTCAAACCCCAGCGTCACATTCTGTCACATTGTATAATGCTCTATATCAGAGTTTCTGTACCCAGTCCTCAATAACCCGGAGACATTCTACACTTTTGCTCCCTCCCAGGCCACAGCCAATCAAGAACACTGAATACCTGGTACAAGTGCTTGTGGGAGTTTAACTTGGACAATAATGTTCTGAGGGCATAAGGAAAAATTATCGATTCGGAGAGGTAACCAATCAGATTACAGAGGAGGTGGGTCCAAGCAACTAGAGGATGCGGCACCTAGACATCTGATTGGTTGGACCCATCTCCTCTGCAATCTGATTGGTTCAAAGAGAGAACCAATTATATTTTTTTTTCCCCTGGGAGCTCAGAGGGAGCAAAAATGTGGATTGTCTGGGGGTCCTCCAGGACTGAGTTGAGAGACACTGCTCTATGAAAATATACCTCTGACATGTATGAAGCAGCATAGCTTAGCTTTGCACCCTACGAGCCTGTGCGAGCCTGTCTGGGAGATGAAGAAGTCTACTGTACCACTAGGCCTACAGAGCCAAAATACATCATAATGCATCATTTACTCACTTAGGTCTGACATATGCAATGCGCCAGTCATAGCCTACATAAATCTTGTTGTTAAATATCTTGCTATAGGGTTTAAAATTGATGTCTGTGTCTGGTAGGTGTCACCCTGCTCCCCCCCCCCCCCAAAAAAAAAAAATCACATCCACCTGGCAAATAGAAAAGGGGGTGGAGTTACCAGCAAAAGCCACACGGCAGTCAGTGGCAGGCCATAAAAAGAGCAGACGGCTTCCTGTCACTGCCCCTGATTCCGGTGGGGGGGGGGGTACTAAGTTAAGCAGACAGGCCTGAAAGGCTTTTATCTCCTCAGATGATACATCATTATCAGACAATATCATTTGATCTAAAAATGAATAAAAGCCCACTGATGCCATCTGCCACAGGAGTACAACTCCACATGAAATACGGCAAATTTCCCTGGGCCGTGAATTCACACCCCTTTATCGGGTAATCCTTTCCACTCAAGGGCTCACGTTTCTCCCCTAAACTGGTGAGGAATTTGTTAGGTCAGGTCGGGGGTGGGGGGGTACAGCTGCCACCTCCAGCCCAAACCTGCCCCTTGCTGTTCTGGGTGCCAGCACCTCATCAAAGAGCCCTCAGCTGGATCAGGGCATTCCGAATGGCCCATTTAACCCAGACTGAAAGATTGAGGTCAGGAAAGAAGAAATGGAGTGTAACTGAATGAGGGTGTGGGCAAGGGTGGAGGAGGGTATCGTACGGAGTAGAGAAACTAGGGGATTATGAGCAGGAGAAGCGAGAGAGGCATAAGAGCCTATTAACAACACAGATTTCAATTATACGAGATAAGCCTTGTTGATCCCATGAGAAACATCCTATATTTACAAACAAATGTCCCAAGAAAAACGCAGAAACACTTTTCCATCCTAAAATCTCATAACACAAGCAACAGCACACCATTGTAAATAACTCCCTGTGCTTATTGTAATGTTCTGTACATATTCTGTTTATTCCAGCATTCCTTGTACAGGCATACCATAAATATACAGCCGTTCAGGTGAGCATACCAAGAAACAGGACTCTGTTTCACGGCCAGCAGGAATCACACACAGGAGCTGGGGGAGCCGTGGGCAAGTTTAATGCACTGTGGTCAGCAATTTAGCAGGGGGAGACGCGGTGAACTGTGGTGGACCTCGCTGTAATGCCCAGTGGGAGGAGCCTGATGATGAGATGGTACCAGGCCCCGCCCCATCCCGTAGGAAATACGACATGATGGCTTCATGTGGGAAGAACAACCTCGGACAAATGGAACCCCCTCGGCCCAGTCCCTAAAATGAAACTGCGGCCAAACTTCGGGTGCCTTTAACACGCAACTCCTGCTGGCAAAAGGGTCAAAGGTCACCATGTGAAATTTACATTTACAGCATTTGGCAGACGCCCTTAGCCAGAGCGACTTACATAAGTGCTTTAAGATACTACAATGAACTTTCCCGATACTAGCTTGATAAACCAAGTCCATGAATACCAATCAAACTCTTTGAAACGCATACCCACAAGCGAATGAATGCAGCCAAACAACCGGCAGAATGTTAGCCTGGCTGAACTGACTGAAAGGCTGATGCCCTCGGTCAAAGACAGAGAGGTGTGCAGCCTCCGCGATAGTTAACTGCCTGAGGCAGGGATCATGAACCTGTCGCTATTTGGACAGACGTGTCGTGGTAAGACATTCTGAATGAGGAGAAAAGACTAAGTTTTTAAATACCATGTCCGTGGTAAAATTTGCATTTAGATCAAAATATTGTTTACAATTCACCACGGTCTTGATCCCAGGTCTAGAGCATAAAGGAGCCAGCAAAGGAAAAATTAAAGGACCATAAAAACATTTTCTCCGCATCTTTATTGAAGGAATGAGCTTGATTTCATGCTAATTCAACTTTCGTACGTGGGACACTAGTGTGTGTTTTATTGTCACCACAGCAATATTTTTTATAAATTACGTGGAGCATGACAAATATTTTATTTAAAAAATATCTTGGCTCCTGGCCATGAAATAACATAAAAAGTGGAATAAAGTTAATTGTATACCTTGTGTAGATTTGTTGCATAAAAATCAAAGCTTGTGGTCAAGAGTGCAAAACTGGGTGTACATAGAGGGGCAGATTGAGGTCTTCACCCATTTTCGGGGGTCCAGATCGGTGTATTTGCTGATAATTCGGGGGGTTCAACCTCTCTCCCCCCCCACCCGAATTTACGCCCATGCCTGTGGTGACCTCTGTGATAATATTCTCCTTCCCATAACGCATATTTTTCCCCGTTTCACCACACCCACGAAATCGCTTTTAATTGAACTTGGAGACAGCGCTGAAACTGGACGTGTTCAAACCGCTATTCGTGGGCAGCTGTTACACCTGAGGCTATGCAGCTGTCCACATGCAGGGCGACCCTTACGATCAGAAGATTGTTGTGGAAAGAGACATTAGCGGCCCGGACAGATGCTGCAGGCACGACGTCGCCGAAGGAGATTCTTCGTGACCGTGTTCGTGAAGCTGCAGTAGATGTTTGCAGACAAGTGTCTGTGCTGCTCGCAATAAACAGGCGCATGACCTGCAGCGATGGATGTGTCATTTGAAAATAACCCAGCGAGACGCTGCATGTTGTTCGGCTCTCGATCTGCCTCATCTTGTCGCGGTGATGAAATAGTGAGACAACGCAAACTATACCAGCGTGATAGGGGCAAAAAAAACCACCAAATGATTTATGTGATCTTTAACATTCATTCATGCATGCATGAATCAATCCATCTTCTAAAGTCTTATCCTGGACATGGATGGGGGGCACTACATACTCATGATTACTCCATTATAGACAATTCCTAGATTTTTTTTCTGGTAAACGATGTAGTAATGGATTGCTTCATACTCTTGTCAAGTGCCTTAGGGCTATTATTGCAAAAGGTGCTATATAAAAAATAATCAAACTGAATTATAGATGCCAATTAGCTTGTTAGTGGGAGGAAACCGGAGTAGCAAGAGGAAACTCGTGTAACTGGATGAACGCACAAAAAACCCTGCATACACACGGAGCGGAGGTGAGCTTCCAGCCTCCAGCACTGCTCACTCAGCCACTAACTCCTCGGGAAAAACACTTCTGATAAACCAACGATTACAAACAAAATGAAAACACCATAGAAATTGTAAAAGAACCTGAATCGCTGTGCATTGCGACTCCTTGTGAGTAAATCCACATAAATTTTTAAGGGGTCAGAAGCTGAAACCTGATCTGTAGGCCTACCCATCCACATTGTAGGGTAGACCAGCAAGGGGAATACGTTCGCCATAGTTTGATTACAGTTTGATATCCATCATCACAATGGTTAGCTAGTATCACAAGGACACCCTGGGTAGCTCCAAATATCGAGACCTATAAATATCATAAAGGACTTAAGTCGCACACAATGTCATTCCTTACTATACTCACAATATTACTTACAGGCGCAAACAACATTTTCTCCTTTTATGCACCAGTAGAAAAAGACTAATTATTTTAAAACGGAGACCTACAAAATGCCATAATCATTAACAGTATTATGTAAAACGTAACCCTGCCATATTAAAATCATTTTACGATGCTCTGTCAACGAACACGCTGTATATCAAGACCGCCGTCTCCATGGATACTACCATTTTAACCGGCAGGGGAACATTGTGGGACTGTACTTCAGCTGTAAATTACAGTATCAAACGTTTAGTAGATACCAAGGCAGTTTATTTCAGGCAACTCTTCTGCTTATAAGCAGGACAGAAAAAGTGTTTCAGCAGTTTCAGAAGAAACCAGACGTTGTTAGCACATTAACATGGAAGATAAAAAGGTAAAACGAGATTGAAACTGGATTTGATAAAAACGCAACATGCTCGCGTTTGTAATCGGAGGGGAAAACAGGCCAATAATTCTGCCGTCTTCTGCCTTCTTAACGCTGCATTTAAAATTCCTTGCTTCAAGGCGATGCGAGTCGGACCCAAGCTGTGTCTCAGTCCCTGGCCGTGAAGACGGACTCGTCACAGCCCGAGAGCGAAATAGCGATTGTCATCGCTAAAGAGAAAATCGAGAACGGGACTAGGGTCGACAGGAGAACGACCGAGTTTAGCCAACGGGCTTCTGCCCCCGTGGTCCGCGCAGCAAATCTTAAAACGCCGTCGACGGAGCCGGGGCGAGTCGGCTAGCGTCAGCGCAAGCTGTCCGAAAGACGCCGGCAGCTGACCGTGCACAAAGTTAATCTCAGAAGGACCAAATCTTTACTGCTGACTGGAGGGGAAATGCAAGCTTTCCCTGCACCAGAAACTGTATCTTAGCCAGGCCAATACCATCATTAATCAGAAGGAAACACTTCGGCCCAGAAGCATAATTCAATTCATTTTTATAACACAGTCCACCCCAAGGCACTCACAAGTGTGTACATATAACCATCCATACAAATAAACACATACATGTACAGTGCATCTATATAGTGAATTATTTTATCTGAAATACTTAAATTTTAACAACTATGCTTGATGTGGGCTCATTCCAAACAGTTATTGACTGGCAGCAAGATCTGTAGAGGAAATGTATCATTTCCATTATGCGAACCCAGCAAAAGCTGTTACTCTGATGGCTCGACGGGGAGGTGTTCACGTCATCCCAGGTGCTGCGTGAATACAGCGGGAATTACGCCCAACAAATTATCCCCATTGACAGACCTGCCATTTAGGAACGCAAAGCATCACAAGCACAATGGAGGTATATGCTTACGCTGGGCAGGGGAAACGGCAGGAAGTCGGACTGTGCTTTCAGGGCCAGTCTACGGAAAAATGTTCTATAAAATGTCCTGAAAATACAACGCAAACTGTAACTGTTTTCTGAAAGAAGCAATATTACCATTATTCATGCAGCCACCCATTTGCTTCCCACTTATGCAATACAAGGTCACAGTGACCCTGGATCCAATCCCAGAATGTACTCTGGATTGGATTCCAGTCCATCACACGTAATTTCACACAGTGCACGGACCAGCAGAAGGAAATGCACTGCTTCACAGTAACGGTGGACAGAATTCTCCATGGCATGACCATTGTCACTGGCCTGGGGGGGAGGATTGTGGGCTCAGCGTGTGTGATCAGAAGGTTGCAGGTTCAAGCCCGAGTCTCAGCAGAATAATTACACGTCCAAGGCCCGTAATCCAGGGGTGCAGGATAACTGGCTTGGCCTGCACTTGAAACCCCGGCTTCCTTCTCAAGCTCTGTGTGTGTGTCTGTCTGTCTGTCTGTGTCTATGTGGGTCAGTCTGTCTGTGTCTATGTGTGTCAGTCTGTCTGTCTGTCTGTCTGTCTGTGTCTATGTGGGTCAGTCTGTCTGTCTGTGTCTATGTGGGTCAGTCTGTCTGTCTGTCTGTCTGTGTCTATGTGTGTCTGTCAGTCTGTCTGTCTGT
>JABFEA020000044.1:10965327-10976544 GCA_019775915.2 Cyphomyrus plagiostoma
TGTCTGTGTCTATGTGTGTCTATGTGTGTCTGTCTGTGTCTATGTGGGTCAGTCTGTGTCTGTCTGTCTGTCTTTGTGTGTCTGTCTTTGTGTGTCTGTCTTTGTGTGTCTGTCTTTGTGTGTCTGTCTTTGTGTGTCTGTCTGTGTCTCAAAGGAAAGCAAGGTAGGATATGTGAAAAACAGCACTCCGATGCACCCATCCTTGTGCAAACGTCGATGTAAGGATCATTTAATCGTAGTGTTCCCTACGCTTCAATTAGGAAAGATCTGGTCTGGCCACATACCAAAGGTATGTGACAGGTTCGCACTGTGGAAGGTAAACAGACTTCGCAGGTGTGATTGACCGAACCCCGAGGCAGTATTACAGCTCAGCACCAACACAGCCAACCATCTCCAAACCTCCCCCAAGTGTCTCCCGAGCCAGTTTGAATACCTGGAAACCGTCAAAATATTACTCAAACAGACACTTGATTTTACATTAAGGACTACAGGCAACACCAAAACTGATTATTTTCATTACAGCAAATTTTCCTGCTGCACAAAACTTTTGTGAAGACAGATCATAGACCTGTACATAGTGCTTAGACGCATTCATAAACATCTTTCAGGCAGTGAGGGCTCTAGATGAGGGAATCTGTTGCCCTGCGTCCCACACCTGTGCTTCAGTAAAAAATAAACTTGATCACGTGAGATTGACATGATTAAATACCACAATGAACAATATTACCCCTAGAAGGTGGCTGCTTTTGACTTTGGTCTATCCTTGCAGAGTCTGGCAGTTTCGCTGGCAGACAGGTGTGGGGTGGGACTGTTCCCGTAAAGATCTCTTGATCCTGTGGTGAATTCTAACCAGTTAGATCAGATAAGACATGGAGTGAGGATGATAAACTGTCAGGGAAATTGAGTTAGAGCTTTTTTTTTTTTAAAAAAAAAAAGTAAATTAAGTAAATTATTACAAAGTGTGTGAACCATCTTAATTGAAGAGAAAAAAAATCAACCTTAAATCTGTCAGTCAATCTAAATATTGATTACTATACTAAACATACAAAACAAAAATGAATGACTCGTTTTATTAAGTAGGAAATTCAGCATTGCTTATTCCTACAGAGTGGACTATGGGTAATTGGCATATTCGTACCATTCATATCTCATCTCTCTTTTAACCTTCAGCAGCACAGAGTTCACAGAAAACTGAGGATTACCATAAAGCCAGAAAGTGAGCAGCATCTTATCAGCATATCTGTGAAACACATCGTTTGATAAAAGGTAACACAGCCAACCAACAGTGACAGGTTTTGCATTCTTTCATGACTGACATTACAATGCATCATGGGTAGACATCCAGTACAAGAGTTTATCTGATTATACCCCAGGTTTGGAAATTGGGAAGAGAAACAAGATCTCTGAACTATGCAGAGAGAATGTCCGTCTTTTCCCGCAATTCCCGGAGCAGGTTCCCAGTTTGCACCAACCTACCACTAGATGAAAGAACAAGGAAAATTGATGGACGCAATATTATTGTCATTCTACCATTTCCTTAATTGTCACATTCCCCATCCCAAAATTAGCCTACAGGTAAATCTACACACTCAGCAGAATGTCAATAGTCAGGTAGCAGATGAGTGAAATCCTGCAAGCATATAACAATGACCTGATGTGGGGCAGATGAAAATCCTACAGAGAAAGGGTTATGTAAAAGTTTCTCCTATGAATTTAATGTGTACCAGAGTTTATGTCACCTTGAAATAGTACCCGCAAGTTTCTTCAAGATCACCTGCAGGTATCCAGATAAAATATTCTGTATTCCAGCCCTTATTTACATCAAAGGCTGAACACAGAAACATTCAGTGAACAGCAGAATAAATGATACAGCTTGCCTCATATGGCACTCCCTCTGTCTGCAAGCATCTGTATTACACAAGCTACAAATTAGACCACACAAAAGATGCAACAGTGGACTATGGAGGACCTGAAGAGAAAGTAACAGGAAAGTCCCATCACCTAAGAGATGGAAGGGTGACAGGGAGGCAGGATCGTTCCACATCTGTTGGACTCAGGTCACACTGAGGTTCACCCGCCTGTCACGCAGTGCGAGCTGAATAACATTTATTAGGAACAGTGTGTCCAGCCAGCCCGAAGAACCTTTCCAGAATCATTTAGCCCAACGTGCTTCCCAAGAAATTGGCCAATAGCAGATGACCGTAACAGGTGCAATTTTAAATCTGTGCCTACAAATGAGCAATTACTTTCAATATAAATCTGGTATCAAAACAGAGCTGGCTAAATGTATAGAAATGTGCTTACCACATTGGGCAATAACCTGTGGGGAGAAAGAATTAATTTAAGACGGCTCCCCCAATCTCCTGTGGAAACTAATAGCATCGACAAAGGGCAGGATTAGCGGAGGTGAGTCCCAGAAGCACTTGACGCCAGCACCATGAGGCGGAGAGGATGTCACGCTTGGCTTGGTGTTCGCGTACCGCGTTTCTTCCTGTGTGCCTTGCTTGGTGGGGGCCAATGCCAAAGGGACTCGCCCCACAGGAGCATCGCCAAAACCAAAATTGAGAGCACACAGCACATGACATACTAGATATAATATGTAGAGATATATTTTTAAATTTTGACCTCACTGCTTGCAGCATACTAGTACATTTGGGCTAGTGCATTGTTTTAGATCATTCCATTATAGAAAATGCACGTTTTTCATGGCAGAATTTTTATAGAATATCCCCGTCTGGCTAGAAGCCAAACTCATGGGAGGCACAAGCCATAAAAATGCCCAGGTTTGCTTGAGGTGCGTTTTGGGCGAGCATCCCCATGGTAACCAAACATAACCGCATGGCTTCTCCATGGCAACGGGAGCTCCCTGGGAATACTAATGCATGTTGCGCTCCGAGCACTTAGGAAGCCAGGAGGAGATGCACGACAAAGCTTCGCTCGGGGGGGCGGGGGGGGTGGTGGTGATAAAACGGAGTGATGCTGGAGACTCAATTATAAAAAAAAAAGGTATGTTCAAAGAGAAAACAAAGCATTATGCCGACTCCAATTTCAAGTTTCTTTTTTGCATCATGAGAATAAGAAAATTTTGTTCCTCCTCAGCTTGTGATTACACTCTGCTCGAAAAGGTAGACAGTATTCACTGAACGACGTGGCATGAAGGTTACACAAGGACGGCGCAAAGATTTTAAAAACGCATAAGCGAATTTGGTTACTGTGTGGTACTCGCCTAACAAAGAGGCAGCATGGCGCCCTTGGCTACCGATCGGGGTCCCGCTGCTCGTGGTTCAGGTAAGGAAAGGACATGGGCTGCAGGACCGGCGACCCCAGCTGGTGACGAGAGCAGCCGGAGCGCAGCGCAGACCGACCGCGCCCCTTTTCATAAAGTCGGCGACAAGCAGGCACGCATCCTTTTTTTCTAGCAATATATACATGGGAACGAAATAATAAATAATAATAATAATAATAAATCACCACAATACTACTAATCTGGCTCCAGGATGTAAAAATTCAATCCGTGATATTTCACGGAATCTGAAGCAATAACCGTGTCCCAACCAAAACATAAAAATGTATCTCTTATCACAAACAAATCCTTAAGTTTACAGAGAGCTGCTTCCTCTATAAAAGAAATCAGATATTTTTCCCACAGAATGAAACCTTCAATAATCACCTGATGTCACTTAGAAGAGCACATGATCTTCCTTAAGGAAGGTTTTTGCTCATCTGTATGCATAGATGACTGAAATACGCAAACCTGTCAGGTAAATGAAGACACAAATAATGGGACAGTTGCTAAGGGTGTTATCGTTTAGAATCAAACCAGACCCATTCTCTACAGTTCCTCATTTTATCTTGAATAAGGGATATACCTTAGTGGCCACCTGCATCCCAAAGCAAACAGCAGATCCTGTGTTGCAAACTGGTCAGCAGACATTTCCAATTCGAAGTCTGCACACACAGGCACGCGCATTTACATGTTGCCAACGGATTAATTACCTTGTAAATGGTCCGTAGGATTTGCAAAGTACCCCAGTGCCTTTGATGTAGCTAATTTTAGGTGTATAATGGAATAAGAGATTCACCGTAAGAGTCTGAAAGCCTGAGTCACATTCACAAGTAACAGCTCAGCACAACAGTGGTGTGCAAAAGGGCTTCTCTGAAGGCAAATCATCTACCCTTGAAGTGCTTATGGACGCAAATGTGAGTCGCACTGGGAACTAGGTATGAGTATCTAATAAAAGGGCCACTAAGCATATTTTTGGTTTGAATTACATGCAGACTAAATTAAAATTTCTGTAATGCACTTTCTGGTTTGCCTGTCCCTGTCATTAAAAAAACGAAACATTGTATCCAGTATGATTCAGTCTGAATGTCCAAGACAATGAAGATTTAGGCAGAGATCAGTAATTACTGTTATGTTGCTAATTTCTCTCCCAGTAATCTTTTCATTGTTTAGTTCCACCCTAAGTGAATTTTAAAAATCCAAGGAAACTTTTCTAGTCGTTCCGTACTAGTAAAAAGTTTTAATTTCCTTTAGTTCTGACGGAGACGGAAAACACAGAAATTAACAAGCCATAAATGTTGCTCTTTTATGTCATTCTAAAGAATATGTGTTGTTCACCATCGGAGACCCAGCCCACCATGCAACACCGGCCTCATTCAGGTACAACCCACAAATGCTATTATTTTTACTCCCTGCAATAAAGACTATTAAAAAAAAAACAGAGATCACATCTTAATCAACTTACCATTTGATTAAAAAAACTCATTACCAACAAGAAAGCCTTAAGCTTTACTGACATAATTAAGAAGAATTCCTCTGTGTCTCTGGGATGGAGATTGTGACTTTTTCCATTTCGGCCTGTTAGTTTTAATGGGATTATCGTGTATGAAGTAGGACTTATGAGCTGCCTTGGAAGCCAGCTGTGGAACATTTATTTTTCTTCATCATCATCATCACCACTGTTATTCTTAGCACAGAGACTCAGTGTGTACTACACCCTTTCAGTTCTGGGCATTCAAATCGCACCTCTGTCTCTGCACTGGAGTCTGCACCTTCCCTCCGTTTTGTGGGTTTCCTCCTGGTTCCCCCGTTTCCTCCCACAGTCCAAAGTCATCCAGTCAGGCTAAGTGGCATCTGTGTGTTTTTGTGCCCTGTGACAGACTGGCATCTCATCCAAGGTGTAGCCCCGCCTTATGCCCTGTGATGGATTGGCATCCTGTCCAGGGTGCACCCCAGCCCAAAGCAAGCTGAAGTAAAGTCTACCACCCCATAAGCTTGTCATAATAATAATAATAATAATAATAATAATAATAATAATACAAAATAAATAAATGACATAAGTTCATCACAAAAAAAAGAATACTACCATAATATTTTTTATTAAAAGCAGAGTGCTGCATCGTAAACAATCCACCTCACAAAAATTAAGACCATGCAATGAAGCAACATTGGTCCCTTTCATTCCCTCTGGGACAATAAATGCTATCGGGCATGTCAGTATAGTGACACAAAGTCCCTTCCTGCACTTATGCCTGAGAAGCTATCCTGACAATAACCCATTGTCACCTGCAACTTGATATAACCCGATAACAATAGCAACTTTGTGTATAGGGCTATGAGAGACATGCATCACACAACATGCATGATTAGCTGACTGAAGTTATCCAGGGTGAGAAGAGAGAGAGGGACTACCTGTGCAGCTGTACCATTACTACCATGAAAATACCCCCCACAGAATAATCTAGAACATGCTCACAGTGAACCAACAGGCAATTCAGAGACACAGCCTCAGAGCATGTTTTTGGACTGCACGGACACAGAAAGAACATATAAATCCCAACAACACAGACAGAACTGTTGGTGAATCGAACCCTCAACCCTGGAGGAGCGAAGCTGGGGTGCTACCCACCGAGTCGTGACAAGAGGCAAATTATTCTGGAGATCAGCAGTAATGATTCATGCTGCACAGGTCTTAATGGACTGCTGTGTACACAGATGCATTTCTCTTCAAGAGAAAGATTTATTTCAGCAGATTACCTCAGCACTTAGTCAAAAGCAAAAAATATGGGGGAACTGCCCGTTGAAAATGTACCCAAAAAAAACTAGAGCCAAAAAGGAATTAATCTACCAGAAGAGTCAGTCAAAACTCATGCAAAAGCAGTGGAGTATTTATATTTAATATATTTATATATATTCATTACACACACAATCTTGAAAAAGAACAATCATTAAAATTGCAAAGCTTGCCAAGCTGTTTCATATGACAGAATAAAAACGGTTTTAGTGAAACCTCTTGATGATTTCCGTTCTGCAAATCTTATCACCAAGATCCCCCTAGCCCACCCCAGCTCAACAAATTTTATTGCCACAACTTCAAAATGTCATAAAGGTACTAAAAAGTAACATTGCTTTTAATAAATACCATATACTGTGGTATAATGTCCAGAAGGTATGAAAAATTAGATACTGCCCAAGTCTAACCTCCAACCAGCCAACTAACCCAGGCCTGACAACGTGACAATTGCATGTGCATAACATGCGATGTCGATATTAAAATCGCACCACCGTCCTGCACAAGCACACACAGCTCCCTGGTCTAGATGGAAATGGATTTTTTGTGTGTTCAGAGTAGAGTATAAAACTTTTTCCTTCCCACCTATAAAGGCAGTTTCCTTATAAGTTTTATCCTTCCCAGTCTGCACTTATTTTACTACCAACAATCAAAAAGTTTTCATAAATAGCTACACGGCCACCACATTTTAAACTCTGCTAGATATTTCAAGATGGCTGAAAAACATTGGCTACAAGGTCAAGTTATGAAAGGTAAAGGCTAAAATATCTTTACAAAGCGGATGGAGAGGAGACCAGGGCAGGGGCCACAACCAAAAAAAAATGGCCAATGAATCCATTGTAGCACAACTGGGGCAGATCTTTGCCTCTGTGGCTTGTCGAGTCCACATAAGCCAAAAAGGTCAATATGGGCACACGAAAGGTCACGTCCATCCACTGTGACTGACCTCAAGGTTTAAATTGTTCATCAGTTTTCAAAAGTGCGTCAGGAATCGGGAACTGCAAACGCTAAACACAACAAACTGTTCATGAAGAACGGGGGGGGGAAGGCAAACCACATTCCTGGCAGTTATCGCGGCAGAACCGATCGAAGGTCAGTGACATGCCCACAGGCACTGAACCAGAGGTCTGCATTTCAGAGAAATCAGCTATGGTTCATTTTGCATAGCAGGGCAAACACTCTGGAGGATGCTGGCGAACCCTTATAAACATGGAGATGATGCTGAAGCGGCCCAGGTATGAGCCTCCTGCAGCTCAACAAGTAGAGCATTGTTCTAATGGTGCAAAGGTTGTGGGTTCAAATCCAAGGGAGCCCACATGAATGGTAATAATAATAATCACTTTATTAATCCTGATGGGGAACTTGACTTTTTTTTAACATTTCCCTGAGCTTGCTCTTTGTAAGCAAGCTGTCCACACCCAGGGAGCTAGGGTTTAGGGGCCTTTCTGAAGGACCCACAGACGTGCAGAGGATGGGTTTGAACCGGTGACCTTGTGATTACAGGCACACAAGCTTAGCCCACTGAGCCACAGGCTGAGGACACATTCCATTGTTGTTCACTGTGTGCTGTCAACAATCACCACTGATCTACTAGACTAGTGTCAAATGGACGAAAATGCAAATTAACCTTGGAATCATGGGTGGGGGAAGCAACAGTGTCATACCCACAGAAAGCTTTATGGCAACACACCCCTGTCTAGGCAGTGAGAAGCACACATTAACTGGGCCGTTGGCGAAAGGAGAAAAGCCCAAAAACACTCAGGACATACCCATGACAGAGAAAACAAGCCTCACAAGCGAAACTGATCCTCAGTGGCTCATTAGAGGGGAACAGATACACGCTGTTTGACTGACGGCTGCGTTATCGGCGTGGCAAAGCCAGGGGCGGCGGACCACGGACCGGATGTCCCAGGTAATGCGCGGCTTGCTTCATTTGCATATACAGGATGAAGAAGCGTGGTTTGGCTTAGTCCCATGGCAGGCATTTTCACAGCCTTACCTCACAGCGATCACAGGCCCGTTCGTGTCAGAACACAGCTTCCACTTAAAAAAAAAAAAAAAACAATTAATCACATTGCTTTTTTTTTTTAAAAAAAAAAGCTTTTCACATTCTTCCATCCTAGCGGAAAACAGCAATGACCACTGCGAATGGGGGGGGGTCAAGGTCTTTCAGGTTTTGTTTACAGCACCCACAACAAAAGGGTACCCTTTGCAAGACCGCTTCCCCCAACCCAGGGATTCCAAAGGCCTTACGAATGACAGACTGTCCTGGCCATAAGGCCCATGTGAGAAACTGCAGACCCAAACACTGATCAGTCAGTAGGGTCTTCCCTTTAACACATTATACCAGCGGATTTATAATCTGGCTCCGCGTCAGGAAAACCAGGGAGAACAAAAGCCGGCGAAAGGCATGTTTTCGCTCCTAAAATGGTCGTACAGCAAACGTAAATGAGGTGCGCGCATCACTCTGGGACTGATAGTTTTATTCCCTTCGCACCTTTTGAAATGTAAATGTTATGTTCTACAGGGCTGGCCTCAGACACAAGAAGCTTCCAGAACCAGTGAGCGAAGGATGCTTTACTACCCCTTCAGTAGCCAGTGACACTTAGGCAGGTTTAGAAGGTTTAAATGCCAATACTGAAGCATCAGATTTTATTGCGCCTCTCAATACCCACTTGAAGTATCAGTATCAGTATGACTAAATGCCTTAATTTGAACCAAAAATCTAAATTGGACATTTCTTCGTCTGCTACTGCAAAGTCTGAATACCAGCTGCAGGTCCCTGGGCTCTGGACCTCAAACTTCTGTAGCTCCTGGTCACTTTTATGTGTCGCTGGGGTCTTTATGCTAATTAAGCAAGAAAAAAAAAGAAGTTCAATTTCACATGAGTTCATAAGAAACTACACCAACGCACCAAAACGACAGAGGATAAATGAGCTGTTGTGTTAGTTATTTGCGAGTTACTGGGGGGAAATCCATCGCGATCAAAAATGGGACACAGCCCAAGTTAAGTCTGGCCAGTAGTTCGATCTTTCGTTCCCCACACAATAAAAAATTATGTAACGTTATCCTGCAAATAAGAATTGGAAAAGTATCACTCACGGCACTGTTGATATTAGACAAAAGTATATTAGTTAGTGATTTCATATTTTAGCATAGAAAAATCCAGGCACAAGCAAATAATGCATTAATTGTTGCATTACATGTAACAGGGATACAAACATATACAAAAATAAATGCAATTGGGGAAATTCCATCTGCACGATTTCTGCACTGTTGCGTCTCCTTTTCTGCACTTCTGCGCAACTTCCAAGTTAGCGCCAGTGCTTAAGGTCAACCAGTCAGCAAGCTGTCGCTGTAAGAGCCTCCCCAAGTCTTCTAATGAAAAGTACCGAGTCTGGAGTAGGTACTAAAAAAAGGATTCGGGAACTGCCTCCAAGGAACTACAATCAGGCCAGGTTCCTGCAGTGTGAACATGACAAAAGTCCCTGGTTCCGGAAAAAGGTTCTGGTTCCAGAAAAAAAATAAAATAAAAAAGTGGCACGACCAAAATATTATATTAATATATATAAAGAGTGAACGCGCCTATAGGATCCATGAAAACAATTGCCATTTTTTCCCTACAATCCATCAGCTACCTTACAGCACATAACTTTTGATAACCTTTTGAACATTTCCTCATTTCCTCTAAAATGACCCAACAGATCTGCAAAGCAACATATTTTAAAGTGATCAAAAGATTTTACATGCCTTCTGAGAATTCATACTTGATAAATATTTAAACTATTCTACTGGCTGCGTGTTTGGAATTTGAGAATACCTAAATATTCTGACAACGCGGTAGTTCCGTTTAATATATAGTATGTGAGGTGCTTGAGTCTTACGGACAGCAGAGTCATTGCTCCTGAGGACCTATCTGCAGGACTGTAACATGTACAGAAGTCAAAGTGCTTTGATAAGGATCAAGCAGTAAACCTAACACACAATTTAGCCTAAGCTCAACCTACACGGTGGTCTCTCTTCAAACCCGGTGCAGACCCCCAAAACACTCTGTCTAGATGCAAGCCTTGCAAACTACCATGTAGGACTAAGTACACCCGGAGTACCAAACAGGCCCTTAGCCACTGCTAGGTCAAAGTCATGGGTCGGACGGGTAATAATTAACAGGGACCCATCCAGCAGACACATCTACACACGCGCCCAACGCT
Source organism: Cyphomyrus plagiostoma (assembly GCA_019775915.2). Lineage (NCBI taxonomy): Eukaryota > Metazoa > Chordata > Actinopteri > Osteoglossiformes > Mormyridae > Cyphomyrus > Cyphomyrus plagiostoma. The sequence continues at coordinate 10,975,610 of JABFEA020000044.1, forward strand.
CTGCATCGCTTCAGCTCCCCTGGCTCCAGGTCCTCCAGCCTACGACATCATCAGCAGGACATCCTTATTTGCAGTAAGGACACGAAACCGATAAGATTGAATATCATTGTTTAAACAGTCATGCAAGGGCAACAGCCTCTTAATCCTTGGTCAGACTGTTTTCATACACAAAAAGTACATTTGGAAACAGAGTCATGGGCATTTCCAGCTTTATTTTGATGCTCGCTTAGCATAAGGCTGATAGATAATTTGCCTGCTGCCTGAAATCCAAGGATAAACCCTCTCTTCAGTAGGCAACCCGCTGCGCAATTCACATCTTTGCAGAGATGTGACTGAAGGTCAAGCTTTCAGTTCTCTTTCCATGGTATATTAGGCCTTATTTTCAATCCTACTGACACAAATAAATTGCACAAATCCGTAATTAGACACGATTCTCATAGGCTGAATGCCCACATCTGAAGACAGTGTCGTCACGATTCCAGGCAGAGATACCGCTTGGACCAAACGACAAGCCATTAACTTAGCGATCGGAAAGATTCTCGGAAAAGAAAAATATGGTCTTGACATGCCTGGAGGTGGGGCGTCAGGTGACTCGGAAAATGCCACAGTTTTCATAATCATTTCCACTACTTACTGCTAGACCTGCTATAAAAGAACAAAGACACTCATTTGTTTGAAATGATATCTTGTAATGCAATTTGCATTTGCAGCAGTAAATTATGGCGACAGTTATGCAACGACCACAATGAACACAGAGCGATTCGTTTTTATATCCATTTTAATTTACTTTTTATTGTGACCAATTCAGAATTAAGTGACTTAATTCCCCGGGCAGTTTGTCTGAAATTCACAAATTTATTACAACTGCACTTTTAATGTGGGCTTTAATGCAGGTCGAGGGGGGGGGGGGGTGGTATTTTAATTACCTTTTCAAT
>JABFEA020000044.1:10977362-11007583 GCA_019775915.2 Cyphomyrus plagiostoma
TCCAGACCTCTTGATGCAAATCATGACATTGAATGATTATTGCACCACGGAATTAAAAGCAATTTTAATTTTTCTTTTGCACTAAACACTTTGCTGTCATCACATCACCCCCCCACCCCCCCCCCCCCCAAAAAAAAGTGACAGCAGCTAATTAACCACCACAGATACAGTGACCCCAAATTCTGCTGCCATGAGACACTGAGCTTCAACTTCAAGCATTCCGTGAGCCAAAGAGGTCAGGACATCCTCCAAGAATCTCATATCAAGGGTTTTTAAAAATAGGAAATTAATTATACGCAAACATACTCCAACAAAAGCAGCACGCAAGCCATAAAAATATTTCTGTTCACAGTTGGCCTTGATAAGATTTGCTCAGTTTCATGGTTGTTGGAATATTTAGTCTTCATTCTTCAATTCAATTTTCCTCTCAGAATTAACAGAACTTCACTGTGTGGCTATTCGTTCACTGTGTGTCTCTAAGTTGGGGGGAGGTGGGGTGACACTTCTTACTTAAACAATCCACCACTCACAGAAATCTCCATTGTTTTCCAGAGGAGCGGTACCCGAGATCTTGGTGAATTAGATGTCATCATGCCATCAGCAAAATCCACTACAGGATAAAAAAAAAATTCACAGCTGCAGGCCCATTCATTCGATTATGACGTCACCGACAGCTGGGTGTTAAGCACAAAGAGCCCTGCTGTCATGATAAGAGACCCATCTCTTGACGCGGCAGACGGCCTGCGATTAGACGACATCATATGAACGATTCGCCGTATTGTTAATGCTCCTGGCGGCGAGGGGAACGTGAAGCGTCCCGGTTTTTTTCCTCCTGTACCATTCTGGGTCATGGTCAAACGAGGTGATCGGTTTATTATTCCATTGTTCCCATCTGTAGAGGTCAAACAAATCATCATACCCTTTGGCATGACGATACATAGCTAGTCTGTCAGTGTTTCCACGACGCACATTATTGGGATTTTCTGATTTTTACATGCCCTGGCCATCTTGATCGCTATGATAAACAGTTTTGAGGTCAAAGAGCAGGGTCAACCATCAAGCAGTGTCCCTAGAGCAGCTAGGATTAAGCACCTTGCTCAAGGGTCCAACAGTGACATAAAACCTTCCAGACACTGGCACAAAAGTCTAACCTTCTGAGCTAAACAACATCTCATTAACCACAAAGTGAAGTTCATGCAAGATCATTCATGCAATTCTACCAACCTGTCTTTCCTTCCCATCTGCACAACAGAATGCAAATTCCTATAAGCAAACTTTGTCCCCATTGAGCAGAGAACAAATCAAGTCGAAATCAAGTGTCATGGAACAAAGAGGAAGAATCGGACCTGGATACATAATTTAATACGAACAAACAGTTCAAAGTGAAAAAAGATGATCTCCATTCAGAGGCTCAACAAAAGGAGATCTTAAGAAAAGCACAACACAGAGGGAAAAGAACAGTGAATGGATGACCTAGAGTTGTCCTTTTACAGAACCCAACCGTGCCCTTGTAAAACACCAACTGTGAAAGCACCAGAAACTAAGGCAGACTGTTACGGATTCTCACTACGTCCGAGTAACAGCTTTAAACGAAGGCAGTCACAAACGGTCAGAAAAACAACGCTGAGACACACTTTCATCACACCGTTTCAACACAATTCTTTGGGCCTTCAAAAAGGCAGGTCAAAATTCTAGCTAAATTCTAGACATAAATCACAATATTCCATCAAAGATTATGACAGATTATGATAAACACAACTGTAGTGCTGAATATTTTTATGTCTAGCTCTACAAAACTGTAGCCTAAAAATATTATAGCCTAATTATATTAATTGTGTTCATTACATTAAATATTAAATATTGAATATAAAATAGTAACAATAAAATATTAAATACACGCAGCTCTGCAAAATTGTTTTTAAACATGAAGTGACTTCTACCTAGATTACAGGTCCTCGTCGACTTACGACCTATCCAATTTACGACCAATCGAACTAACTGTTATCCCAGGATATGGTACAGTATCACAATAATGAACAAAGAAAGTTAAGATAGAGTACAGTAACAGTATAACTATAATGAACCAAGAAAATCATGATGTATAACAATAATGAACCAAGAAAATCATGATGTATAACAATAATGAACAGAGAAAAGTATGATGTATAACAATACATAATGAACAAAGAAAATTATGATAAGGTATGATTTAAAGATTTTTATAACAATACATTACTGTACAGTAGGCTATACATATGCGACTTACGACCAGTCAGTCGTAACCAATCATGGTCGTAAGGTGACGACGACCTGTATAGCTAAAATTGTGGATCCAGCATGGATATATATTTTTCATACACATACACACACACACACATATATATACACACACACACACACACACACATACATACACACACAAAATATTAGATTTGTCTTGAACTGCATTGTCTGGCAATGGCTGAATAACATTCAGCCATGTAATATACAGCGGTGTTGTCACAGATAAAGGTGTCAGCAGGTCACTGCTAACAAGACCTCTGAGAAATACCAAAATACCTAAAGTTATTATGTTCCTGACAATCACTTATCCACACCAAGGGACAGCAGTAAAACTATTTGGAGAACCATGCAGATCAATTTCTCTGCAACCACCGGGTGACAAGGTGTGGATGCAGAATCTTGGTGCAGATCTGACAGAATTTACTTTTATTTTACTTTGTACTTCTACATCCAGCAGTATAAAGCGTGTTTAATCATTCATATATGGAACGATGCATCAAGTGACAAAGTGAAAAGTAATCATGTGTTCAGTTGCCATCTTCCCCGTTACTTCATAATTTCGCCGAATCTAACATGCATACATTCACATACAGATTGCCTGGCATGCAGGGCCATGCACCGCAAACTTGAGTGCAACAAACAAAAATCTCAAAACAATCCTAACACTCAACTCCAGGTAAGTTTAAGCATGACTGTGTGAGTACAAACTACAAAAGGTTGTGTTAGGAAATCAAGTGAAACATCTGCCCTATCCAAGCAGTCATAAAACACAAACACACAGAGAATGGGACTGAAGCTATAGATCGTGTTGTATGCTTTTTTACATTGTTCACAGCATGCCTATGACCTGCGTCATAGGCACAGCGTGGGAAGGCAGGGTGTATATGAGTGAATGAGATGCATTTTTTGTCGAAGTCCATTATTCTGTATCAATTCTTTAAACAAAATAGATAATATGGCTAACATTATTGTATGAAACCTGTTCAGTGCGAGTATATGTTCAATACAGTTTCAACACTTTTGCATCTCAAAATTAAAAAAAATGTCAGTTGGTTCAACCATCTGAACAAATGACCATATTAAAGAAAACGATCATAAATAAATGAACAACGTCTTATGTATTGACACAAATGCTTGCTTTATGAAGGATTTAATCTGGAAAAAAATATTAATATATTTTGGTCGTGCCATTCTGCGCCCTATACGTGTCTGCAAACGCGGAGTATTGCTGTGATCGGAGAAAGCCGAGCGGTCACTACAGCCATAAAGAATCAGAACATGTGTTTGACAAATGAGAATAAAGTTTGCCCCCGTTGGTCGTGCTGTACTGTACGTCCTAGTTATTTGGGGGGACGGGGACTGAGTCACGTGAACAGCTAGCATACAGTATAAATAGTTGCGTGATAAGCAACAAATTACTGGACACTGTTCATCATCATTGAGAGGTAGGCTCGTCTGTAATGGCCACTCAGGGTAATTATTAGTGCCGTTTTACTGGACACCGTCGTTTCTGAGGCAGTCGACTTGTTCATCTAGTTAAGCTTTGACAGCGTTAGATTTTAATACATTTCCATTTTTCATAAACTCTAAAGATTTCTTAACGTCAGGAGTCTTCTCGGATCAGCTTTGTAGTATTAAGTGTCGCTCTACAGAAGTATATTACCAGCAACTTATTTCGATTTCCTGACTTAGATCTGTCGTCCTTAACTTTTTACTCGATATACACAATCACTTCACGGAGAGCTGCATGGCCCCGCAGTTATGATTCCTCGTGCGTGTGTAAAAGTCTCCAGATTCCACTTGAATCCACATATTTCACATAGGACACGCTAGAACATGAATTCCGCAACAACTGGTCTTAGTTAACAACATCCATTCGATATTATTTTATAGGAAAAGGTTATTTTAGGTAAACAAAAAAATAATAATAATAACGAATGTATTTCGTATTGTTTAACTACACTCTCCAAACATGCACCCAGATAGTTATAAACTCAAGCAACAAATCAAACTAAAAGTTATACAAATAACTAGCTGTACTCTGGTTTCAGGCGGAAATCACACGTTAATGTCACAAGAGTTGAGAATGCCTATCCAATGAACCGTCCGTATGCAACTTTCCATATTCCAGGGCAACTTGTTGCACACTTGTGAAGCTGGAGCACAGTGAACTCGGCACCTCTAATGTGGAATCATGCAATCACTAATACAAAAAATTAAGAAACCACAATATTAAAGCTCTGACCAGTGTGGATTTAACAGACCCCCAACTGAAATATTCACCTCACCTGCACAGAGTCACTTTCACCTGCAGTAGGACAGGAGGCCATGTTGCAGTACTTTCACCAGGTTTAAAAGAAAAAAAAATCTTCTCTTCTCCGGGGTTGCAGTCGGTCAGAGTCCCGGATCATTCATAAATATTTGACGGAGACCTTGCTGCGGGTATGAACTCGTCTCAACGCCACTGCTGGAGTTGTCCTGACTCCACGCGTTTTCTGCTCCAAAGCGGCGTTTTGTTATGCCGCAGGATGGACAACGCAGGTAAACTTCGCTCTGCAGGTCTGTTACCGGAGCTAGAAGCAGCCCTGCACTGAACCATCAGATAACACCCCATGGGGGCAGGGTGCGGCTCGCATGAGCCGCGAAAAAGACTAGTTTACAAGCATACAAATAGTGTTTTTACTAGTTTCAATAAAATTTGGAATTCTCATTTACGCTGGCAGCACGTTTGTACTGTATTATTGTCGTACGACAGTATACAGTGATATGACAATTGTATTTATGTCTATCACATGAACTAGCGTGTCATTTTTCATGATTTTAAAATCGTGTATGCGCACTAATAGCAAACCCAGAACACGTATATGAGGATGCATGGTCACTTGTAAGTACTTCGTTAAGTCGTCACAAAAATATGTCCCCGTGTCTTCAGTTTAAAAGATTAATTGTGTTGTATTTTACAGAGAACCAAGCCAAACGCTTGAACATCCTTAAAAGTTTGTCACAAGTTTTACATACAGAATTAATTAGGACAAAAAAAATCCTGTGTGGTCCCTAAATTAACTAAAACTTTCATTTGCTCCCAAAGCGTTTGTAAAATCTATGTATATATTGCAATATTCTTTACAACTGGCGACAGCTCCAATAAAAAGTTCATTGTCCCCAACTGAAAGTCTTTTTGTGAACGCTAGAGGGCAGTGTCCATGGTCACTGACAGGAACCATTGGATTTTTGCATGTCTGGCATTTGCACGACTTGCATCACTTAGTGTCTTAGTACATTCGCCGTTTGAACACACGCAGTTACGGCTGAGCAGCTTCCTTTCATAGAGGAGCAATCTTGGGACGTCATGTTAAAACTTGTTAAGGTGATCAAAGTCTACACACCCGCTGCTGCTCACAAAACTCGCCCGTGATTACGTATGACCGTAACAGTCTTCTCAGACTAGTATTCCTGAAAGCCACATTATCGGAACTTTCCCTACCAATGAGAAACATATCACAGTAGTTACAGCCATACATGGAGCTGCTCTTTATTTCTACTTTCGTTCAATCACTGTAACCGGAAACACCAACAGAAGTTGCTTAATATTCATGTTTTCCCCATCTACATTAATTAACCATAAGCCATAATTAGGAAACCACTACATAGTCAAGAACACTTCGAGAGTATTTGGTGTTGTGACTATCCAACATCGTCCACTCCACTGCCACCTAGTGTCAACCACCATCACCACAACAAATGGCTCCCGCAGGTGTGTTTTCTAGGGTGTCGCAACATTAAATCTAGTTCTGCGCCACGGCTGGGTCGGGTGCTTGTAACAAAAAGTTTAGTCCATAGTGTAATTACATCCCATATTGTAGAAGGTGGCCAAATGTCTCCAAAATAAAATTGTTTGGGCAAGTGCGTCACGGAACCCCAGTCATGTTTAGCGTCGGTTGACCCGCAGTTTAATAGATCTGTCCGGGGGGTTGTATTCTAAATGTACGGCTTAGTGTACCAGCGCATAGTTACCAAAAGACTAATTGTACAGCCATGCCTTAAATCATATGATCATTTACCGTACATGTGTTACAGCAGTCATAATATTAACCAATTTCGTAAAATTGGTATTATACACGTCTTAAAACTACATAATAATAATAACATAACACCTTATTCACTAATAAGCGGATTTTTTAAAACTAACCCACATGTAGAGTAAGTATTATTAAAATGTGACACTTGCCAATACGGGAGTTACACTTTGCAGTTAATATGCGTTTACTAATATTTACTTCTGTCTTATATATAATGTTCAAGGGGCATTATATTTGTAATGGTATTAGGTGGGGATTCAAGATAAAGATGATGCTGTAAGTTCTTTCCAGAAAGTAAGTTTTCATTATATGCCCGCATACTCACCCTACCTAGTCTTTATCAGTGCATTAAATTGTTTTATAGTTTCAATATTCTTTACAGAATCCCTTTGGTTGAGGGAATAAACCCTCAATAACCCTACCTCCCGTACCACATTCCGTGTCCAATCTGCTTGACAACCTCACCGGTAAGCTTTATATTACTGCGGTCCTAGCGCGCGTGTCCGCCGACGGGCGCGTCCTCGCGACGCCGCCCTTTAATAACGACCTCGCGCTGCTGAAGTTCAGCGTCCTGATTGGCCCTTTTGAATGTAGCGCGCGGTTGCTTGGATTTGAACTGCTTGAGTGTAGCCGGTTTGAAAGCCCATGATGCACATTTGACTTCCAGGGTGAGCTGGGTGAGGGAGAGTAACGCTGTCCTCGGCAGGAAAAAAAGGTATGGTTTATTTTTTCTATTAAAAAAGCATAGTAATTACACTTCCAGGTGGCATTTTATAAACACGCCATTTTAAGTTGTAATGCTGAGCAAAGGGCTAGTTAATGAGTTGGTAAAATACTCACTTCTGCATATTGCTTTATTCTTTGCCATACTTATTAATGTTACAATAGCTCTTTATAATTTTGTGACCAGTTAGCGAAGTTAACTAAAGTATGTGTAAAGGTATAGATATCGACGTGGCTTTTAACAGTTATCTGGGTATTCGGTTAGCATGCGGGGATGATGCAGGGTTTACTCACGGATTAGGCCGCTTATGACTGGAGGGGTCTCTTGTCTGAAATGGCTGCTAAAGGAGGGGATAGTTAGCTGGTTGGATGGTGGATGTTGAGTTTACCGGGATGTACAGGTAGAGATGCGATCCGACCAAGCCGCAATGCGGCGGCGTGTGCTTCCGCTAACTGCCGTAGAGCTGATGAACTATCCACTCAAAACAGACAATTACACCTATTTGTTCTTATTAAATATTAATTAGCTAGTTATTTTATATACGTTTTGGTAATCTCACGCGTCTTTTTAAAAGTTTCTGTTCGTCTAGTTCAGGAGTCTGTTCCAGTTCCAGTCTGGAAGAACCCCAGCCCTGCACACTTTTGGGTTTCTCCCCATTTAACACGCCCGATTCTACTTCCCTGCGAATCACCACTCATTTCTTGAGCTGAATCAGGTGTGGTGGAACAGGGAGAGAACTAAGCTGCGCTGGGGTCCTGCAGGACTGGAGCAGGGATACCCTGGTCTAGTTGTTTGGGAATGCCTTGTTTTATGTTATGTAACGTGTGTTATACTGCTTTCTGTCTTTATTAGACAACCACACCAATGGAGGATTACTTAAAGATAGAAAAAATTGGAGAGGGTGAGTCTGGAATTTTTTTGTCCTTGGCGTTCTTAGATCCGATTTTCACATCTCTATCTGAATTATCCCAGTGGGTTTTTTGTTTACTGCCATCTGATATTAAATGTGTTGGCATGGTTTCAGTAATGTCCCTTTTCAGGTACCTATGGCGTTGTGTACAAGGGTAAACACAAGTCCACGGGCCGGGTGGTGGCTATGAAGAAGATTAGATTGGAAAGTGAGGAGGAAGGAGTTCCCAGCACAGCTGTCAGGGAGATCTCATTGCTCAAGGAACTGCAGCATCCCAATGTTGTGTGGTATGATTGGCTGTTCTGATTATATACAAAGAGTAATGAAGTATTAGGGTGGAGTACTGTTGAAATTCACTCTTTCTTTTTTTTTATACAGCCTTTTGGATGTTTTGATGCAGGAATCTCGCCTCTACCTCATCTTTGAGTTTCTTTCTATGGATTTAAAGAAATATCTGGACTCAATCCCATCTGGGCAGTACATGGACCCTATGCTTGTAAAGGTCTGGCACTTATTTGATTAACCAGGTTCATTCAACTGGAGGATTGTGTGTGTGGGTGACTTGACTAGGGGGGTGTTCCTTGAAGCAGGATTTCTTAATTAGCTGGGTCAATTTAAGCTTGAAGTCATAATTGTCCAATAAGAGTTTAGGTGAGGAGCATTCCTATTGGACAAACATGACTTCTAGCTTAACCCAGATCACTGTCTCATGGAACAACCCCGAGGTCAGTTAAGTTGAATTTGAGTGTTACTTGTGCATCACATTGTTTAATTAGGTTTGTCTTTTTCCTTCTAGAGTTATTTGTATCAGATCTTGCAGGGGATAGTCTTTTGCCACTGCAGAAGAGTTCTTCATCGAGACTTGAAGCCTCAGAACCTGTTGATAGACAACAAAGGCGTTATCAAACTGGCTGACTTTGGGCTGGCTCGTGCCTTCGGGGTTCCCGTTCGTGTTTATACACATGAGGTAAACATGACTGTGTTGGTGTGCCTGTCTCGAAACGATTTTGGCTGAGTTTGGTATCTCTGCTTGTTGCCTTAATTGCCCCTGAAGGTTGCTCAAGTGCCATTTTGTCATACAGGTGGTGACACTGTGGTACAGAGCTCCTGAGGTTCTTCTCGGTGCGTCACGCTATTCCACCCCTGTGGATTTGTGGAGCATTGGCACCATCTTTGCGGAACTGGCCACAAAGAAGCCCTTGTTCCATGGGGATTCAGAAATTGATCAGCTTTTTAGGATTTTCAGGTATATTCGTGTGCTGTTACTAATGTTTACATTTCAGCTTTGGAATTCTGAATGGCCCACCTCCATTGTGCGTGTATAGTTTTTCTGCTGGGGTTTACTTTTATGGGATTTGTCAGTTTTATACAGTGTCTTCCAGCTTCCTCCTGTCCTGAAAGGGCTCTGTATTGTGTGCTTTAATGTATCACAAGAGTTTTACTAAATTTCTTTACATTAGGACCCTGGGGACTCCAAACAACATTGTGTGGCCAGATGTGGAATCCCTGCCTGACTACAAGACCACATTTCCCAAGTGGAAGTCTTGTAGCCTGTCTTCCTTGGTGAAGAATCTGGATGATGATGGCATCAACTTATTGTCGGTAAGGTTGCTGTAACTGCTCTTGTCAGTTATTTTATTTCAGTCTCGTAGTACTGTAATTGACCTTTCCCCCTTTTTTGTTCTTATAGAAAATGCTGATATATGACCCACCGAAGCGGATCTCAGCTAGGCAAGCCCTGAGCCACCCTTACTTCGATGATCTTGATAAAAGCACACTCCCTGCCAGCACCATTAACAAGTATTAAACGTCTGAGCGGGGACCCCTCCACCTACCCTTAATGGGTTTGTTTCCTTGTTTGAGTTTGTTTTTCTTTTCATTATATTCTTTCTCATCTTGTATGCAATCTAGCTCTGTAAATAGTCTTGTTTTGGCATACCTTTCTGTAATATATATACTGTATACCTATCAGGCTGCCAGGCGAGCAATTTGTGTATATTGTGTATATGATTATCTTCATTATTAAAATGGACTTTTTGAAATCCCAGGAATAATGTCTTGCCTAACAATCACCATATATCCTAATTGTTGCGAGTGTATGTTCCTTTTTTTTCTTTCTTAATTTCTAGCAGAAGCAAAAGGAATTCTCAAAAGTGAGGCCATCTTGCCCTACTTTATAAGGTTTCATTTTCGATTTTGCAATCTGGCTTTCAGCCGCCAGGTGTCTCTCTAACCACGACTTTTGCGACGTTATTGCAAGTCATCCTGTTTCAGGACAGCAAGGCTGCAGTGAAGCTAATGAAGCCAAAAATGGCACATGAGCTCGTGCTACATTCATATTTTTCGTGTAGAACCCTGTCATGCTATACTGAAATCAAATATTAATCACAGATTACGGTCAGAATGCAGGGTTGTGGGAATAACCAGATCAAATCTCCGTTCAAAATAACGGGACATTTTTTCAGATTTTTATTCAAGTAAATTCTTTGCTTGACTGTTCTGAATAATGGAAACCAAAGTCATTAGACCCTTGGGCAGAATATTTAATCCCTGTATTTTTAGATACGGTAGGTAGAGACAGGAAAGTATGTGAAATGCTGCTTGAAAGAAATATGTGACTACTGCATAGTGTTAAATAACGACACCCTCTATTGTCCACATTTCTATGTTCGAGCTAAATCTGTTTTTAGATATATTTTATAAATGTTATTATTCAATGTTGATTTCATGCCCCGCTGGAAAGATGTGCGCTTTGACAAAGTGTGGATGTCGCCGCAGCGTACCAGTGACCTTCTCCCGCCTCCCAGTGTGAGTACCTTTCCTCCGCAGTTCAGCCCTGGATCCGACAGTCGGCCAAGTCGGGGCATTAACAGGATCTTCCACCGACGGTGAAAAAACACGTCATAAGCGCAATGCACTCTGTTCCCAGCCAAGTCAAGTTATATAATGAGATTTCGTATTGATGATAAGCACAGGCGATGTGCAGAACAAGAAAGGAACGGACAGATGGAGGAAAAACCTATTTTAAATAGGGCACAGAAATACAACCTTATCACAAGTTATACGTTCAATAACCTGCACAGTAAACCATGTAACAGATTTTTTTGCAATTAGCAATGATCACAGAATGTAAGTACACGGGATTTGTATGCAATCTACAATATAAGCTTGTGCGAACCTCAGTTGTCTGTCATTCTGTCTGCACGGCAAGATATAATGTACCTACTATTTTTGCAATATTTATTTTTAGAGATCATGAATCTTTAAGCATTTTGAGAGCTTAGATTATCGACTTCCTATTAAGGCTCACAATGCCGAGTAACAAACCATATGCATCGTTATCCACCGTTCATGCTTGGCATTGCTGATGAATAGTGTTACTGAGCAGCAATATGTTGGAAATCTTTAATGCTGTGCCGTAATTTACAGAAAGAGCCCACCATAGTACAGGGTTTAAAATAGAGATTCGTTCCTTATACACGCTGGAGGAATGTAGCCATCCAATAGCTGCGCAACTAAGCTTGTCAGTTCATGACAAAGTACCCTTTTATTTCCGCAGAAGGTCACGAAAGTTGATTTGAGGATGGAAAGTTTTGCGTCAGTATATATACATTTCACAAATCAGGTTGTCTGCTGTTACCCCTGGAAGGTTCCCCGTTTCTGACCGGGGTTCTTGTCGATTCCCTGTATGCCTCTAGATACGTCTTGTGCGTTAATGTTCCTGCCCACATACATGATTGCACATGAGAGGATTTGTAAATGTCATTATTGTGGTGTATTTTTTTGTTTTAAAAGAGCTTACACCATGTATATCTATATTTCTGCAGTTTTCATATCTTAAGTCGTATCCTACAATGGGTTTGCGTTCCATCCTGGGTCGTTCCCTGCTTTGCGCCCATACCCTCCGGGATAGGCTCCGGACCCCCCGCAACCCTGAATAGGACAAGCGGTTTTAGAAAATGGATTGATGGATGGATATCTAAAGCCATAAATAGCCGCATGTACTACCTCAGTAGGGTAAATGTGACTTTTTTTGTCACCCTCGGCTGACATCCCAGCAGGGCAGCATACAGCCTACGTGTAATTTGTTAGACAGACAGCACATCGGCCTGTCTCAGTGACGGATAGCGACTGGTGTGAGATGTCATATTATAGAATGGGAAAGGGGGACTGCAGAGATCCTTACGCTTTCGCCGGCCAGAAGTCACGTGGTTTTGTATAGAACTCGACATTCGCACTCCTCGTGTTTAAATTAACTTGTGGCACAGGCGATTGTTCATTAAATATTGTTTAATTAAAGCCAGTTACAGCCTGAAATAATCAGATCTGTTTTAGGTACTTCAATACACTAAACAAAAATACATTTTTATATATGTGCTACGTGTTTGTGCCACAAAAATTGTACAACGTCTGTAAAATGAGAAAAGGTATAACAAATGTCTAATGCTAGATTAAAACCCATGATTGGACTAATCGTCACACACATTTATGTATTACACTATACATCAGGCACTGTAAATTAAATTGTGCGTTAATTGTATTACGGGAGGGCTTTTAAGCACTCGGCAATAAAAGCGCATTGCACTTAAGTAAAATCAATTTATTCAATAGTGTTCCCTTTAAAAAATAAATAATTAAACAAACAGCTTTAAAGATAATGATCAGCACGATCAAAGGCCTTGGACAGCAAGAACCAAATGAGCCAGCCACTTGGTATCTAGCAGCTGATGAGAGGTTTTGCGCATTCACCAACGATGACAATCACATGGTATCTAGTAAAGATTGACAATCTACTTCATTGACCGCTTTGGTTGACTAAGCTTAAAAAACCTACCCAACAAATACTTGTCTCCCCCCCAAAGTTTCAAGGTTCACTATTCCAGTTTAACAGCAGCAGCAAAAAATGGTTTTGAAACAGTTTCTCAAAAATATTCACAAACACGTAAAATTCCTCTACCTAAATACAACAATGAGATATGCTCTTCAAAGGCGGAAGACCTGCAGCTGAATTCATACAGCATGACTGGAATTCCACTCCATAATATCTGCACATTGTACACTCCTAACAGAGTACTGAAGGCTTTTCTATCGCCTTATTTTACATATCTTTTGATAGACATTAACAGACTGTGATTAACTGTTGAAATGGGTAACAGCTAGCAGAATGGTCATAATAGATGAGAAGCTGCTAAGTTGTAATTTAGAGTTAAGGTCCATATCAAGTAAACCCTGAACTAATTTACAGTACTAAGCCCTTCTAATTACAAGAGACAATTCTTTAAACACAGATATCAATGCTGTGCGACACCAGTACATTGAGAGGTTTTACAAAAATAATTCCACAGCTGCAGTTAAATGTGAAATTTGCAGCTCCGGCTGAAACCTGCCAGGGTGTAGATGGTGCCTCACTGACAGGTTCCTCTTTTTGAATAGGCAAAAAGAAGGTTATTGCATTCGCAGTTCTGCCTAAACCCAGTCGAGGCTGCCGCTAAGCCTGACAATCAAGCTGCTGTGAGCTCACAGGGCTGTGTGTCGGTGACAGACACACGGCAAGCACAACGCTAGACACGCGAGGGGCTGAATGACGGCCCGGCGTTAGGAGCGATCTTACCGCTTTAGAGCTAGCGATCGTTTATTGCGTCAGGAGCTGGCTAAATACGATTATTACTATAACTACTGTCGCGGTGATGAGTTATTAAGTACTTGATTGCCTCACCAGATGAATCAACATTTACAATGGAAACAGATGCCACTCGTAATGACACCTGGTGTGATCTATTTACCGTACTTTCCATCTTAACGGATGCTGTAAATGACTTTAAACATCGACTAATTTGACATAGGTGCCTTTTCAGCACGTCAAACCCAGCCATCAATGGAAAAAAATAGCCACAAATACAATCCACAAATACAATCTCCATCCACTGTAGGCAGGAAGTTGTGTCAATATGGAGACCGTTGGGGTCAGGTTGGGGGTGCCATGGGATGGGTGTGGTGTCAACTGTATGCTTTGATGACCTGCGTTGTCTGGGTGGGTGGCTTGTGCTTCAAACCTGAAGAGGGTTATTGTTTGCCCAGTGTTTTGTATGTTAACAGACCATCAGTGCACCAACAGGCACAATCTCTTTAGGTCAAGATGAAGAATTACTAGATATAAAATGCTGACGGTGTCCCAGAACACAGCACCCAATCACAGAGCCTGATCAAAGCGGCCAATCCCAGCGGGGCTTTCATGCCACCATGGTGGAGGTGCTCCAGAAGCACCACCTGCGTCTGGAATGGTGCTTGTTGAGGACTAGTTCCTCCTTCTCTCTCTCCTTCTTCACACGCTGGTAGTGGTCCTCCTCTTTCAGGTACCACACCGGGGGCCACCTGTGCTTCTCAAAGTACTCCTGGTTCTCTGCCCGAATGGAAAAAGAAGAAAAACAAACTTACCCCAATCGCTTTCCAGTACTTCTCCTAATGCTTGGTCAGTGAATAAACAAAATGAGATTTCCTCCACTTGTTATGGTCGAATGACGTCATGGTTTAATGAAATAATCTCTCAGTAAACCACTCAGTACTTAAAAGGATAAGGATTCTTACCGGGTAATTTGGACTTGACTTCTTTGCGGTAATTGGCACAAACATTGTTGTAGTGAGTACATATGTGATGCAAGCACCAAGCAGCTAGCTGATTAGCATTATGGAACTGTAGAGAAAAAAAACATCAAAGGAGGTCCTACATTTTTAATCTGATTCCTTGAGGGTTTTATTTTCCATCCCTGGTTGTATTAACTATAAGGAACCTGAAAGTGTTGTTTACACTGTGGTATCACACTTACCTGAGCAATTTCAAGGTAGGTGAGGACTTCTCCGTCTATGTCCTGGGCCTCTTTCGAAGCCTTTGTCAGCTCACTGACAGCATACTGCTCTGTGGGACAAAGCGCAGTTCGATTATGACTTGACAGATGTTGCAGGCTAGTCACTGCACATCTGTGGATATGGGTGACCTGAATGATTGATGAGGTTGCGACCTCAAAAAGCAGGCAAGAAAACCAAAAACCCAACTCAAGCTAATCTAAAATACACATGGAAAAAAATATCTATGAAAAACACAGTAACACCAAAAAAGTGCTGATATCTCGCTGGATGGCTAGGTAAACATTGATTCAGTTCCCAAACCTCTCCTCAGGGGCACTTCAGCCATTCCATGTATTTGTTAAAATTTCTCCACCAGTAATTAATTTACTTAGTTAACTCAGTAAGGTGCTCATTAGACAAAGAAGGTGGGTGTAATGACTGAGTCAAAGAAATACGTGCGTGTATGAGATGGTTGCTACAAATACTGGGGTGACTTTGGGAGAGGTTTTGAAATGTCATAGATCGACACCCACATGAAGATAATTTAAATATAATTTTCATTGACTGCATAAGACTTTTGCACAATTCTGTATACACACACACGCTGTGGTCTATTTGTACATCATTATCCCCATTGTATCCTATTCATTACTTATTAATTGTTCACAAACTCTTATATTGCATTGTCCGATACGGTCCTATTGTCCGCATGTGTCCCTGGCCCTAGCCTCAGAATTCCACCTCATTCCATCTGAATACATGTGACGATGATGCTTGAAAGGTGAGACCTGCGATTACCATCCACTCTGAACTTAACAGTGTGAACCGGTAGTTTTAATGCAGTCAGGCCTATCTGGGCAGGTGATATTTCAGATCAGTACCGTTTTATTTTTTCCTCCCGGATGTTATGCTGGCCACCATCCCGAGGCTGAGGCAGACTCCAGACGAAGAGCACTGACCTGTCAGAGCTACCAGGCGAGGAAGGCACAGTCTGTTGGCTAATGCCATCAGCTCTATTGGGTCGAGGTCTGCCAGCGGAGACAGTTGATTTGTGTACAGGTACTCCAACACTGCCTGCATGCACACCCTGCTGGTGTTGGGGAAGGAGACCTGACACACAATATGGGGCACAGAGGGGGGGGCGGGATAGGATGGGAGTGAGGGAATGGTGTTGAGTCAGAGTGGAGCCTGAATATCTTGCAACATGTCGCTGGTGACAGATATTCCTATTGCTGGAACAGGTTTGGGTAAGAATGTTCATTTATTCATGCCCATACACCGAGGTTAATACCAGTGAGAATCCCAGTTTACATTTATACATAATTTAATCATGATATTGTCATCCCAATTTTAATTTCCCGAGATTATATTATATACATACAAACACACACCCCATTTGATTATCACATTTTCATACTGATTAAATTTGAATTTGATCCAATTACGTTTCGCAACACGCTTTTACTCCTTCAAGTTACGAACATGTCATCATCTCTTTCCTGTATGACTATTTTACATAACATGTTTACATTCTATCCACGTCTTAACTGCGTTGCCCTTGAAAGGTAAGTCATTTTAATAATTGTTTGATTGTCGAATAGAACCGCGCAAATAGGAAACATACACAAAAGAATGTTTTGTGAGTGTTTTTCTGTTTGGGTACCAACTGTGTTTCCTAGATAAATATAAATGTGAGATTACACAGTCTGTTCTGTGATGCTTTCCAACAATTCAGACCAGTGCATGAAAAATCCCAGCTATTTTAATAAAGTGTGACCTGCAGAGTTGCGGCAAAGCATCTTGCACTAAAAGGTACGAACGCCGACATGTGCAGTCCAATATAAAATGATCATGGCAGCTGGTAAGGAACGAACCAAACGTCTTGGGTTGTTTGAGTGTTCTACCATCTAACCTGAATCACAGTGTATTAGCAGACAGTGTAAATGGCACATATGTGATAAAAATGTCCATCTGGCATCATTTACGCAAATGAATGATCTCTGCATATTCCATCTATATTTCTCCTCCTACATAAATCATAGAACAGCTTCTAGCACAACATGTGCAGTTAATTTAAAACCCTGCTTAGAATTCTCACCTCCTGAAGCATTTCTATCAGACGGGTTAGACTAAGACTCAATCTTAACTCCTCACCATTTTCAGACATTCGTAATCATGTCGTACAGATAAATTCCTACGTAAATAGATTACATAACAGTCCTCAAGGGCGAAGGCTGCGGCCGGACAGCCAAGCTGGGTTGACGCAGAGCCAAGTGTTAGTCAGTATTGACATTCCTGCGATGCGCTACATTTCAAAACAAAAGTAGGACACCTCCAAGCTAAAATAAAACTGTCCTCGTTCGTATCGTATCTGGGCACGAGATGTTAGCCAGGAGCGATGCAGGTCCTTAAAGATGCATCGGGGCGCTATATGCAGGTTCCGTCTATCCGTTTCAGTGAAACATGACATCAAGGACATTTTAAGGTTTCCTGGCAACAGGCACCTCCCCCTCGCTCGAATATTCCGTCACAGTTGTTTGCTTTATTGTTATCTACAGCTCGCTTTGTATGCGACAGGAGGCAAACTGTAAGCATATCCCGCAGTTCTCCGTACCAGGGTGCAGAGTGTCCCAAGAATAGAATCTGTGCCTGCTGTCATCACCAAGTAACCAGCATCACCCAGAGAATACAGTGACCTGTCAAGGCATTTCACAACTGCGTACCTATGACTCAAAACTTCTCTAGTCAATTCACTCGTTTTAGCTTTAACAGCTTTAAAGATGCATCTATTATAATGTCACAAAATTATACAAAAAAATCTAGGCCTTACACATGACAGCCATGGAATATTATGGGATGGTCCCAAGGAAAATATATACACAGTATAGGTCTATTCATATTTGACTCAATCAATTTAGCACAACAGCATACGTTCAAGAACGCTGTATTTTGATTGACCGAAATGACTCGAAGATGTGATGTATTTTGTGTGCGTGTGAAACGGAACCTAGCACCACCTGCATGGAAGTCAGCTAAGGTTCAAGGTCAACCCTCACCAACGTAATGCGAGCCTCAGTTAGTGTGTCATTTTGTGGATGGTAGGAAGTCATTGATGTTGAGGGTTGCGGATGTACCTGGTTATTGGAGCTCTCCAAGAACGAGCCTCCGAACAAGGCGGCCATCCAGTCGCAGCTGGAAATCAGCAAAGGCTTGTGGGCATTGATGGTTCCATCATCCAGCCTGAATGTGACATCTGCCAGAGCCGCACGAAAAACATAAACGACGATGAAGCAGGGATCTCGGGGGATTGAAGCCCGTCGGGTTAGAAAATATCGGCACGTCACCCGCTTCCCTTTTCACATAATGAAAAGGTCAGCCTGTGCTCTATCTGCTGAAAGATTTTCGGGCAAATTTAACAAGAACTCAAAAGCTTGTCGAGAAATCCATTTATTGACATTACCGTGACAGCGAGTGGTGCCTTAGTGGATAGAAATTCTGAACAAACATTTCAAACATCATTTCACATATCACAGCTGTTAAATGTCTGGAGTAAGAAATTCACACATAGATTGTGGGGGGGAAAAGGAGTGATTTCTTACCTGTAAACGTATCCTTAGCCAGGCATTCTTTGATCCTGTTTGCTTTTCTGACGTGGAATGCTTTAGTGATTTCTTGATTCATAAAACCCTCTTTGTTCATGATGTTCTCCACCATCATTCTGAGGTCAAACACCTCAAGGAGTTCTGCTATTTGTGCAATTTTCATCAAGTCCTTCTCCTTCTCATCCAGCTCTCCCGTGTACAGGAAGCGGAGGACTGCACAGAATGGACCAAGCTGGATGGAACAGTCCATCTTCACCACTGTCATGGGTGCCAGGGTGTTGGTCACTGGATTGATTATGGACTCTTTGTGGATGCTGTAGAAAGCCTTGCTCCAAGAAGCCAGGGACAGTTTTGTCCTTCTGTGCTTCCCGCTGAAACTCATCATCTTCAAGGTGCCATCGCTCTTGGATGTCCTGAGGGAGCAGGGGGAGAGGGTGTTCAGGTCAGCCGCGTCTTCCTCTGTGTCCAAGCTGAGGGTCCTCATCAGGTGATCTCGCCCAGGCCGCTTGGTCACAACCAGGCATGGCGACTCCTCAGATAGGTCCATCTGAAAGAGGTCGTAGAACTTTGAGGATGAGGTAGACAGGTAGATCCTGTGAGCAAAGACATGGATGTGGTCCTGCAGGATGAACATCACATCAGCACAGAGCGGCCTGTCCAGAAGGTGCCGGGAGCCATTGCTGTTGTCGGAGGGACACTCGGGAATCTTTATCAGCGGCGGGGGAGCCTTGGGGGGCAGGAATGGCGCCTGAAGAAGAGGCTTCTGGACTTTGCGCAGGTGTGATTTCCAGAACTGCAGGTGCCTTCTAGAGATGAGAGCAGCTCGAATGGCATTATCAAAGATGTCCTTAATGCCAAACTGGTCAAAGACACTGGTCTCATAGTAGGGAATGCCCAGCTCTTTAGCCACTTCTCTGCCACTCTCGGGTGGCAGGATGTCACATGGTTTTATAGGCCTGTTCAGGAATTAAGGTGAAATCAGTCCATTTCATATAATCACCCCATTTACATAATGTCCTTATATACAATATCAGCACTGTCAGAAATATATCATATATATATTTATTTAAAAACTGTTCATTAGCATTAGCTATATATATTAATTATATTGACCAGCTGACCAAACCAAAGGTACAGACCCAGTTGTATATTTATATGTAATGAAGACTGTTTGACTTGATTGGAACAGAATGAACAATATTTTGCTGGGTTATTACCATGAACTTGACCTTTGATGGCGAAAGAAGAAATATGAGGAAAAGAAGAAGTCAAACTGTATCTGGATATCTCTACCTCGCCAGTGGTCGTCGAGCTCGATTGACGGCATCCAGGTCCGCGTACCGCAGGTCGAGCTGGCAGCCCACTAGGATGACGGGTGTTCGCGGACAAAAGTGCTTGATTTCCAGATACCACATGGTCTTCACGTGATGGAGGGAGCTAGGATTGGCGATGGAGAAGCACAGCACCACCACATCTGACCTGCAAGGGGACAACGGGAGAAAACGTCGAAGCAGCAGTCTGACGTTGCCGTCGCCAGGCCTGGGAAGGGCGAGGTGCAAACACGGACAAGGACAACGACTACGGCATGCTAAAATAACCAGCACGGGTGTCAAACATCACAGACGCCAAGCGGTATCTGCCCGGAAGCACTACGGTCCTAAAGAACCCCACATTCATGCACAATTCCCACATTATCAATGTCAGCCTGAAGGACTGCCACATTGACCTCTAAAGACTTGGCGAAAAGATTGCCTCGTCCACACCCGCCTCTGGGATGGCTTGACAGCTTTAGTGGAGAGCCCCCCACCCCCCCACCGGCAATGCTTTTTCAGACTGCCACGTTGAGGATCGTTACCAAGGTAACAAAAACAAAAAACAAAACCATGCAAACAGAGGGACACAGTGCTGGCACACTTCTAGGTTAGTACACTGTCTATCCTGAAGAGACGAGGTTCATATCACGTGAGGAAAGAAAAAAAAAACAAACAAAGCATATATGGTCACTGGTCTGTCTTTTCAACAAAAGGAATCGTGCACCACTATCTTACTCGGCAAGCAGCGGGTGCAGCGTCCACGCCACACAATACTTCATTTCATTTGCAACCAGACTCAAAGTGCATAGAGCATGAGTATTGAGGAGGTATGTGACTACAGAACTTACAGTTTCTCTCATTGCCAAGTCCTGAATATAGCTCATAGGCAGCCTATAAACAAAAACAAGTACAGTACAACACTGCAATTCGGCTTCTTTTTGATTCAGCAACACAAATCACATTTTAAAGGGTCAAGAACGCGCCGCAGGTTTCCAAAAGATGGCTTTACGGGAGTGATTTCACTGCGGCTGAGTACATGCACCACTCGTGTCTGGCACACCATCAAATATCATGACATAGGGATGAACGTGAGCAGTCGTTGTGATGTAACAGAAACTGATTGGTTGGCTAGACATCTTACAGATTATCTGTTTCAACTTAAAAATCGGGGTGAACCGGTGTCACTGATGTGGGAGTCAATCTGCCTCACTGGGGAAGAACCACTGACTGAGACTGAAGGGAAACATTCAAACAAACAAAGGGAAACAGTTTACTGATAAAACCTTTCATCCAAGGATAAAACAGGGACATGGATATATATATATATATACACACACACACATATACACACACAGCCTGGAAGGTTGGCAGTGATACACCTTAAATTGATCGATTCTGCCCCTGCAGCTTCAGAGTACATATAGTAAGCATAGACAGGATGATAGTCTGTACTGCTAAACCTCTGGTTAAGTTTAGCTCTTTAGGTTTTTATCTGCCCACGCTGAAACGGATGTGGTTTCTGTCATGGATTTGTCTGCTATTCTGCCTCCTGTCAATTCACCAACATCAGGTTTTCTATGCATTAACTAAAACAAAGATGGATGCAGGGGGCGAGTACAGTCTCTGCATCTGCTTAGGAACACTGTCTGTAAGGTCGCATGCAAATTGGCTGGTTTTTGGACCAGTGGGCAAGGCGCCCTAGTGAACGGTGTCAACCCTGTGCTTAAAAGAGATATTCCTGGAGGGCACTTCACTCCCCTCCAATTCACCTGCACACATCTTCCGCTCTGCGGTCAGGCCACTCTTTCTAGTGATATTAATAACAGGCTTTTCTGGCAAACTTCCAGAAGAGCTCTAGACCTGGGCCAGCAGGTGCCAGAGACTCTGTGGCAGGTCTGGATCGACACATTTCAGTCTTTTAATGTGCAGGAGGGCGAAAAAAAAAATCACAGGTACGAAGCTCCTAATTCTGCCCAGAATCCCTGTGCAAAGATGCTCGAGAGAGAAGCTCCTTCTAGCAGAATTGAGGTCCATCCACTAAATCTGGGTTGCATCATGCTCGGTGCCAACCGGCCAGCTATATCACAGAAAGAGAGACTTTATCTGCAAATCAAACGGAGGCATCGTGGCGCAAAAAAGCCACGCCCATCTGGCAGCCTGTCTCCCAGCAGAGTCGTTGTCTCCACTCATTTTAGGATGTGACACTGTCCCTAGGTGCTTCTCATACATCAGCTGGCAGCATCGGACTGTCCAACCATGGGCTCATGTCTCTGGTTCTGCTTTAATTTCCATCCGAGTGGCCGACAGCAGAAGAACTGCAGTCTCTTGACAGGGATCAGGGGATTAATTAATACTGACGCCACACCCAATAACAAACTGGCCGCATCGTGTGCCAAGATGGAGGGCAAGTGCTCAAAGTATTGTACAGTACTAAGAATGCAAGTATTACTTAAGAGAGCCACGAATTCACAGGTCAACTGCAGTCTGAGTCTGACCTCATACTCCTCATTAAATGCATGACTTAGCCAGCAAACTGTTTAGCAGTTCTCTGTATAGATGGCTGTTAACAAGTGTAGTGTAACTTCTTGGATGGTTCCTGGATGGCCACACGCTGGCCAACAAAGCAACAGCTGTTTTTTGTCCTGCTGTATCTTTGAGAAAATATAATCTACCCTCATACATAACCTTAAACAGATATCATTCACAATTGTAAATCATGAATAAAAAATTGTGGGCAGGTAATTTATTAAATAGCCCTGATTCAATGTTATTCTTCCATGAAATAAACAGAGAAGATCTGAACATGCTTACAATTGGTCCACACCAAGAGGACACCCTCTAACTTTGTTTTTACAGTCAGTCATCACTCTTTTTGGTTATATGGACTAATATGTAGAGAAACATTTCTGTGGTGAAAATCATAAAACACATTTTTCTCCCCAGAGATTGTGGCAAATACCCGGAAACATACCTTCCGTATGCAAAGCGTCTGTCCTTGTGATGGTCCCCAAAAGTGTCCCACAATCTGAGGGACACGCTAACTTCATCCACAACATCGCGGGAACGTTCCAGGACCTGAGACAAGTCATTTTTTTAGAAAATAAACTGACCTGATTCCAGTTAAGGAAACCACTGAAAAACAACGGGGACACTGGCATGTTGCTGGCCTGTACCTCTTGACAGACCCGGTACTGGTCGATGGCCCAGACCGTGGGGACATGGGTGGCCAGTAGCTGGTACTGGGTTAGGGTGGTGTTGCAGGCCCGGGCACAGATGAGCCGGGTCTTCCCCACAGCATTGTCTCCCACCACTACGCACTTGATGGTCTCTACGTTGGGC
Organism: Cyphomyrus plagiostoma; assembly: GCA_019775915.2. Lineage (NCBI taxonomy): Eukaryota > Metazoa > Chordata > Actinopteri > Osteoglossiformes > Mormyridae > Cyphomyrus > Cyphomyrus plagiostoma. Next base: position 11,000,456 of record JABFEA020000044.1, read on the forward strand.
CTTTCGTAGTCCATAACAGGGGTTGCGCCTGCGGATTCCCTTCACAGCAAAACACATACAGGACCAAGAAGATAATATTTCACATGCAAACTTGCTACCAATACTTCTCATGTTCCATACCAGCAACTGACTTAGCTAAGCATAAACCTCATTTTTATATTTTCATAATGTATTAATACAGTTCTGAAATTAAAAAACACAATTTTTTGCACTACCTGGAAACAATTTATACTTGATCACAACAAGAGCATGCATGTAAAATCGAGGGTCACTGTTCCTAGATCATTTGGGGTACAATAAAAGAACATATTTATGCCTGAAGTTCCAATGGAAATGAATAACGAGAAGAGTCCGCACATGATTCAAAACTATTTTAGATACTGTTTGGATACTGACCCTTCTCCCCAGATCATTTATTAGGTTGCTACACTGAAGTACTGACATTAGCTAAATTATTCACATTGTTGGTATATCAGAATCAACTCACAAATAAATGATGTAACCACCAATTATTACTGTTATATAATGAACAGCCTGCATATTGTATAATACAAAGTAACCAATGCTTAATAAGAAACTAATTTCATTACCGTAATAAACAAACAACCAGTTTGACTTTATGGTTGAATCTGTTGCCTTTATAATTGCTACGCCTAAATGTAAACTACAGAAAGGTTTCAAGCTCAATGAGTCAAAATATTTTAACTGTTTAAAAAAAACAAGGACTTGGCTAACGTCATCGGAAATTTATCAGTAACTTAAAGTCGATACGCAGGTTTGTGCAATCCGTGCACTGCAGGAAAGTAGACTACAGTAACGCGAAAAATACTTGCCTGAAATGCGTTTCAATTAGATGTTAATGAAGAGTCGGAACCGGTATAAAAAGTGAACACTGGACTCAACGCAGAATACCGCATAATTTAATATATTATGTTTGCACTATAAAGCGGCTACTTTCGATCGGATGGGCGCATAGGCCCGTGTAAGAAAGGCGTGATCTCTGGTAACTTGTACAATGTAAACAATCGATTTATTCTGCCGCTGCACTGATGTCCCGTCTGTCACTAGGTGAACATACAAACGGAACGACAGTCTAAAGGTGGAAGATATAACATCCACTTAATATTAATACATTTCAATAAAATTATTGCTATAGCACATTATCTAAAACTATAGTTTATAAGGTTTGGGCGCTCATAAATCGAATGCAAATGAAAATCTTTCAGAAAGTTAGACAAAACACGGTCAAATAGCTATTTTACACTAGTTTCACGAAATGTGGTTTTTGTCGTGGACATTTGTTATACAAGTCGACAACTATTTTTTAGTATGCCATTCAGCAAAGTCAAACATTCATTGCCTGAGTACCGAACACTGAGAAATTCCACTCTGATCGTTTGTTTTAACGACATTACATACCCTCAAAGTACTTCAAGGTAAACAATAATAAAGATGCTAGTTAACTGGATATTTTCATAGTTTTCAAATGTTCCATCTGCGAACTTGTCAAAAAATGCCTTGTAGAAAAAAAACTAATCACCATTGGTTTTATCATTCCACACGGTTGTACGGAGCGTTGTAAACAGACTACGAAATGCTTCTTAGTTTAACAAATGCTTTTCAAACACAGCAGCCAGACCAACCAATACTGAGCTACAAAGGAAAAAAACAGGAGACAATTAAATAAGGACACCACGCGGTCCCTATTTAGCTGGCAGGCAGCTGACGTGTTGAGTATATAAAAGCACCTACCGTCGTGTATGTTTTTAATTTCGTAAACCAAAACTGACACCAGAGTAAGACCTCAAAGTGTGGAAATATACTATAGTTAAGACAATATTGTCAAGCCGGGGCTAGCTAGCCAAACGCTGCAAGATCATGTCGTAATCGGTCTTATCTCCCAGCTTGTGCAAAGTTAATCCTTTTTCCCCAATATAACAACACAGTGCGCACAGCTCTATCGTTTTTTGCTGCCCAGAATCAGTGCTGTTTTCCTCCCAAATGCTCTTTGAGGAATTCATCCGCGAGCTCACAGTACCGACACGGTCGCAGCTTCCATTGTGACGTCAGCAGCCCCGTTCTATTTATAGCAGGGCATAAAATTTCATTCAGGAAAACAAGGTGGTCCAGTCCGATGCTCTCGTTTGTGCACCAGACATCGACCTCGGTCTGTGCATGCGAAGCATTATATATCATATATATTCAGCTACATTTTTGTACATGTTCTCTGTAAACACCAAAACAGAACGGTCCAAGAAAACATCTGCTCCCTTCCCTTCTACCTGGACAGAGATGTGCGTAAGAGATAAAATCGATTTAGTAGGGCTCAGTAGGACGTCTATTCGAGTTCTTGAGAAAATACATGTATTGCAGCAATAATGACTGCAGAAGTAATAAAATAATAATAACAACAATAATGATAATAATACATGTTTTATACGTACACAATTACTGTTAGTTTACAGCACTGTAATGTGAGGTAAATCAAATGAAAGCTTTCTAAAGATTTTCGTCGTCGTTTTTATTTGTAAATATGTAAGTCTCGAATAAAATATTGTCATTTAAATCCGCATAGAACAATATATCAGTCATACCACATATAATCGGTGCAGTAAAAAATAAAACATACTGCAAACAACAATGAAGTGACATATCAAATATAAAACTTATTCACCACAAAATTCAATCCTTTTGTTTTCATATACTTGAATTTTTCTAACTACCTGAAAATCATCCAAATCATCCAATGAGACTAATTGCTCTATAGTTTTACTGCAGATGCTCTCTGCATGCATTTCATTAAAATTGTTTTCTTGACCTCAAAATATCAGGCAAACACTCTCCCCTCTGAAGACTAATGAACGTCTCCTGTGACTAAAAGGCAGTCCGACTCATTAAAGTCTCCACAAGATTAAAATGCTCTTCCTTGTCTGGTTTATCTTCATTGACTTCAGGATCAAGTTTGCAGAAATGGACCCCAGGGTCTGGATGGCTGCTATCACATTTCAAATTGGCCTAATTACATAGGCTAACTTGCCAAACTTCTTTTAATAAAGCTTTTTCTTAACTACAATTTAACTGCATATTTATGATTGAAAATGAAGGCTATATATGATATGTGAATCAGCATACAGTCGCATTTCAGAATATTTTTATTCATTACAAAAGCATGATGTATGCACACTTGTTAATAGTGATTGCGTTTATCTGATGAATAAACCAGTTGGAGATTAAGGACCCAATAGCCCTATACAGCCAGTTACATCACACTATTCATCAGTTTATTTGTGAACTACATATACGTACAGTTCTCTACATACAGTACATGTACTACTAGTACATATGATTATTTATAGCATGGAAAACCTTTATTCACCTTCATTCACTTAATTTCCACAGAGCCCTAAGGTAATCACATTCACATAGTTTTTTTTTTAATTCACTGAGGTCAAATCAGCACCACAGTGAGACTGAATGTAGAGGTGCTTTGGGTCACTGGATTCCTCCGACACCTTTTTGCAATCCTGCATGAACTTTCATGAGTCCCCTTTAAGATTCAGCGGCGACATGCTAATTTGCAATTCCCTAGTGCGGCACATAACCAAAATAGCTTCATTCATGCAGACTGTGTGCTGGCCGCCAGGCAGAGAGGTGGATGCGGTGGCACACGCGACTTCATCCACACCCATATTCATATCAGAGAGGCTGCTGGAATACTGAACATGGCGGAGGAGCCTTGAGGTGGGATTACCGAGCGAGGCCTGACTCTTCAGCTGTGAGCTCATTCATAATTCCCACAGAACGTGCCCGGTGAGCGGGGAGGCTAAGATAGCGCCTCTGCTGTCTGTTTCCTGGAGCGACAGTGAGTCTCCTTGATCTCAGCCCTGCGTCCTTTTGCAGTTAAATTATTCTGGGCGTGTGCGGGCTGACGGGCAGCTTACGATGCTCTCCCTGGTTGGATCGCTGCCATGCCGCCTGCAAGACGGAGGAGACGTCTTAGCTACGGGCGTCCTCCGTGGCCTGCATGCTGTGCGCTCTTGCAAGCCAGCACAAAAAACCCACCTCCGGTGCTCTGTCGGCCTTCAAAAGCCACGGTCAAGATCAGAGGTGACATGTGCTTATATGGAAATGCACCATCAACCACGGCACAGAAGGCCGAGAGCTTCACGCTGCACAAACAGCACCATCTATCCAGCCTCAAGTTCATATTTGTTTACCTTTATTTAGTTCCCTTTTTCTACGTTCTACTCTGTTTTTATCATTTTAAAATTTTGCTACTGGGGTTGTGTGTTGCTCCATAGGTTTGAGACCTGTATTTGGAAGGTTGTGGGTTTACATCCTGTAACCTGAGCAATCGCCAGTTACTCACATTACAGTTGGGTTCGTGCACAAGGTCTTTAACCTCAAAGTGCCCCAGGGAGGCCGGCTTAGACCTTTTCTACGATCCGAAACTTTCTGCACTCGTACGTTTCCTCTGACAAAAGCATCTGCTAAACAAACATAATGGTAACACTGCAGAGGGTGCCTTACTCAGTGTAGCTGCTCGCTGCCATTTCATATGTTTTTTTTTAATGCACTTGTATCTTTGTAGAACTCTGTTGGCTTTTGAACGCGGCACTTTATAATAATGATTATCACCATCATTATTTAAACAGGTTACCTGACGTTACCTGAGGTCTGTATGTAGGTCTGAGCACCAAGACACCCTTAAGAGTGTCACTACAAGAAACAACTGTCGTGTATAATTTGCAAAGTGTGTGTCACTTCTTGTAATTTTATCCATCAACGTGCTATCATGGGGAAGCATGTTGGTGCATTAGTTATCACTGACACCTCAAACCTTGGGAATTTGGGTTCAGGTCTACGCCAGGGCTCTGTGTGTGTGTAGTTTGCATGTTCTCCCTGTGTGTTACTTAAACCTACCCCTTTGAAAAGTCCTTGTAGCAATGACGTTTTCTAGGGAAAACACTGATAGTCATATTCACTTGTGAATTTCATCCATTGAGTTAGCGAATAATGAAGGTAATTGAATGGAAAAGGAATGAATAGTAAGAAAGTAAGCTGAACGATTTGCCCACAGTAATGTATGGAGTACTGCCAGAAGGTATAACCAGAAGCATCAGTCAAAAATTGTCCTATATTGCTAGTAATTAGCATTGTAATATTATAAGTTCAGGACCACATGGTGGTGCAGTGGTTAGTGCTGTCGCCTCACACCTCTGAGACCAGCGTTTGAGTCGCCATCAGGGCCTGTGTGTGGAGTTTGCATGTTCTCCCTGTGTCAGCGCGGGGTTTCCTCTGGAAACTCTGGTTCCTCCCCCCCTTCATGGGCCAAAAACCTGCTGAGGCTAATTGAAATTACCAAATTGCCCATAGATGTGCGTAAGTTAATTACCTTCCAGTTGAATTAAAAACAACCATGTAACATTTGAAGAACACAATTAAAACATTCATTATTTTGCTTCTTCGGGCTTAGATACTAGATCACTTTACAAGCGTTTGATATTTGCAAGCTTCAGCATAATAAATCATCCAAGTCTCACCCAAGTAAGCAAAACTACATTTTCACCAGTATTGATTTCCAGCTAATGCATTTTACGGGATGTGTCAGGCTTACTTATGCGGAACACTGGTACTGATCCTCAAGATATACATGGCTTATAACTTAACGACCTGAATGCTTCTTTTCATTTATTATAAAAATGTAAACGTTCATTTCAATCCAGTTAATAAGGAACATACCCAGAACCTTAGCCAATGTAATTCAAAGGTCTTCTCAGTGTTGGCAGAGAATGTACCTACTGTAACATTATTCCTGTTTAACAAAGGCTCTGTCAATGTTAACATAATAACATATATTACCTAAACATCCATCCATTTTTTGCAAGCACTTATCCTATTCAGGGCCACAGGGGGACCAGAGCCTATCCTGGAAGTAAGGGGCCCAAGGTAGGGAACAATATAGCATTAGGCTCCAACCCATCACAAGGCACACTCACACCTATGGGCAAATTGGTTAGTCCAATTAACTTCAGCATGTTTTTGGACTTGGGAGGTGGGGGGAGGAATACTAGAGTCCCATTGAGTAGACCCCACAATGACATGGGGAGAACATGGAGCCATGGCAGAGACTCAAACCCTTGTTTCAGAGATGTGAGGCAACAGTGCAAACCACTGTACCACTATGTAACACTACTGAAGCATCATTTTAATGTAATTAACTTTGAAAAATATTGTTTTATAATAAAAATACTATTTTATAGTAGTGCTACATGTGGATACTGCAAACACCCTGTGCAGCCTCGAACCCCTGACCTTAGAGGGGTAAGGTCACAGTGCTGCCTGCTGCTCTAGCTAGCCCTTTATTAGCTTAGACGTTATTATGCTTAGTTACAGTAGTAGGATGGTGTTCTGGGAATGTCAGGAAACCCGGATACTTTAAATGTTTCCATGCCTTCATTGTAACGTTACCTTGGGAAGATATGTCTTCATTTTAAATTGACGTGCAACAGAGACATCTAAAGAGAATTTTTTTTAATATATCAAATCAATACAATTCATCAGATCAAATGTGCTTGTCATTATCATCATCATGTTCTTCTCTAAGGAGATGTGAGAACTTTTTTCTGTATGTTCTGTATCAGACGAAGTTCACCACTTTAATCAGGAACAAACTGGAAGTTGTAGCACTTGTGTAGAGGTATATACAGTACCAATGGGTAATTACCAAGGTAATGAGTAATTTGGGCTAGTATCAGAAGATTAAGTACGACTCTTAGAGCTCTGGTACATGAATGGCAGAGAAACCAGACAAACACAGTTGTGTGGCTTAGAAGTACTTTAGTGAGGTTAAACCTTTTAAAAGAATTTTGTAACCAACACTACATTACAACAAATTTTAACTGAAATTCAAGCATAAAAGAAATTTCCCCCAAAGTAGCAAAAGAAAATAGAATAAAATAAAATTGTGCACAAGTAAAAGAATTAGTCTTTTTTTTTCAAATGGTACCGGTGGGGCCCATGACAATGGGTGTATTGCAATAGAATCCACCAAATGAGGAGTGTGTGTGTGTGATTGTCTGTCCTACCGCACTACTTGTACAGTAGAGGATTGTAGTCCATCAATGT
>JABFEA020000044.1:11027411-11045259 GCA_019775915.2 Cyphomyrus plagiostoma
CTGTAACTGTCAAATACCAATATCAGTATTCCAGTGGAAACAACTATTTTTATATTATTATTATTATTATTATTATTTGCCTTTGATAGTTGTGAGCTAAGACAATAGATATGTAAACAAATCTCATGTTTCTCCATTGCAAACACCCATCCATTATGGTTATAGGAAGCTATTTTCATCAGTATAGGACATAAGGCTTGAGTACACCAGGCTTATGGCAAGTCACATGCAAATTATGAGGAATTTAAAGGCACCATTTAGCCGCACTGGAGAACTCAGAGGAAATGTGCAGACTCTACATATGTAGAGTGCAGGTGGAAATCATACTCCTGACCTTGGAGATATTTATTATGTTTTGCTTGTTTTCTGTACCCAAATATTTATTTGTTAACAGCTTGAAACAGACTATTTGGCATGAGTATGTAATGCATACAATTCTTACACTGTACCGAAAAGCCATATTTATATATTTATCAAAGTGAGGCAATATTGCCTAGCAATTTCTCAAAGCAACAGCTAGGAGCTAGAACAACACCTGTGGAATATCTGCTTTTTGTATGATGTAGCTCAGAGTATTCACTCATCACTGACTGCTGGCTCATGGGAGTTTTACTTACGCAAAAATGTTCTGAGGGCACAAGGAAGAAATGATTTGTTCAGTGAGATAACCAATCAGATTGAAGAGGAGGTGAGTCCAAGCAACTAGAGGAGGCAGGACCAAGGCATCTGATTGGTTGGTCCCTCATCGTTTTTCCTTCTGCCCTCAGAATATTTTTGTGTAAGTAAAATTCCCATAAGCTGATTTCTTCCATTCATGCTATATACTGTCTGTTGTACCTTCTTTGGCACAATTAAGTTTGCCAGCACCTGCCACATGGAGTGGATCTTATGCTTGACAACATCTGTACTTTCTATTCTCAAAAAAGAAAATTTCATTAACACAGTAGAAACAAGTGGTATTTACAGGTTACATTTACTATCGAGGGTGCGTTGGAGAGAGTATGATATGGAGGGGGGGGGCAACTGAATAATTTAAAGGCAAAGGTATACTTATAGGGGGGATGATGAAGCCAAATTTAATATTGGGGGGGCACATCCTCCCTATACCCCACATTTCCTGCACCCCTGTTTACTACACAATATCAAAGTCAATACACATGTAAACTATAATGTAATGTATATATGTACTACCAGTCAGGGTACAAATTTGATTTGTTTTAGTTCTTATAAAATAAACAAAATACACAGAACATATGTGAAACTCTGTAAAGAAATTGCTTGGGGTGGGATGATGAACAAAATAAATTGACATGGATTGGGGCAGAATGTGGACTTTATTTGGGTACAGTTTTATTATAACAGTGGGGGGGGGGGAACAGAATCCAATACTGCTGATAATAAAGTGCAGGTGAAGTGAATGACTGGGCTGGTCACCTGACCTCGCTCTGTTCCAGGGTGTCATTAATCCAGACATAAGAAGGAGAACTTTATACAGGATAGACTACTGTATCTTAAAAACTGTCTAGTCCAGAATGTTTCTCTAGTGTCTTGACAAAAAAACATGAAGCGATTTTGTGGGCATACGGACACAAGGCCCAAATAAAGCTACTTTTATTAGACCCATGTTCTGCAGTAGATGAAACTCCTCTGTTGTTCTCAACAGGGCTGAAGATCAGAGAGGCCATGGCATGGCCAGGTAGGGCTGCTGGTCGAAGAAAAATAAAACGCAGGATGTCATAAAGTCTGATGAGAAATTCCAGAATACAACAAAAAGCTCAATAAAAGCTTTTGCACAGCGTCGACAAGGTTACGTATACATGAATGAATTTAAGCATCAGGTTTTTATTTTTTCACAAACACAATCACACTCTACGCTCTGGCATTTGATTTGCGCTGATTTTTGGGAAGTCCGTCGTTGAAGAGGAAACCTGATAAATAGCTGGAAGGGATTTGACACTGGAGGAGGGGCAAACCTTTCCTGTCTTTGTTTTAGTTTGTCTGTTGTCTCTGCCCAGCCCACAAGCACGCTGCTTCCATGAAAGGTTCATGCAGAGTATTGCAAAGGACTTCACAAAGAAAAGCCCTTTAATCATGCAGTATGTATTGTGGGAATATAATTTTGTTGACAAGGGGACACATCTGAAGTGTCTTCACTTCAGCGAGGCCTGGAACGGGCTGGCACATGACCCGTGTGTGTATTTTTAGAAACTAATCAAAACTAATTATTGCCAGATTTTCATTTTAAGATGACGCATGCAGGCTGCAGAATATTCCATTTAAATGTAATAGCCATAGCAACCTAGCAAAACAATGTTGATCAGTCACGGTTTATATAGGCACCATTTAACAATGAAACACGCTACAGCACATCTTTTCGCTTCAATTACATTTTTGACTTCCAATTAAAAACATAGAAAAAAAGAAATTAAATGGATATAAGCCGCTTCAGGATTTCAAGGCTCATGTGATTCTTCATAATGGCCTCAGCTCATGGTGCGGCCTGCTTACGAATGAAAGAGAAATATTATTATTGGTATATTTAATCTAATGCAGTGTTTCCCAATGTGGCCCTCTGGGACCCACAGCCAGTCCACATTTTTGCTCCTTCCGTGCTCCCTGTGAGCTGGGAGGGTGCAAAAATATGGACTGTCTGTAGGTCCCTGCGGACCAGATTCAGAGACACTGATCAAAAGAATATGTCAATATTTTAGGCCTCAGCTACATAATGTTCTTTGTGAAGGTTTATTGTGCCGTTTGAGATACTGATCATATCCAAATGCTTGATGCCTGCCCCGTAGCTTCTGCCTCAGCTGTTTTGACATGAGCCTTAAAGTAGCACTGAACTTATAATGATATTTGCCTGGAAGGCTGCTGCAGTATGGCATGGATCACAGACGGAATCTAGGACAAACTCTGCAGCACTCTTATAATAGGCCCCAAATGTCACATTGTATAAAAAGAGCCATTTTTATTTGCTCAATGAAAGACTTACAGAATGTTTCACTTTTAAATTATCAATATGTTTTATGCATATAGAAGCATATGTATGTGTGTGTGTGTGTGTATATATATATATATATATATATATATATATATCTACACACACATTTTTAGCTGAAAGCATGAAAACACTAAATGATGAACAAAAACGTAATGCCAGTTATACAAGGTGGAATATTTATGGAATCCGATCACGGTTTGTTTGTCTCAATGGTGTCTTTTTTTATTACCTAATGGAAACAATGTCATTGGTATTGAGAAATAAACCCATCAGAGCATATTGCAACAATACAAATCAGAACGGACCACGTCATCTGGGAAAACATTTGTTTTAAGTAGCCCAAAATGATATTTTAGTGCAGATTTAACATCCTGTTCTTCTACGAGTAAACCTCTAGCTTGTTGAGAAGACGGATATAGAGTTTGTTGTCAAATACGATTTAAACTGAAAAAAACCTCCTATATATCTATATATAACATACTGCATAGAGTTTAATGTAATATCCAGCACTGACATACATAGTACTCTTGTGCAAGCAGAAAAAATGTAATCCGGCAAGGACACGATTTACTGAAGGAAATCATACTACTAAATTTAAAATCCTATGAAGCTGGGTGTTTAAATATGGGTTCGCGTTTCAGAATAAAACTTGAGGTGGTCATCTCTGAAGCTCAGTTACAGTAGCTGGGGTGAGCGAGGCACACTATCCATTCCACCGTGTAGCACCTGTGCCCCAGTGTGCTCACCTACTCATCCAATCCCCTCACAGTTGGTGCTCAGATGCTGGTCCCTGTGGTTTTATAGTGCCGCGAGTCACCGTCTCCACTGACCTTTGAACTGGGCCGCTACATAAAAGGCCCATAAGCATGAGCACATGTGACTGGGTCACATGTAAGGAAGCGGCGAAGGTGCCTTGACATTTGTGAAGCGATGTTGAGAAACGGCATTCATACAAAGTGAGAGTACGTGTGTCAAAGAGCCGTTTCTTTTGGTAGAGCGGTTCAAAACCAAAAATAATCAATATAGTGTACAAGGGTAACATATGTTATTATTAATATATTTTACAACATTTTTAAATTTCTTAAAATGTTGTATTGGTGCATCAATAAAACCAATCAGCTGCATAACTCAGTATAATTCAAAATGTATTTTGTGAAAAATTATTAATCTTATAGAAGAATGTGCTCATGCTATTTACAGCTAGATTCTAGTTTAGGTTTTTTGCTATGGTTTCCGTTTCCTATGATGCACAGTGAGAAAGATTAACTGATATAATTTTGTTGAAGTTGTAGTCTCCAAGGAGGGAGACTGGTTAAGGTGTTTCTTGCATTGACATTGATGCCGGCACGGTAGCAGCCTCAGCACTCACTGCCTTGCGATGGACAGACCCTCTGGGGGATGGTAGGGTGCACGCGTGGTTTACACACCGCAAGGTACAATGTCACACTGGCTCCATGTGCTGCTGTTCCGCGGACAACCACAAGCAGGCGCTGTCTAACTTCTAAACACTCCTGTCCTAACGCGGTAGCTGTAAGTTCCCAATGACCAAAGCAGCGTAATGCAGCGTTTTTTTTTTTTTTTTCTTACTTACTTTAGGCAATACTCATATACCAAGCATTTCCTGTGACTATTTTTTCACTCGTGTCTGAGCTTTCTAAGTCATGCACGTCTCTGGGCAAATCATCGCGCGATGAGATATTACACAATACTATTTTTGGAAGTGAAGGAAAAAAGGTCTCTGATGGAATTAATTAAAATGAGCGGTGATAACTGGTGCTTCGTTCTCTACAAAACCTACGCGGCTCGGTAATAGAGCAGCGTAGTAAACTATTAACTGGCATGGCTGAATACCCCTGGATCATACCATATGTTTCCTCGCAACTTTAGGTTTATAAAATCTGCTCAGCTGTCACACAAAAGGCCGCCACTGATCTCGCTCTGGTATAATTACCCGGCTCTCAGCGTTGGCTCAGTTGGTGGCCTTTTAAGGAGGATTTTGGTCTCTTTAGCAGGCAGGCAGAGGGAAGTTGTCCTGTAAAAACCTCTGGAATTCAATTCACCTTGAGCTCCATTCTCTGTCCAGTTTTATTGCCCTGAGTTATGACATTGCAGGCTATGATGCGGGTACAAGTCTTCTTTCAATAAAGCGCAGCTTTCTGTAAAACAAGCAAACGAGAGCGTGCTTTAAATAACCGCAATTACTTTAATTACCCAGATGACTGAAGAACATAAAGAGGCGAATGAAGAGGATTTGCGTGAAGCTCACTCAGAAAAGATGCTTCTTTTTTTGGAGGGAGGAAGTACTGCAGGAAACGCAAGGGGACGCATTGAGGCGAGCGACCAAGATGGTCAGATATTTGTAGAACGAATACATCACAAACAATAATAGATACTTCATTTAGTCCATATTGGCTATAATACATAATATGAGGATAACTGGCTTGTTAGCACGTGTAATAAGAAATAGTATTTAAAAATCTCACAAGATTCCATAATACCATAAATAAAATACCATATTGCCTTCAATGACAAATCTTTTTACAAACATATTGTTCCTGATAACTAATAGAGCCCTAGACTCCGCTTTACCCAAATCAGGGAAATCTAAGTACCATATTTGCTGCAAAAGGCATTATACACTGTATTCACAGTCAAAAATAATAGTGGCTGCAATCTTTGATCATTGGCTAACATTTCTGTCTAACATGTCTACATTTGTGTCATATAAAATTAATGCTTTTTATAACAGCCAAAGCAGTGTCTGATTTAGTTTCCGACTTCAGTTACAAAATAACATTTTTTTCATTTCAGTGCTTTTTTTCCGTAAAATTTGAAATGCATCTGGCAGGATTTAGATATAGCTGAATCAGACAACGCTGATGGCTAGAGGAAATAACGCAGTGGCTTTTAGTTGCTTGGGTAAGCTAATTGTAATTGGATTGAACATCTCCAAACACGTTTTCAGTTTGACAAATAATGGAACAGCTGCAATGTCAGGTCTTTTTAAATTTTATTAGGTGTGCACTGTGTAATTTGAAACCCTTTAAATACACCATACAGTATGTCATTTTGCCTGTGCCTAGCCCACAGTTGGAACGAAAGCTATTTTCACTAACTCATAGGGACCCATCCTGTGTCAATGTCTGTGGAACGTTAACATTTTTTTGGAAGGGAAAAAAAACATCACAATTAGGTGCCCAGAGAACTTAAGATATGTTACATAACTAATGCAAAACAGAGCTTGTAACTATTTGTTATTGAGGGGTAAAAACTAACAATTAGAACATATTTTCTGAATGTAGTCAGTGTAACTGAATCCAGTTTACTGATTAATTTTAGATCTGTCTTATTGTAAAAAGAAAAGAATTGCAATTCCTGACACCAAATGTAAGAATCACATGGTTCAGCTAGACCAGTACAATCTGTCTTTTCTCCTGTACGAAAGATTTTTAATAATAACATCCGTTTCTCTGAAGGATATTTTGGTTGTGAACATTCCCAAGAGTGTAATAACTCATGTGGATCTCATCAGTTGAACCCTTATATGGTGAAACCCCTAAATCGACAGATTTAGTAAAGACTGCGGCCGGACTCTTTATATTTCATAGTGTATTGTTAGAAATCCGTAAATCAGTAAATTTAAAGTTTTCTAAGAAATGAAAGGTTACAAAAAGAGATGAGTGTAATCAAGAATGCCCTGAAAGATTTTTAAATAAAACAAAAAAAAAAAAAAAAAATGAGAAAGTTTTTGTACAGATGCCAAAGACTTTTATTTGGAGAACATGTTAACTCATAAGCCTGGTATTTTCCATGTTACTTTATATCAAAAATGAACAAAGCAGATAGGAACAAGCAAAATATATGTGTAATTGTCATTTCTACGTCAAAAGTCAAAGGCCTGCATTGCACATTTCATATAAATTACCCCTGATTTTCCCCATTTAAGGGTGATGTTTGAACTGCAAACCACATGTGTTAAGCATTTGCAGTAAGAAATTGGAAGGAAATGGGTAACACATTATATATCTATACACACACACATATATATATGTGTATGTGTGTGTGTGTATATATATATATATATATATATATAACTTTTTACTTTTGAAACCCTTGTTTTATTACCAAAACAATGAACAATGATTGTATAACTAAGTAACTTAATCAGTACCATTAAAATCTGGAATTGATTAATCTGTATCCTCCAACATTACGTAATTGTACTATTCTTTGAGAACAGCCTGTGGCCCAATTCTATGTAGAAACCTGGCAAGAGCAGCTTAATGATTTGTCAGCCGCCTGACAGAATGTGTGTTCCGTCTGACTGTGGTTTGTCTGAAGGAAGTCCACAGTGACGCTCAGGTACCGAGTGCAAGCCGTCCCAAAGTCTGTGCGCTCCGGCTCAAAGAGTGGAGAAGCAGGGCCCCTGGGGTAGTCTGTTGTAGCTGTTGGGACTTAGCAAAAAGCGTTAACATTTCACTAGAGCTGACAAGGAATATTGACAGACCAGCAATAAGAAAGCTGGATCCACTCAGCTGGTTCCTGTAAAAAATAAAGTTATTTATATATGTCAAGTGTCTGATATGAAGAATCCATGGTGGAGTCTCAACATAGACTGAAGGCAAATGCATTTTGGCCATGTAATTTCCCTGTTCTGAGCCACAGTGTGACTCATAAAAGTAGGATCCTGTACTATACAGTGTCATATCTTCAGATGTATTGACTTATCTCTAAGAGCAAAGATCAAAATGGTTCAAAATATGGTATTTTCTGGAATTGTCCATGGTTATGAAAGCTGGGCACTTATGAGGTAGAAGGAGAACCGGCAATTTTGAACTTTGGTACCGGTGCTTTTAAACAATAACATAGAGAGCAGGGAAAGCAAACCAGTAGATTCCTGATCTAATCAAGCTTGAACTTTCACTCGAGTTTCAAATGAAGAGGCTAAAATTATCTTTTGTGGATACAATACAAAAAGAACCAAAACTAAATAAAAATTCTATAATGTTTGGAAAAGAGAACATGTTTGGAGAAATGACAACATCCAGCAATATCACGACAACAAACAGGTCTTCAGGACGCCAGAAAGCCCACACAGAAGATAGAATATTTTGGAATACCACTGATGTCATTGCCAGGAGTTCACATTGTATTGATGGAACCTAATCAGAATTATAGAGTAATACGACTGTTCAGTTAACAAAGGATCTGCTGTTAGTTGAGTTCAATTGTCATTAAGGCTCAGTATATGGACTGAACATTCATACCCACAGCTAAAGCTCGACAGTAATTATGTACTGATTATTAGACCAATTAAAATGCAGTTTTGCGTGGTTATGGGTGGTATGTGAACATCAGTCGAGCTAGCACAGAATTGTGAATGGTTTACCTCTGAATCACAAGACCAGGTCGAAACTAGTCATAGCAGAAGTGTTAGTACGGGGCTAACAGCATTAGCACATGGGAGCTCTTGTAGAAAACGCTGCAGCTCCTTCTGGGCTGAAATCCCATTTCCGCTGGGTGAATCTGACATAACCAAGAAGGAGGCCAAAGCCAAAAACTTAGTTTTCCTACAATCGCATCTATAAATGGGTTTTGGCCCAGTTAAAGCAATTACAAAACCCAGCGCTGTAATGAAAAGGTTGAAAGTGGATCTGATTTCATACAGAATTATTGAATAATGAGTTATTCTCCTTCAGTCATCACAGGCAGATCTTGTTCAGAAGTTCAGGGTCCTAGAGGATAGCTACCCCACCCAAACTTTCCGGCTTAAAAACATCGATCTCCACCCAAGTCTACAACCTAGACACAGAACTGAAACTCAAACAGTTTTTGTGGTTTACATTCATTATCGCTAACATGGAAAAAGTAAATCAGAATGGTTATAAACATGTAAATCTAATGTAAACACATTAGTTTGGTAGTCAATAAATTTAACTCAGAAAGTAGTCCAACATTATTTAGATTTAAAATAATGTTTTTCATAAAGTCCACAAAATAAAATGAATGGTTTATAAACGCTAAAATTGTGTCACTTAAAATACTCGCGCAAAGTAAAACTCGCCAGTCGACAGGCACTCTACATTTCCAATTACGATGCTTTTATAATGTTTACAGTAAGAATTTTTCATGTCATTAACTGCTTTAAAGTACTCCAGCGCTATGGCAACCCAGCGCAACTGCAAGGCTGAACAGCTGACTTGCCATATAAAGCGATGCATTATTAAAGCCGGGAAGTAGATTCGGCTCAGGCGGCGAACAGCCCCGCAAGCCCTGCAGATGCAATCTGGAGGACATATCGAAAAACGGCTGAAGAATACCATCCCCCTCTGTATTGTCTTTTTCCCCCTGAAAAAAAAGATTAAGTAGTTCATACGATTTTTCTTTTTTTTATTTTATTATTATTTTTTGCACAGGCATAGGATTTACGGAGGACTGCGGGAGGCATCTCCTCATAAATTGTATGCATTGTGGGAAAGGGGGGCAGCCTTACCCCCCTCCCCCAGTGTCTACCCACATGGCATGGATTTGTGGAACACAATATCGAAAAAAATGTCTCAACACTGAATCTGTTGAAACACTTAGTGTTTATTTTAACTACAAGGCTGAAGAAGCGAATTCCGTCTCCTTTCATCAGCTGTTAAACACATTTCAAACGCAGCCAAATCAAATGACAAATTTTGCCTCATTGCTTCTTGTTGGCATAGTCGGTTTCTTTTTATTTCTTTTTTATGACATTTTTATGTCATGTATTTAGCTCATAAGATTTTTATTGGCCTGTTTTGTGAAAGGAACACTTCCTTAGGGGGGTAATTTGAGAAGTTTTGCCCAAATTGTGTGTGAACATGTACACACAACCTATTGTTTGAAAGCATTTTCCCCCATCCTTAAAAATAATGGATCGTTTAATTCACGTGGTAAGTGCAGGGTGACCTAGTTTGCAGTTCAGAAGGTAAGAAGTCCCTCTCAATATATACAGCCCCCTCTGCTGGCTAAACCGCAGTATATACATATTACACACATTTTCAGCTAAGTGCTAATAGAGAATCAAATATCATTCAAAATATTAAATTAGGGGAAACAATTTTACGTAGTAATGGACAAATTGAAGTATCACGGCTTAAACCTGACGTGAAAAATAACCATATTGGTATTTCCGCACTTAGAGCAACAAATCATTGATGAATTTAAAGAGCACATGAGCTTTTTTTTAAAGCAATCTTTACGTGAAGGTATTTATTCAGCATTCTTGCAATGACCGGTCTCTGCAAGACAGGTTTATATATGAAATATTCCTGCCACGTTACTGTTATATAAGTAAAGTTATTGCCTATAAACTAACTTTTGGCAGTAGAGGCCAGTACCAATCTACAAAACCTGCATAAAGCTATTGTGCACATTTCCATTGGTTTAGTTAAACTGGGATTTCCAAACATATTCATTCTGAAGCAATTAAAAGTAAATTATATCGCTATTTCTGCTGAACATAGGGAGTCGCTCTCAGCACAGATGCTGATATTAAACAGTTTGGAAACATCTGGAAATCCTGAGTCATTAAATTAAAATCCTAATCTCTAGTTGTTCAAAACAGACTTCAAGTCCTGTTGTTGACATTGCAAGTACAAGTTCGTAGTCTCCAGGCCTCAAGCTTCCACTACATGGAAAAATATTTAGGAGGTCAATTTGTACCGGACTGAGTAACTGTTTAGTTAATTGATTTAATGTGGTGCTTTTGAAACTGAGAGGGCGGTTTTGATCTACTGGTGTTTGGATTGTATCCCTTAGAAGTTTTTTCCCCTTCTTCTTTTATTATTGGTGTGATTTTCAATTGAAATCAAATACGGCTGCTGACTTCTTTGTAGATATATGTTGGTAAGTCATATTCTGTTAAAGCCAGTATAGCTACCAGACACAGGTCCTGGTTCGTAGCTAATACTGCGATGCTGAAGTCAAATTTAGATGGAACAGGCAAATGAAAATCCAAGCTTACTTTTTAGCAACAAGAGTATATGATACAACAAACTTAACAGCTGTAATAAATAGTGCTTGTAGCGGTTTATTATTACCATTTGTTAAACGTGGAGCAGTTTATTTTCCAGAATCACTTCACTCACTGAAGACCGGCGGCCCTCCTTCAGATGGTCTGATAATCACAGCTAGCGAATTGCATATCAGCGGTCCGCAGTTAACCATAAACATACGGCGATTTCAAACAAACATGTTCCCGAATTGTTCGCCTGGCATCGGTGATTTCCCTTTCTTTCATTTACAGACGTAGGAAATTCAGACGGGGCCGGGAATAGTGAACAAAGCCGGCGAGACCCCAAACATGCGAAATGAATAAAAAATCCTGGAGCCACCTGGCCCCTATTAGTCATGCGCGCGCTATTGTGAGGCGCTGTGAGAGCCGCACATGACTGAACGTTAAATATTAAACAATGTTATCAACAATATGATGGAAGATAAGCTCAGCTTTCGCGCTGGAAAAAAGGGGAAGAAAAACCTATGTCATCCATAAAGTGTAATTTATGTTTAAAATTATTTAAGGACATAAACACTTCTGACCTAGTCATGAAGCCAGATGTTAGACTTTTCTTTTCAGCAGGAAAAGTTATGAGGGTTATCCAAAACTCCTGACTGTTAAAACAGCCTCTTGGCTTTCCACACATTCCTAAATTACCATGTAATTCAAAACCTTGTTTTCATTGCAAAACACTGGAATGCCCCGTTCAATTCCGTGTGGTTAGAGTCGTGTTATAGAACACAAAAATAATGTTTGCATTGTTGAATAAAAACCGAATCATTAAAAAAACGACTAAAGGGAGGAATATTACAGTTATACATTCATATTTGGATCCTTTTGATGTTTTAAACTAGAGATCCTTTTCCTAAACAGCGCATGCTTTCCCCCCCCTCGAATATAGGCAAATAGCGAAAATCGTTTTATTTAGTTTACAACAGGCTCACGGAATTAAAGGAATAAAGTATCCAAAATCATATCGATATTAATATGGCTTGTGTTAAGAAATTGGACACCTTATCAACAAGAACAACATGTTTCAACTGACTATTAAAAACAAACCCGCGGATGAAGACGTACATTATCGTTCACGGGAGTTTATATTAATTTCGCGTCCTGCCAGGTGTCATTTATGTTTCTTAAACAACTATATTAATATTGACAGTGATGTTGATACTATAAATTGCCGATTCCCGTACAAGTGACAGTAAATTACCTCCCTTTTCTGAATTACTGGGATCATTTTTCCCCTGCTGCGTATAAATGCCTTACAGTTAATCTTATCTATAGATACACTTCCAAGCATTTACTCGCGTCGCGGAGTGCGGCTAAAAGGAGTGACAAAGTTCAGCCTTTATTGACAGAGCCCAGCTTTGCAGTAGATACACCAACAATTCAGGCTCTGTACACAGTATATGACACAATATACATGGGAATGTACCGCTCTTAAAATGTGTAATCGTTCCCTGGCTGGAACCACTAGCTGGTCCTTTGTTAGTGTTCTTTACTTACATGCCATTGTTCTCATAAGCCGATGTGTTGAATAATGCCTATCTTTCTAGGTCAGGAGTTCCCGAGGTCAGGTTTGGCTCCGGGTTGGAGTGGGAGATATCAGTCATCCTGTTGCAACAGGAAAACTTTTCTTTATAATGAATTACCAGTAGTATATATACTGGGAAAATCTGTGTATTTATGGATTCATCGATGAGCGGGCTTTCTTTACGCGTCACGTGGGCACCCTGTTAAGGGAAGGGGAAGAAGACAATTATGACTTGTTTAGTTTTAGTTATATGTTAAATAGGAATAGCCTTGTAACCAAGGGCTGTTATGCAACAGTTTAAATTAGAGTTCCTCAGAGGCAAATATAATTAGATCGGAGTAGGAGTGGGTAGGGGGAGGGGCCATTAGGGGTATGAACAGGAGAGCACACCTCAGTCACTGACTGCAGGGAGTTTGCTGTCGGGCTCCTCCTATCTGGCACTGGGTGCTAACGGACCAGCCCTTCATGTAATGTGTAAAGAAAGAGTTCTACTGGAGAGGTGGTCAGCAGAATGTGATACAGAGGACAGGATGAGTTGCTGGCTTGATGTGAGCAAAATGTGGGCCCATGCGGGAGACTAAGAAACTATATTCTCATGTTACCCAAATAATGGCAGCAGCTCTTTATGTGCTTTAAAGTACAGAGAAGCCACATCGCAAGGAACTTGCGTCACACTTTGAAGACGGCATCCTTATGCTTGCTGAGACGTTTCAACCGGCTGCCTATATGCACAACATGAATAATTATTTGAACACAATTTCTAAGATAATCTAAGAATAATATCCTGTAATTTGACGGTGCTGACTGATGTAAGCAGTGTAGGAGGCCTGGAAAAATGTAGTGTGATATGTGTTTTTTAATCTGATAAGGATAATTATCTTAGCTGTTATGCTGTGTTGACAGTCAATACGACTGGGCCAGAGTGTTCAAATGACTCAACCATTTTAACAGCCTCTATGAACCGTGCTTAGAATGGCATTTTTTATGCGCGCACTATTATGAACATGAAAGAATGAAACACTTCATTGTTTCAAAAAGCGGGGCCTTTGCCTGCATGCCCCTGTACGCTTTTGTCCTACTCTGTTGTGACACGAAATATATGCTTTCAGCCCAGTGCAGCGATGGTTATATCTTAAATGGGCAGGACTTCAGTTGAAATAAAGAGAAATATGATAGGTGTGTGTAAAATAATTGAATCTGAAATTTTAAACCACCCTGAGTAATGAGCTCTGACACTGCAGCCTGCTATTTCCCTTTAGGTCTCTCTTATAGTGCCCCCCCTCTTCTGAAGGTGGTGTTTAACCCCTTTTTTGTATAATAATGTTGACGTTTAAATAATTTAAAAGCTGTTACTGTATGTGCTCAGGTGAACGCTGAGACATAGCCTATGTACCAAACCCAGAGGATGCATTTTTAATGTATCACCCCTTATATCGGCCTACTGCCATGGACCGAATTTCCAAGAGTGAGATTTTAAATATGAAATAACCATAGCAGTGATGGCTCTCGCTTTAATAGCTGCACTGTTAACGGAGGGACTTGTTTTTAAATTTTTTATAAATGTTCGGTTTACATATGCGTTCCATTTCTGAGCTACCATGTCATGGAATGCTACCTGGTAGGTTTTCTTGGCTGTTAATTAAAATTGCACACGTTCCGCTTGCGTGCAGAGTCAAGCAGAAATCCTTTATTTGTCCTTCACCATGTGCGTAAAGGTGGAAGGACTCGTCATCTTGCTATTTTTTTTTTTTAATTGTTTTTCTTTTCTTGAACGTCAGCCGGAGCAGATTTCCTTTGTGCTCAATTTACTAAATACAGCGTGCAGGAGATGTTCATAGCTCGTTATTACGGCAAACTGCTCGCTGTAATTTGCGGTCATATGTAATTTGTAGGGCCAGCCCTAAGCCTTATATGAATATGAATGCAGGATACGCTGTAATATAGACTGAGTCAACACTGACAGGCAAAATGGACTGCCACAGTACTTAGAGTCTCGGTGGAAATGACCAGAAAGAGTGAGCGTCTGTTTCACCCAGTGTGAGTATGAGACAATCCCCAGATTTCTTAGCATGGAGGCATATCAGGATGGATTTTTTTTTTCTTTTTTTACTTTGCTTACTCTCTGTTTCTAATCCGTGGCCATTATCAGATTAGGGCCCTGGAGAGAATGGCTTCCTTTTAGGCCGACTTAATTTGCTCTGTTGTACTTCTCATTATAAACAACATCGCAAAGAGTTTCCCCTGCAAGCCAAGTTTTCCGCTGTCCTACTGTAAACGGCGTGGTACTGCCGCTCGGGTTGCCGGTGTTTGTGGAGTAATTGCACATAATTGTTTGTTGGCGGCTCTGGGGCCCTTTTCTCCCAAGGTTGACCATCAAGGGAAGATCTGTTCAACCAGCGTTGATTTTTTAGAACGCACACTTGTCCCCCAAGCACTGACCACCACCCCCCACTCCCCACACACGCACACACACACACACCAAAGGCATTCTTTAATCAGCCTTGATGAACTTCACAGGGAGTATCATTCCAAAAGCTGTACACAAAGAGAGCCCTTTTTTCGGTCCTGGGTACTTCTGAGTGGCTGTAAGCCTGTGGACTTGGTACAGAACGCTCCTGGATTCTGTTGCAGTTGGCTATTTGCACACCCATTGAAACTGACCAAGAGCTTTCTCAAGCGGGAGATTGTTTCTATCTGCCTTATGTCATTCCTCACCAGAAGGCACTTAAGACAACCGGGATAAAATACAGTGGCTGAATATATGATATGGAAGTAGGAGGAGCCTGCTCCTTAAAAGGGACCAATGAGAGAGGTCACTGCCTTTCTGTATCCCACCCACAACACCATGTCAACTGCAAAGTGAAAAGTGTACATGGGGTTAAGGTTTGTCAAAGTCTGCCAAAGCTCCCACAAGAGGCTAAGCTTTCTTTTTCAAAACATGTGCAATTGTTTTCTTGTATTCACAAAACCAATAAAGGATTTTTGGAATGTCTTTGGTATCATCTTCATATTTCATTTGTATCATATCGGCCGCAACCCAAATTTCATAGGCGGTTATTGCAAATGGATGAATGATCACATCTGCCAGAACATGAACAAATTACTGTTAAATAATCTGTGATTTCACAACCTTGGCTATTTTTATATTAGTGTGTTCATACATGAAGGATTCATAAACATTCCTGAGTCATTTCATAGATTTTACCCATAAATGGTAAGACAAGATGCCTACTGTAAGGTTATATGTATGGAATCAGGTTATGTGACTAAATTCTTTATGAATATACTGAATATTTTATGCCATTAAAACAGTGGATTTTCATCTCTAAATGCACACATTGAACTGACTTGCACACACTCTACTTCAGTTACTGCAGATTTGTTCAATTTCATTACAAAGACCAGCAGTTTTTACATGCAAGAGACAAACTCCTTTGTCCTCAATCCAGCCCCCATGTGCAGGTGATATATAATTATTTGTACAGAGTGAGTTTAAATTTTAAAAACGGTTTTTGAATACTGTTCTGCCTTAAGCTGTTTGCATGCATTTTCACTCATCTCTGACAGCCTGTGTGTATGAATTATATACTGTAAATTGTTCAATGTCTGCAGCTCTTGTGGGGAGGGAGAGTGGCCATTGTTGTTGGTCACCATGTTAGGCAAAAACTGAACAAATGTAATCGAACAATAAAACACGTGTGTAATAATAGTCAGTTCCTTTTGCGATAGTTTTTCTAAAATGAATTTCTTGTATGTCACCGAAAAATAAAATTTCCTTATCAGGTTTCCTGAAGCAGGATCTGACTCACTCTCATATCATTAGAAATTTATTGATTTATTTCATCAAGACATAAAGAAACAGAATAGTGACTGAAAAATACTGGCCAGTAGTGTGTCATTGTCCATCTTACACTTTCATAATATAAACTGTGATTGTTCGATTTCTTAACTGTTTACTTTGGCTATGTATGCAGTGAATTTAACATGATGCCCTCAGTATTCTACAGGAAGGTAATTTCTTTCCATGGGACTGTGCATTTCACTTTGCGTTTTATGATTGCTTACTAATTACAATTTGGAATAATATGATATGGTTTATAATATAAGCTCAAAGATAACATTCCTCATACGAGAAAAATCAGCAGTTTTTTCAGTGGAGCAATTTGTACTGAGTTATTTCATTTCCTAGTATAAAATGATACTATGTAAGAATGCATTTCATTGTTATCTCTCTTAATGTTTGACTAGTATAACTGGAAGTGTATAATCATGTAATACACAATGTGCTCCACTGGCAGCAGTATAGAGTTCTATTTAATGACTTGTCATTAATTTATATATTATCTCCAAAGGAGGAAAATGCTGACGCCGTTTTTTGTGATCTCTCTGTCTGAATCATTTGGTAAGGTTAGGCCCATTAAAAGCCATGGGAACAGGAATGCAGAGATGAAGCAGCACCGTTCAGAATTCAAAACATGTTCTTAACGGCTCAGGAATAACACTCCAAGGCTTCTTGCCATACATCTACCAAAAACAAGATCATGCTGCAGAAAATAATGCTACTCTAATTACAACATGCATCGCTCATTTGAACCTATTTTATGTAAATGAAATACTATAACGAGCAAGTTATTCAGATGGAAGGCATTTATATTGCAAAACAGAAAAAATTTTGAAATAACATGATTCACTCAGTCATGTCCTTCAACGAAATGTGAATACTATTGAATATTGCATGTCTGTAAGGATGAATAGACAGGCAGAATTTAATGAGTTTGCACACAGGGGTTTGCGCGTGCGCGCGCACACACACACACACACACACAAACACACACACACACATATACACAAGCACACACACACACCCAGACACGCACACCCAGACACAGAATTCAATTTTTCCCTAAGCTTTCAAACTCCAAATGCTTCCAGCAGCAGAATAAAAATAGTGAAAGATTAGGCTATCAATCTGGTATACTCATATTGTCACCAACAACGAGAAATCCATGCTGCACAGCAGATGCTGAAACACACAATCTGTAAACCAAATAATTTGCAGCACTATTATCATCATTTATTATTAGTGTGACATTTTAAGCAAATAAAGGCAATATTTGAGTACTGCTCACATAGCTGCATCGAAATATTCTTTTGATGTTCTGGTGGGAGTGCATTGTTAGTGTAAGTACATGATAAAAGATAGGCAGCTAGCAGTTTCTATGACAATGGAAATTCACAAAAATGATACAGATTAATACATGGTAGCGTGTATGGTTATATATAATAC
>JABFEA020000044.1:11073698-11084392 GCA_019775915.2 Cyphomyrus plagiostoma
AAAAAAAAATTTCCAAATTTCAAATTAATTATCCCATTTTTATTTTCTTAAAATTCTACCCCCCCCCCCCCCCCAGTCTCTTGCTGTTGACCTTATCCAAAACTTTTTAGAAATGTTTTTTTAATCCTTAAGCATTAAACATTTATGTTCTAGGGGTCTGTTAAGTGCTCTTAATTTTTATGTATATGTGAAGTGGAAAAAATAAAAGTGACACCACATGAAATGGGGCTCTAACGTCAAAGTAACTAAATCACAACTACAAACACAGTTACAAAGTTGAGTCATATTAGGTTGAATGCCAGTAAGCAGTATATGCATCAGCTATGAAAGCATTCTGATCATCAGCACTTTGATATGTGAGTTTTCAAAGCAACATGAGACAACCAAAAGAGGCCAAATGGTCAACTTGCAGGTGCATTGGCCACGAAAACTTCAGCCTTATTTAATGTGTCAAGGGGAGATAAGTGTGGGAAAAATCGTGACAGCGTGAGCCAAACGGAGAGGAAAAAACTGCAGCAGAAATGAGGAACAGTAGTAGGCAGTCAAAGGTCATCGCCAAGGAGAGATGGACACTCAAGATGCTAAATATCATAAAAGATTGCCATTAAAAATTTCCACAGCACTGAATCGACACATCTGTAACCCAGCGTCAACCAAAACAAAACGCTGTCATCTTGCCGGATTTAATGGCAGGGCTCCTGTTTGGAATCTACTTGTATTCAAGGCCAATGTACAGAGACGTGTAACTGGGTGTCAGGGCCACAAAAACCTGAGCCCTGGAGCAATGAGAAAAAGTAGTCTGATGAGTCATCTTTCACCTTTTCTCCTACATTCGGATGGGCTTACATTTGGAGAAAGCCAACGGTTACACATGGGAGATCCGGAATGGTATAGCCAGCCTTCTCATGGGAGCCATTAGGTCTGATGATTGCTCTGCCTGGTTATATAACAGGCGTGGATTATGAGGCTATTTTACAGAACTTGATGCTCCCTGTGGTGCAAGAACGCTTCCCCGGTCATCTTCCCATACTCTAAGATGATAAAGCCCCCATATATGCTGCTAAAGAAATTTCAGTGTGATTTAATGATTACTCGGATGAAGTTGAACACCTTCCACCCAATCATCATATGTACATAACGTCTATGGAATGTCCTGGACTGCGATGAGTTGGTGCCCCATCCTGGGTTGTTCCCTGTCTTGCACCCATAGCCCTGTGACCCTGAATAGGACAAGCGGTTTCCGAAAATGGATGGATGGACAGACGGACGGACGGTTGGATGGATGGATGGATGGATGGACGGACAGATGGATGGAATGTTCTGCACTGTAGAGTGAGAAGTTGGTTTCCACCTCATTCATTCTTCAATGCACTGAGGCGTTTCTTCTGGAAGAGTGGTCCAATACCCAACTATAGTTCAGGGCTTCCAAAAAGGATCAAAACCCTTCTGAAGCCAAAGGGAGGTCCTTCTCGTTAAATCATTGATATTAATATACTCTTAATGTTCCTTTTATTTTGTTCACCCCCATATATAAACAAACATGAAACTGCTGTATATTTATTTAGCATATATGAGTTTCTGACCACTGCTTCTCTGTATTAGAACCTATCCAAGTACCGATGGAGATGTCATGGTTTCCAGTAACTGTTTGTACTACATTACGTCAAATTAAAACCAAATTTTCTATTATTCCTCTTTCGGCATTTGGCAGCCGTGCAGTTCGCCGCCCTGACAGCTGCGAGTTATTTGAAATACTTCAGTGGAGTGGGGAAAACCTGCTGTGAGGAAGACTCAGTGCTGTTAAATTCATAGGATGGCATGATGTAATCGGTGTTACCCAACGCTGGTTTGTGAACCAAACCAGAGTAAATATAATCTCTCCTGGATTATCCAGTGTAATTGAATTGACCCTCTATGTCAGCAATGGCCTCCATCGAGCCTCTCAGCTGACGCCATTTGGCATAGCACACCTTCAGGTTCATCCGCAATTTTTTTGGAAACAACGCAGCACTACGTTTTCACACCTTATCTACCGATGCATTTATTTGCTTATTTAAAACAGTGTCACGGCTTTCTTTGTTAGGATTTGTTAGGCTTCACATTTGAGGTTGCATTATTATTTTTAGCACTATCCTCTGTGATTTGGACTAATTACATTCCTGCCTCTGCCTTAGTAAACGAGCTCATTCTCCGCGACGAATCCTCTGGAGGTGGGATGTCACACCTCTTGCTCAGAAGTACGCCTTTACTCTCGAGCAGGAACGCTGCGTATCAAGCCACGAAACGGCTCCCTCTCTTGTTATTGAGTAACATTAGACGTCTACCTGTGATGGGCGCCGATTTGGAATGCCAGGCTGGAGAGAAAAATATTGAGCTTGATTCCCAGTCTCTTGTATCCCCAGCAGACTACTTACCGGGGAAGATAAATAATTCATACGGAAAAAAAATGGAACCTTCCTTTCTGTGCCCCGGAATAATTGTTATACGGAGCGAGGAAGAATTTTCGCGGCATGGGCTGGGGTCTGAAACAAAATGTCACTTAAAGCGCGATACAATATTTGATTATCGTTTTCAAATCTCATCCGGCTCCCCGCGAGATCGTCCACTGGTTGATTTGCTGGGAGAGTCACTGGCGCTTGAACGCCTCTGTGGCTGTGGTGATTTATTAACGTGCCGACATCCATGCACTCCTCTCTATAAACATTTAATGAGTCAGCGTACACAGATCAGAGGGAACACACCAAAATATCTGATAATAGGTTTCAAGTGAATAATGTTTCAAGGACTTCATTGTGCGCCTTCAGGAAAACATTACTTCCCAGTTATGTACAAACTGAATTGCCTTTGTTTTCCATATTTATTTATGTATTTGTTTATTTTCCTCTCTCTGGTAATTATTCCAGTGGGTGAGGCTCTTAGGAATGCGCTGGGCAGAGGAGTCTTCCTTGTTCTAAGACCAAGAAGGAAGCTTTTTGTACTGGGGGAATGGAGAGATCAACGCTGTGAGTGAGTCACGCGCTGAAACTGTTTTGGGATCTGTGTGAAGCCATTGTTTTGATCAATTTAATGTTTGGGAAAATATATTTGTGTATTTATGTGTCGGTACCTCTCATCTCCTAGGACCTCATTCGTTGCTTCTACATTTTGCATTGTCGTTATTGATTGGCTTGTCACATTGGGAATCGGCCCACGCCATTGGATGGAAATCTTATATGATTCGAACCACTGTTTGGCAGTATGGGGCGGTAACGGAAGATGATATCTGAGTATGAATATACCGGACCTGTCTTGGATCATCTTAATAGCTAAGCAGGAACCATGTGAAATATTTAAATTTTAATAAAGACTACCATATAGTAAAATGGAATCGTAAAGATAATTCATAAGATAGCATTATCTAGAGGAGATAATGCTAACGATAATACATACAGCTATTTCCTGTAAGCGACAGAGAGGCTGATACAGATACCTCTGTTCTTAACCTCACCCACCAGTTTAGTTTTATGTTGCCTCTGAGATTAATGAAAGGCCTGAAGTTTTGTGTGTGTGTGTGTGTGTGTGTGTGTGTGTGTGTGTGTGTGTGTGTGTGTGTAACGTTACATAACACTCCTGATATGTTAATGATACATTAATGACACCCTCTAACAGCCTGACACACAAACAACAGTTTCTAGGTCAGCCATGAGCTTTTCACAGCAAGTGAGTCATTAAGGGGCCACATTTTCATCCATTCAAAAGCCAATAAGCTCTGCGGCGATCGCGTTATTGTTTTCTTTTTTAAATATTGTAATTTTCTTGGTTTTCCTTTTTGCATGGCTAGGTGGTGATTAAACTGCTTATCTCCCACCACTTGCTGTTTAAGGGGAGGAATGGATCGTGGAGCTGCACCATGTGGGTTCAAAGGTCAGCGCTGTGTTTGTAATGTTGTATTCTGGTAGTGGGCGCGACCTTCCAGAATGAACTATGCTACTGTGAATTGCATTAGCAAGTAGCTGTGACTCTTAGCACAGACCACTGCAGCATCTCATGGGCTGTCGCACTTCTTGAGGACAGAATGCCGTCGACGTTCCGGAATACACGTAATGCAGCGTAATTTTATCGTATTTAATCTCTGTTTTCGTTTTTTTTTCTGCCTTCACTCTCCTGTTTTTAAGGTCCTGCACTTTTGCCGTCCGATTTATGGAGTGGCTGTGCTTACGCTGACGGGACCATTAAGTTAATGCTGCCAGCTTATGTGCCATTAAGGTTTGTTTTGCTTTCTTTTTACTGGTGACCCAGTTGAGCCTCAAGGGGGGAACCTGCAGACTGTGGCCTGTATTGTGTCACGGTGACGTGTTCCATTGTACTTAGACAGGCTTTGTGTGAATCACGATGCTCTTTGTTGGTTTCACTGTGATTAAAATAAATAAATAAATAAATAAATAAAAACCCGGCAGTCATGGACAAAGACTGAATGGCATGGCACCCAGTCGTAACTGGATAGCTGCGTAGCTTATTATGAAAAAATAATAATAAATAAAAAAATGTCCCATTGACGTTATGGGAAATTCTCACATCTTCTTGAAGGCAGTATTTCGGGTGCCTGCATGTGCTGGTAAATCGAAATGCCGTGATATCATTGAAGGTCGTCAGGATTACGGCAGTGAGACCTTGCTGTTTAAGAATTATAACAGGGACAATGTAAACACACTTAAAGCCTTAAATGTATAATCAAAACAATGACCATGGGTGTCCTTGGCTGTATTTATTACATACTCCCCAGGACAAGGTGTTCTGAGGAATTTTTACGTACATCGGTTCTGTTTGCGTTGTGTTTTTGGATAGTTTCCAGGTAGCCAGTCATATTTCACTAGGCTCATTATTGTAAGTTGCAGTCTTTCTACAATTACCCCTGTAAATGTCACCTCCGCCCAAATTGGGGCGCCCAGTTGGTTCCTGTGCAAAAAACCTACTGGGTAAATTCTAATATGCTTAGGGTTAAATCACTGTAAGGCTTTAGTTTACCAGTGTGGCTACCAGTCCTTAGCTGCTTGATAATCGTCGCAGACTGTGGCTCTTGACATTTTTCTGAAGTGTCTGTAATGATAGGGTGCAAATTTTTGGCTCGGTTTGGCTTGACATGGTTTGGTTTTGATTAGCTCATAGTCCTAGTTAACAGAGTGAGTGAATGTGAATACACGGATAAGCATGAAGAAAGTGTGGCAGATCAGTTTAACCGGCTTGAAAGGGTACCGGAGAGTTTTGTCATCTGTGGACTATATTTTAAACATGGCTGATTTGCTGAGGGTGGTGAATTCGTGGCTGAGGGATATTGTACAGCTACTGAAAGACCTGCAACAGTCTTTTCCTGGAGCTTGGGAAGAAGAAAAAAATACCATCTTTGTCATTTTGACCTTAAATTTTATTTCCCGTGAGTGTCACCAACCATGCCGGTCTGTCAGGCTGATAGATGACAGGACACAAATTAGAATCCCTTCCTTTCATCGAGCTGGTCTCTTAACAAAGCTGCTGTGGACATGACTGTGGTTCGGTGTTGCTTTGTCACCGTTTGTAGCATTCAGATGCATCCTAAACGGTGCCTCGCGTTTTGCGTTAGATCCGGTAGAACGAGGTACGTCCGTTGTCGTACCCTTAAGCAAAACGCTGGATTTCTCCTGCCGTACAAATGAGCAAAACACTATACGCTTTGGGGGAAAAAAGCAACGGATAAGTTAGGAAGTAATACGTAGAAGGTAATAACATATTAGCTTTCCTGCAATGTATTGACTCAGTCTCTGGCTGGTTTTGGCCTAGGTGCACCATAAATCTCCTAATGAAACCCGACTCTCCTAATGAAAGTAAGTGGGTGAGTACAGGCCCCAGTGAAAGAGATCAGATTCCTCGCGCCTATCACGACAGGCCGCGTCGCTACCGAGGCCCGTCCACAAACACCACCCTCATCACGTATGATATTTCATACATTATTCCAGTGTTGAGCTCCAGCTGTCAGAGCCATTATTTGTTTTCTGCTGGGTTTTTTTTTTGATGCTCTGAGTGGAGTTTTGTTTTCTCTGCATACCATACTGACATAGCAGCGGCTCAGAAGATGAATTTTCTTTCTTTTCATGTTTTACTGTAATTAAATGTCATTACGCTGAGTGGTTTGGGCAGCTACAAAATTAAAAAGGCCCCAAATTACACAATAATTGCTCTTTGTTTGGTATATAAACACTATATGTTATTTTATTGTGTGCATTTCTTATTTATTAAAATGAAAAATGTAGAGGCTTCCTTTGGACTGTGGGCCTGCAATTTATTATGAGTTGACATAACACGTTTGCCATACATGCAGAAATAATGGCTAACCATTTTGAAGAGTCAAGTAATTGCTGTCTTAATGACTCTCCAGTTGGGTTAAACAATTAGCTGGTGGATTGTGCATCTCCTGTCATTTAATAGGAAGAATATCAAGCTACATCATATGTCATATTGAAGATGAGAATCTGTAAAGCCTGTCCTTGCATGGGCTGCCTATCTGAACGTCACTGTTTTAAATTAGACGGTGGTGTTGATGAGTGCAGCAGCTCGGCCGAGTTTAGTCATTTCTCGTGTATGTGTCTGTTTTCCTGGCAACACTTGTGCAATTTCCAGATAGAAAAAAAAACTACATTAGAATTGTTAAAAAAAAATCGCAATACAGCATAGCTTAGAGGCAACAGAGCTTTCTGTTCAGATCGTATGCAGGGTGACATCACTAGCCAGTCGTCCTTCTAGCAAGTACAGATAAAAAGGGAAGTGAGACAAAAGTGCCTCCCAGAGCACGTTCATGCATTTGTAAACAGTAGAATGGAGTCCTTCGCCAAGATAATTCAATTTGGTTCTTCTGCCTAAAGTGACATTTGATGTATCTGGTGTAGTAATGAGTAAGTGTTTGCACGCTGTGGAAGCCACCTTGTTATGTCTGTGTGGCAAACTGTTATTTTACAGCTCAGCATTCTTCACTCGTTTTAAAGGTCAGCGGAGAGACCTCGTGACATTTCCAATCTGCGGCTAAGGTTCCGCGAGAATCCATTTTTTTCGCTGGACGGAGCGGGAGCCTTTTTCCGGCAGGGTGATGGCATCACACAGACTCCAGCGGCGATATTCTGAGCGGCGCTCCAACTACAGAGTCCTGAATGAGGTTTTGGTCCTCATTGGTACTCAGATGTGACTTATTAAAGGGGGCGGAGACTTTGCCATGTTGCCTTGGGAATGTGTCTTTATGAGAAACCTACTTACAGCTCTCAGCAATCTGATTGAGAGCAACATGGAGGTGAAATGCAGGAAAGTGTGGAAGATCTGTGTGGGGAAATAGTTCTATTCTTTGTAATCAGGACTTCAAGTGCATGACTCGCCAATAATTATATACTTTCCAGTAATTCAGATATTCAGAAGTATGCTGGTATTCCAGCAAGACCCATTAACTGAAGGGCGTGTTTATGAGATCAGAATGTTAGCAGCCAAGTTCCCTGAAAAATTAAACAGCTTCATAAAAGAATGTAATATTTTCTCTAGAAAATCGATAAAGACTTTTTTTTCCCCCCATGTGGGAGAAAGAATTTATTCTCAAGTATTTCACCTAAATTCATCTTGGGTACTGGTTCCCTTGATATGAAAATGGTTTCAATTTTGCTCCTTTTTTGTTTTTAGAAATTCAGTTTTATGTGTCGAGCGTCTCATACTGGGGGATTATTTCAAAGTCATATTCAAAAATATGCAAAAGCAGACATGAGCCCTGCCCCACCCTCATCTGGAGCCAATGAATATCTGTTCAGATGCTTTGCTTAAAAACAAACAGAGGCTGATCACCTGTGGCACTTTCACCTCCAAAGGCTGGTGCCACAGCTAAGGTCTCTGCAGGTTAACTTTGTTGACCCAAGATAGAACTTGCTGATTCAGATTTCACCAGTGATATGCAAATGAGGCTTATTGTGCGCGATGGTGGGGAATCTGGGGGTGGGGGGATTGGTGCATTGGAAATGGGGGGCTGCCCTGGGGGGGTGCTTGGTTGTTATCAGGATTCCCAGAGGAGGGAAGCGGACATGTAATTTGTGGCCCATGTGATTGTGTGTACCAAGCCAGGCAGTGCCAAACTGAGCCACCCCTCAGTTCCTCCCGTTAACTACTGCTTTCCCAGTCATTCAAATTGACAGATGACACGCTTAAGTTAAACGAGGAAGGCGGGATTTCTAAATTCACATTCGCCGTCTCCAGAGGACGAGGTAAACGTTTTAGGATGGCGTTATTCTACAGAACATTTTTTTTTGCGAATTTGGTACCTCTCCAGACCCAGAGGAATCATCGATAACAAAAGATCGCACTTTGTCGCAACAAGACGAGGCGCGGTTGAAACTTCCAAACGCTCATCTTTCTCCTGAGAGGCTTGTCAAGCTGAACATAAAAGACATGTTAGAAGCAGAAGGATGGGGGACTCTTTGGAGATTCTTAAGGAGATATCAGATAGTAGCCGGGCTGTGAAATGACATCATCATTTCTGAGCCTATAGTAAGAGAGAAACCTTTGCTTAAATATGATGCGTGTAAAGAGTTGAATCTGCCTGCTTTCAGGCTCATATTATGCACCGTCAGAGGTGGAGTCAGTAGCAGCTGTGATAGATCCATCCAACGCACGTGATCGTCTCACCTGGCGGGGGCGCTAAATGAAGTTGTGTATAGGCATTCAGCACGAGTTTTCCGTTGTCATGGGGACCCTGAGGTGCAGGACCTACTGCTCGCCACGAGATGATGATTAGCACCTGGCCCCAGGCCGCGACTCTTGCAACCGTACATGCAAGTGACAACGGATTTGTCCTGTTAGAGGAAGTCCGCAATTTGTCTGGCAAGTTCTTAGAAGGTTTTCTTTTTCTCGCATCGAAATGCCCATGTCCTTGTCCTCAGACTTGCACACTAGTTGCTTCTGAAGGTCATTTTGGCTGAACCTTATTTTGGTGTAGAAATGACTTGTAGCGAAATATGTGTTCATCCATCCATATTATACTATAAAATCTGTGAACACACCAGAATTCATGCCTTAAGAGGTGGGCAAACAGGAAGTGATGTAAAGCCATGTGATCAGACGCCTCCTAGTTACAAAGCTGCTCTCGTTAGTTAGTCTTTAACATGACACCACATCACCTTTAAAGAGGAACTCACCCCTGCACTGTCAGGGAAGTTTGTATCAAAGTCTCTATAACGTATCCAGGTCCTCATCACCTGCGATGTTCTTCATTTACGTAATAAATAGCTTGATAATTATGTAACAATTAAAATAATGATTATAATAATGATTAATATGGTATTTTTCAGCCTCGCTCCTATCTCATTGATAATGGGGTGTGGTGAGGGAAGGCGATTAAATAATATTCACAGTGTGGATTATTATATATTCAGTGATCGCATGTATGCATCATGCCATAGATGTGTATGACTCAATGCTTGTGCCTTGGGAGCCGTTCATTCCATTTAATCCGGGACATTAAAACTGATGGGGGCAGGGCAAACTGCGCCCCCCCCAAAGCACACGTACACACTTATGGTCTGCTCTGCCGCTCACACCTGAACAAACAGCCGGTCGTCTAGATATGAGCTGACTGTGCCGTGCCAATTGCTGCGTCACGCCCCCCCCCCAGCCGCAGCCCTGACGGACATCAGGGGGTACCACCGCTCTAGCTCCAGTTAGCCGCCTGATATTGGTGCCGGGGCCCGATTGCCGTTCCCGCCTTTCAAACGCCGCATCTGTGAGGCTAATTGCATTCGCCCGGTTTGCCACGGTCGCATCAGCTATTCTCATGCTAATTTACACTGTCAGTGTCTTTGCCCAATGGATACCGCACAATTTATATGGAAAAATATACCACCGCCTGTGTGATTATTCTTTTGTAGATTATTGCTGTCATTTTAATATCGGAAGGCACTGGTCTCTTCTCTCTCACTATCAAATATTCATTGCGGCGAAATGTAATATTACCTTTATTCATCTGTATTATGAATCAGACATTTGCTCATATTATGTATACATAGATCCCTGTGCATATAAATCTTTTTTTTTTTTAAATCCCAGACTAAATTATAATTGAAGCAAAAATATTTTATAAGGTTGCAGCTACAGGTTCCTTACTGATTGTGTACTTAAAGGAGTGAGGGGGGGAGGTTATTTAACTCCATTTGAGCAGAGGTGTTAATTGTCCTGCTCAATAAATGTCAACACAGACGGCAAGATCTCTGCTGAGCTGGAATGCTCCTTGGTGTCTTCATTGAGAGGGTTAAGAGGATAGTTAAAAAAAAAAGTGACAATAAAATAGGATTTATGAGAAAATGGGATTTATGCGGGATGTTGCAGATGCCAGCGACTGGGGCAGATAGACTTACAGCACAGGGGCCCCCGTGTCTCCCCATCTGGGTGACATTTCTAAATGAGAATGAAATGCAGGGTTGGGGAGCTACATGCTAAGTAAACGTCGAGGCCAGGGATTCTGTTACACGGCATCTGTTGTTGGGCTTTGCCCGCTCATTTGTAAGTCTATAAATCCTACTCCTCGCCGCGTCCTATTCCAGGGTCAGTGGACCCTGCCATTACCAAGGCTGGGGGGGGGGGGGGGCGGCCCCCCGCCCGCGGGGGGGGGGGGGGGGGGGGCGGGGGGCGGGGGGGGGGCGGGGGGGGGGGGGGGGGGGGGGGGG
>JABFEA020000044.1:11086006-11100966 GCA_019775915.2 Cyphomyrus plagiostoma
CAAGGAGGGCGGGGGCCGGGTAGGGCGGGGGCGGCGGGGGGTGGGCTGGGGGTGGCGGACCGGTACCCGCTTGGGCCATCCTTTGCCATGCCCAGTCTGTGTTGGTGGACGCCCGGTGATGGCAAGTCACATGACCAAGGGACCACACTTGACTGGGGGGGGGGGGGGTGGTATTGGTAGATGGCCCTGTTGCGATTTGCCACTGGCTGGCGGGCGAGCTTCCGTAGCCGTAGGCGAGAGCGAGAGGCGGAGGGAAATTGAGGAGCGCGTGGTATTATTTAGCGGCGAAGGTATCATTTATTCATCATGTATGTTTTCTTCCTTCCGGGCTTCGCAGTGCCATCTGCTGTATAGAGCAATATTAAATCAGGAGGGTACAGAGAGCATGCATACAGAGAGGACTGATTTTCCCTTGTTCTTCTTACAGATGGCACTACACTGTAATTTCTGTAGACACATCTGAAGACGCACTCTGCATTTTTTTTTTCATTTAAGCTTTTTTTTTTTATTTAACCAGAGAACAGCGTCATGAATTTATGTCATGCTGTAGTTAATAAAATCAAGCAATACTGAGATGATGATAAAATAATAAGGTTTTTTTTTTGGGGGGGGGGGGGAGCTAGAGGTGTGGCCTGGTTTGCCATTGTGCAGCCGTGCGTAATTGAATCAGGTAATGTAAGCGAGCGGGAGAACATCTGACATCGCTTAGAGCTCCTCTCCCTCATAGCTCCTCTCCCTTCGTCGCGGCACACGTCCAAGTGGCGGCGCCAGTGCGAATAGCCACGCTGCCACCATTCGGGCATCCGTTGGAGTTTATAAAAACGGGCATAATATGAGACCAGAATCCAGATCCGTGCCGGGAAAGCCTTCAGAATGAACGGCTCATCGGAAACACGTGGGGGGTGGGGGGGACGGCGGCCTGTTCACTGGGACCTTAATTAATTTGTACGCCGCACAATGTGGGCAGATTGCTTACAATAGGATGGCAGGATGAGGGGGGGGGGCAACCATCAGACATTAGAGGAATGTTATGCTGCGTTATAAATGAAGTTGTCAGAAGAGATCTGCATTGATCATGGCCTTCATGAATTACAATCCTAGTTAATGTACACACTGGGGCTGTGGGGGGGGGGGGGCGGAATGAGGGAGAAAAAGAAGATTTCTACAAGTGTTGAGAGGCCGCCGCACTTCGTCAGCCTGCCCATCAGGTGGTGCTGTACCAAAAGGCAGGCTAAGCGAAATGTGAATGGCGCCTCCCTGCCAAACGAAGAGTGGAGTAGCCGAAGAGCCGGTATACATCATGGTTATCTGAGCAACCCAGTGTCCCACCGAGGAGCTATTTAAAGCCCCTAAATTATTTTGGTTACAAAAATCAGTAGTGCAGATATCCAGAGCACAGCCTAACGTGACATCAGACTGCAGAAAGGGCATCTGAGTACAAGGGCCTACACTGATGTTCTGGTTTTGCCCCATTCAGGTTTAAGTTAAGTTAAGTTTAAGTGATGTGGCACTATCTTATAAGCTATTGAAGAAAGGATACACAGCATAGAGAAGATGAGAGCGAAAAAATCTGAAAGCTCAGTTGTTTCCAAAGGATGTGACCAGTGCTCGCAGTGAGAGTTAGTAAATTGGTGGGTATGCAGTCTTGTGAAAGACGCGCACGTACACACAGATTGTGTAAGCTGACAAGGCGGTCACATTCTCCCAGTGATTGTAGAGCTTCTCCCTCGTGGAGAATACCAGGCCTGCTTTGCTCTCGGTGCTCTCCCCTCGGTACGGTGACACAGATCTGGGCTATGAATGTGTTTGCCAAACTTATCTGGGAAGAGGGAAGGCCAGAGAGAGAGAGAGCGAGAGAGTCCCAGGAAGGCACAGCACGTGACAGTGAAGGGCTGGCCTTGTATGCCAGCACGCCGTAGCTAGGTTGAGCTCCCCTCCCCGATCCGACTACCCTCGACCCACTCTCTGCTCCGTTTACCGCCTGAGTAATGAGGCGACGTGGATGCTGAGTGTGAGTCTGTAAGGCTGAAGAGGCTGAAACATTCGCTGATTTCGGGATGCCAAGCGAGCCAAGAGTCATAGACACTGGTCAGACAAAAACAAGTTTGTCTCCAACATCACTCCCAGTTAAAGGCGTCTCATTTTTGGAGTTCATCTCATTTTATTCTTTTTTTCTTCTTCTTCTAAATCTGGAATGAATTTTACATGATCTGAATACTGACAGTGTCACCATACTGTAATTTTTTTTATCATATTTTAAAACATGAAACAAGACAAATAGTTGTGTTTTTGCTGTAAACTGTTGAAATGTGTTTAGTTACATTGAACCCTGTTTGCAAACACTACAGTTTTCAGACCAACAGTGCTACAAGAAAAACAGCGAAGTTAAGTACAAGCTTATCCATTTTGGTAATCGTGAGTAATTCATTACTCACAGACCTGGAATGCAAACTGTTGTAAGACTTGCGGTATAGAAGAAAAAAAGATCTTGGAACATACATTAATCTTCTGGACAAAGACAACTGATATTTGAGAAAGCTTTTTATTCCAAAGAATTTCTGTGTAAATTCACCCATTGTGAGGCCCCTCTGTTGTTTATGAGAGGCTTGAATCAACGCGTTTGTCACGTGTCTCTGTGTTAAAAATACAGTTTAGCAGTCATGAAAGTGATAATGCATGGAAAATAGTGCTATTGGGTTTGCTGGTGTGGTTTTTGTTGTGGGCAGAAAAATCAAGCAGGACAAACATCACACTTCCACAGTACACCTGGTTTCTAGAAATAAGTTTAAAATAAATAAACGTTTTAATTATTTTGATACACATATGTCTTGCTTTTGTTTTGTATCTTTCTATTTCTCCATGTTAAAAGTGTTTAACCGACCTGCACAGTTAAAAACTGCCAGGTGTAATACTGTTTGGAAATACTCAAGCTTGCACTGATGCTCCTTCACAAAGTTTGCTGATGTTATCACTGCAACAGATCAAATCAGGGCCGACAGCAGCACGGATCCCTTTACAAAGCCATCAGAACACACCTATCGCCGATCTGAGCATTTTGCAGAATTTAAACCAAACAAAAGGGGATATATCCCAATAACTTGAGTGAAGCCATGTTCTCTGCATACCCTTTATAAGCATCAGTAGAAGCAACTGACACAACTGAGCCTGGAAACCAGTATAGGAATGAATCTTCCAGTACAATTTGCCCAGTTTGAGACTAACTGACCCATAGCTTCATCCACACCAGGCTCAACTTAGCAGCTGGGCGTCATGGAGAATTTTGCTCGAGTCCAAAATGTGATCTGGACAAGAAGGATACACAGCGTCCATGAGTTTTAAGCTGTGGTGGAAGTTAATGGGTGCCCTCACAGCAAAAAGCCATCATTCAAGAATAATTTGAATATCTGAGAAGCATTAGGGATTGGCAGGGATAGGGGACATTCTCAGTCTGTGTAACCATGTAGCTCACTGATTTGGCTGGTGTGACTGCCAAGAGAGATTCCCATTGGAGGCTAAGCCAAGCAAGGTCAGTATGTTTTTCCACTCCACAGTAATGCCGTGGTGCATTGGATATGTGATTAGTATTGTTGTGGATTGGCCTTCTTGGCTGTGGAACATCGTATGCTTTGATTGTTGTGCTGTGTTCAACTTTGCATAGTACCAAACCGACACCGTAATTTCCCAGTTGGGTTATAATGCAGTAAATTCCGTTTTATTTACGCTCATCCTTTGCTGACGACTGGCCATTTCCTCTAGGTGTATGCTCCATGTGTGTACTGGTTATGCCTCGACAATCACGCTGCTCAGAAAATCATAAGCGGAAGATTTAATCTTTGTGCTTGAGAACCACGGAAAAGAAGCGACGCCCATAGCTGGACTCGTCAACACCGAGCGGTGCCGGGCAGTTTCCGAGCCCGGGGATCCGCTGCCTTTGCGGGTTCGGCGAGCGCCATAGGCTTTTTTTCCGCCGGCATGGGGAACGGCTTAACGATGGGTGGATGAAAAGATACCGGTTCATGGAGAGAGACAGAGAAGGAGGGGGAGTAAGGGAGGTCGTGTGCCACAAACGTGCTGCCATGCTTGTGCTGACACACGCAGTCCTTTCATTTGGCAGACACACGCTTTAATAAAGCGAGCCTGAGATCTTATCAGTGCAGTACAAGGAAAAATATTTTTTTTGCAGTGAGGTGGATGGCGTATTCTTTTGATGTGCGTTAATACCGCTGCCTGATTCAAACGATGATATAATTTCCAATTCCGTGCTTTTCCACCAAATAGAGGCGCCTTAACGGTTTCAAACCGAAGTTACCGAAACCTTCCGCCCCAATGTATTGTACTTGTTAAATGGCACTGAAGTGTTGCACGCTACAATGAAAGATCAAACAAAATAAGTTGTGTATGCATGCATTTCCTTTGCAGGTGCCTCTTACACTGACGAGTATGGAGGCCATACATTCTCAAATTGATTTGGTTTCTCATCAAACAGCTTCATTCCACGTGACTCACAGCTGTACATTTACACAGCTGTATATTTACTGAAGCAGTTCACTCCATGTTTCCTCAAGGGTGCAGTTGTTCAATCTGCACCACCAATTGTGTAAAATCTTCATGTCTGGACCGTTGCCCTTTGTTCCCACAGCACCCAACCTAAAAGGCCGACCTCGGAAGAAGAAACCTTCCATCTCCCAACGCCGTGACTCCCAGGGTCAAAACACAGGCAAGGAGACCAGCAGCACTGAGCCCAAGGCTTCTGCCAAGGTACGCAGTTCATTTGCACTCCATTTCCCAGCATGCCTTTCCAAAAAGCCCCCTTTGGCATGGGGACAGTTTTCACTGGGATCAGCAGCATTCAATCATTGTTGTCCTGCTGATCGAAACTGTTTTTTCTCGTTATTTGTAATATTTTTTTTGTCGTTGTGCCCCTCCTACCGATGTCATACTGAACTTACCAACTCAGACACTGTATAGAACATTTTACAGTGCAGTTTACACATTTCTGTGATAAAGTTCATCTATTCAGGTTCTACTCACTGGTGTGTTTTGCTGTCGCAGTCGAGATCTGACTAAGCTTGAATATTATAAAATGAAAGTCTTTCGACTTCGAAGTCTCTCTCTTGGAATTACACGGGTAGTTTTACAGGGCAGTTTACAATTCGTTGAGAGCAATAATTAATAGCATATTAACAGCAGAAGCATTTATATTCAAAGAAAGCACCGTTTTTCTCGTGATAACATGAGGAGATAATAATGGTTTCGTAGTAAAATAGTGAAAAGGATTGTTGAGGGAAACAGACATCTGAGTCAGCATGTCAACCAGTATGTTCAGGGGCACATTAACATGGTCAGCGACCATGACTGTTGGATGGGGGGCCGGGGGGGTGCACTTTTTGAGGCCCCTAGGCTGTAGAGTGGGTAGCCAGTGCAGTAACGTGCCCCTGAGCCTGTCTGCCTGTTCATTTACCTGTTTTGCATACCCTCCTTGCCATCATGGATCCGTTTAGGAAAACAAAAACGGGACGTCGCTCGTTACCTTGAGCAGATGAACAAACAGACGCGCGTGGGCTGCCACTGTGTGATGTCACAACGCGGCGTTAATCCCCCGCCGCTGTGTGATGTCACAGCGCGGCGTTAATCACCCGCCGCTCTGCGCGGCCGCCGCTGTGTGATGTCACAGCGCGGTGTTAATCCCCCGCCGCTCCGCGATGTCACAGCGCGGCGTTGTTCCCCGCCGCTCCGCGCGCCCGCCGCTGGGCAGTCCTTCCCCAGACTCTCAGGTGGGTAAACCTGGTCTCTGCCCCACCCACAGGTAAAAAGCGACTCTAAGGCCGTGGCGGCCCGGTCCAAGAACAGCTGTAAAAAGGCGGCGTCCGAAGAGACGCCGGGAGCGACGGCAGGTGAGGAATGCCGGGCTGAGGAGCAGGCCTTCCTGGTCGCACTCTACAAATACATGAAAGAGAGAAAAACACCCATTGAGAGGATTCCCTACCTTGGCTTCAAGCAGAGTGAGTAAGACCGCCTCCCAATCCCCCCTGAACTCCCCCCCCCACCCCACCCCACCAGCTGGGAAAGGCCTGGGGGGCATGAGGAGCAGGTAACTAGTGACGGGGCCCTTCAAATGTGAATGAAATCAAGCAATTAGTGTACCCTGGGTGCCCCCCCGCCCACACACACACACACACACACACACACACACTTCACAAGCCGGCGTTGAAGGGGCCTGAAGAGAATATTATTGGATGCCTGTCAGCTTCCAGTTTCAGACAAACTTCCTGTTTTAATTGACGGCTAACGTGCCACAAGCCCGATCCTTGTTACATTTTTCACCCATTCAAGTAAGCCCTTAGCAGATGCGTGTAGGCCTTTCTCTAAAAAGATGATATCTCGACCATGGTGGTTGCTAAGTAGGTCATGGTGACCCCAGAAAAACGAAAGCGACAGTAATAGCTAGTCGTCTCTCTGGCGCTAATTTGCCCTCGTTGGCTGCTCTACGCGCGGGTTGTCTTGGATTTCAAAGCACGTAGTGCCGTGACTTTGCTCTCCGTGGGGCTCCTTAAATAAAGCTGTCCAAACTACCTTTTGCCAGCAAAGCACTCAAAACATGAGTGTATAATGTATCCCCACTGTTCCTTGAATATCATTAAAAAAAAATTTTTTTAACATACCTACAGATTCTGCAAAAGAAAAAAAACCTCCTTCTGCAGATGAATGCAAAAGAACTAAAATCATCAGAAGGAATTTGAAATTAATCCCATTTTAGGGCGCTTGTATATGTAATTCATAAATATTCAGTTTTCTATGACTCTGTCACTGAATATGCATGCACGCTTTTGAATATGCTAATTTGCAAAGGCCCATTTTGCAGGAGCCGTTTCTCCAGCACGCCGCCGCGAGCTGCCAAACGCACGCGCGCAAAATGTAGGTGAAGCACTAGCATTGCCCAGTGCCCGCTTGCCAGTAGCGGATTACCTCTGTGTCCTGCGTTGGCAGCTGAGATATCTCATTCTGCCTCCGTTACAGCTCACGGAACACTATCTGATAAACCACTGTGTCACCACAGGCCCCAGATCACCATACGCTGCAAATCTTATTAATCATATAGGTCATATGACACTAAAGAATAGGAGTACAAGAGCCACGCCCCATGCTCACAGGCAAAGGCAGCTGGGATATCGAAGGGCTCCCTGGCACACTTTGAGATTTTATTGCAGTCCAGTTGGGGTTAGACCGATTCCACTCCTGAGTGAGGGTAACCCCCCCCTCAAGCATCAGGTTTTTGAGTAGGTGGCTCAGGCTGACTTTCATACCGGCACAAATTCTGCACGGTCGATTGCAAGCGAGGCATTATGGCTCAGGAGTACGAGGCTTTGAGCTGAAAACCTGACATTATTCACCCACGCTAAAAAAAATGCTTTGTTATCTGTGTAGCAAATTTCTAACAGCAATAGGGAGGGAAGGATCGATACTACCAGATCGAGGGTTAGCAGAACAGCAGTATGACAAACCCTGGGCTCTGAAATGAATTGAATTGTGATTGATTCCCCCCCCCCACCCCACCCCTTTAAAGTCTGTTATTAATTTATGATTGCTGTTTGAAGATGTACAGAAAAACCATGCTTCATTAAATAGACACTCATTTGGTCTGTTAATTGTTTAGCAATTTTGCCCTCAAAGTGAAATGAGGAACAAGCCCAGTGACAATGATTTGAGTCAGTCTGTTGTTAAAAGTCAAACGGAAAGGCCAGGCCCTGTTTGTGTGTGCGCGTGTCAGCGCGTGTGTGTGACTGTCCTGCAGTGTATTATTGATTAATGCTTATTGTCCCTCTAACAGTAAACCTTTGGACTATGTTTAAAGCTGCTGAGAGGCTAGGAGGATATGAGCAGGTAAGAGTTTGCATCATCTGACTGAAACTTGAATCCTCTACTGCTATATGTGTTTTTTTTTCCTTTCCCCCTCTGGCTCTTGAAAAACAAGCTTAGTCATTTTCCCATTTTAGGCCCGCTGTCAGATGTGTGTTTACTAGGCCGATGTTGGACGACGGCTCCGATCCACATTCGGCGAAATGATGCCGTCATTGTAAAATCCACTAGTGGAAAACATATGTAGCTCTTCTCTGTACAGGAGATTGGTGTGGTATGCATCTTACCCACGCTGAGTCTTTAAAAGGACTGTTATTGTGCAACGAACCACTGGGACAATAAAGAGATTTCACTTGGCAGGCCATATGACATGCATTGAGCTCTAATATGGGAAAAGCATTTGGGCCTCTTTCAGTTTAATCAGTTAAGGCTATTTCAAATACTGTAAATTACTCTAGTTTTGTTTATCAGTAGTGGGGGAAAAGGGTGAAAAGCAAGGAGAGCCGTTTGTATTCTGAGCAAACAGGAAGTCGTTTCTTTGATATAAAAGGGCCTCTTTCAAGCTCTCAATCGACACTTTTATCGGCGATTTAACCTACTTTCAGTGTACAGGAAGTGCTAAGGTTTTGCATATGCACTGTAGAAAAATTATTCACAAGTACAGCTATGAGTTGAATTTCACTGCTTTAAATCATTCCCCAGTCAGGTCTAGCTTGTGCAAAAAAAAAGGAAAAAAACCCAGTCAAAGGCAGCTGACATCTGTAATAATAAAAAAAAGAGTCAGCTAGCT
Source organism: Cyphomyrus plagiostoma (assembly GCA_019775915.2). Lineage (NCBI taxonomy): Eukaryota > Metazoa > Chordata > Actinopteri > Osteoglossiformes > Mormyridae > Cyphomyrus > Cyphomyrus plagiostoma. The sequence goes on from JABFEA020000044.1 coordinate 11,094,654, forward strand.
GAGGAAGGTGGCGTCAGTGGAAATATTTACATTGTGAGGGTAGCGGGAGAGCGCGGTCTGAGTGTCGTCCTCTTTCTGAAAGACCAGTAAAATCGGCTCTCTGATAATGACAGTAGGAATACGGTGAGCAAAATACATGTAAACTCGAGTGACGTAGCCGGATTTGGTTAGCCCGATTTTTGCCGAAAGCTTGCTAGCTAGCTAGTGTGCGAGGGTCCCTGGGATCTGCACTGCAAACAGTACGGCGGGTTGATTTTTGCACTGTTATTTAAAGATGGCTGCGTTTGATTATTTGCACATAGCTGGCCGCAGACGCTCGGCACGCAGCTTTGATCACTTCATTTATTAAATGCGTCGAGGCTGCCGCAGACTCCATTTTTTTAAAAACTGCAATTATGCTAAATTATGCCCGTCTGTATAATTAATGCATATCGATTTTTAAGGATTCATCAAAGGGCAGATAAACACGCCGTTTACATGGAATATACCGTGTGTTGTATTATTAATACATTATGTAGCAAATGTACAGTTGATCTAGCTTGGAAGAACATAATTATTTGGCTCATTGAAGGAACGGTATGTTACTGCTGTTTAATGGTCGCTTTAGATTCATGGGAACAACAGAGTAACTTAATAAGGGGCCGAGATGGAATTAACCCCCCCGGTGCCAAATGTGGGTTTCGCCCTGTGGTTCTTTAGCAGATGCATGTGTAATGATGGTGGTGTTGGTTCCTTTTGGGTCCCGTAATCCCTGTGACACTCTTTTTGTCACCAAAACCGTGGAAGTCGCCTCGGTTTAAAAAACACAGCTGATGTAATATAATGCAAAAGTCCTGCGACTGCTGCGGTTGTGGCGGGAGGGGGGTCAGGAGCTTAGGCCTGGAGCATTTCCCGCATTCACTCCCCCCTCCCCTCCCCTCCAAAATGCAACCCAAAAGGGAACCAATGCTTTATCGCTCCCCAGTGTCCCTTGCCGCCCCGGTCACCTTCTCCCACCCTTTCTCGCCCCTCAGATCACCGCCCGCCGGCAGTGGAAGAACGTGTACGACGAGTTAGGGGGTAACCCCGGGAGCACCAGTGCGGCCACCTGCACGCGGCGCCATTATGAGAGGTACAGGCGCCCGCTCCCCTTCCTGTCCAGCAGTTAGTAGAGTTAGTAGAGTTACCCATCGTCTGCCACGGTCCCACTGATGCCAAACCCAAACAGGGTTCATCTGATGTCATCCTAATCAGCACAATTTAATGCACAAGTCCACCAAATTGGAGATCCAGCCAAAATTTTGCTTCAAGCTAGGGAGCCAATCGAAATCTTGCTTCAAGTTAGGGAGCCAATCGAATTCTTGCCTCAAGCTTGGGAGCCAATCAAAATCTTACTTCAAACTATAGAACCAATCAAAATCTTGCTCCAAGTTTGAGAGCCAGTCAAAATCGGATTGACTCAGTATATATCATTTTAAGGAAGCTGGAAGCTAATACAGTAATGCTGCCTGTTTAAGGGAAAGCCACATAAAGGAATGAACAAAGGTGGTTATTGTGCTGTTTGTAAATACAGCCCTGGCTTGTGTTTCCCAGAAAAAAAAATTTCTTCCTGTTTTTTATTGCTGAATAAATGAGTCAAACGTGACCTTTAAAAATAACTAAGACAGGAGTGTTTGAAGGGAAGGTGAAGATGTCCGTAGGGGTCTGGGGGAGGGGGGTGTGAGGCAGGTGTGTCCAGTTAGCCTCACCCGCTGCTGGGCTCGTCTGGCTGGCCTCCAGCAGTAGGAGCCACGCTCCCATGCATCCCGCCGAATCGATGCGAAGCCCGAATGTTTTGGTGCAGTGAGCGGCACCTTGTCGAAAAGCTACCAGGACATCATTGAGTGAGACAGGAGACTCACCAGTGGGTGCATCTGTGTGTCTTTGTTGAAGGAGCTCCTTCTAGCTCAGTGTCGTCAATACAGCTGGTCTTGCTCTCGGCAGCCCATGAAAGGCTGGTGCCCCCCTGCGAGGTTGGCTGTGTCACCTGACTGGGCCATGTCTAGCCAATCAGCTTGGTTCTTGGTCCCGGGCTAGAAGTGCAGCAGTTGTTCAGCCTTGCCAAAAGGAAGCTCTTATCACAGACAAGACTGCAAGGAACTTAGTTTTGTAAAAGAAGACAAAATGACTTTCAACTTATTTTTTAATCACCGTTATTTTAATTTAGTTTTTTTGGTCCAAAACTAAAGCTTAAAGTATGTACAGACATATTGAGGGCATCTATTTAAACAATCCATTTCCTTTGTGGACCCTTTATACAGGGAATGATCTTTTTTATCCCTTTCCATAAATAAATCTTCTATAAATGTACCAGCTAGGGACGTTCGTATTTCAGGTTAATTATCAGCATTTCAACTATAGTCATCTCATAGTTGTGGAAACCTTTGCTATGGCTATGCTTGCTATTGGAATTAACTTTTTTTTACGCAGTCATTTTTAATTTAGGATGCTTAAAATAGTTATGTGACTGTTCTGTCCATTAAGGAAAAAAATCAATATTTAACATCCACCAAGGTCCAAGCATCCTACTATAAATGCTTTTAAAGGTATTTATTTAACTGGCTCCCCAGATTAGCCATCAGCTGTGCAACACTTGGATTTCAAATTAGGCCATAAAAAATTACATTAATAACCTTGAAAGAGAATACATCATTCTTTCCCTTCCATATCCTGCTGTTTTTTAATTATATAGGTCAGTGCTATTGATCAGCTGAGACCTGTTATTTATTTAATCTTCTGGTTTACAGCATGAGCGCTTTTGTCTCTGAAATGCTCGGTTGTGAACGGTGTCTACAGATAGCACTGCCCAGACCTCATCCATTGCTTATAATCAGTCACCGAAATGTGTTTGCATCTCGTAAAACACAGATCCATGGCAACGGTGTAATTTATAGTAATTTAGCTTATGAGTCTCACAAGTCGTGTTACTGAGATGCCCGATTTACTGCCGCATGTCACACTGACCAGTCACTCCCACGGTCTCACGCACACTAATTTAAGAGCGAGAGAGAGAGAGAGCAGTGGGGAAAAAATCATTTTAAAGAATAGTAACTTTAAATATACCATAATGCATAATTACAGTATTTATCTGTGTTTCCAAATTACCAACTGAAAGGAATGTCAAGTTAGAACTGCACGGGTTGCGTTTCTATTGAAGGGAAAGAAAAAAAAGCATCAATTCCTTCCAGTGCTTTATGGATTTTTGTATTCCCCTAGGAATTAATGTTTGCTCTAAATTCAGACAAGCCATGCTTCAGAGAACCCATCCTTGAACCTAGAGTGAATATGACAGATTTTAATGCAGGGCTTTTAAGTATATTTTAATGATCTAGTTTCAGAACCAGCGTTCCTTCACTGAGCATTACATCAACTGCTTTCTCTCTCTTGGGAGATTATGGTCGTATTTGAAATTATGGTGTGCAGTAAATACAGAGGAAGGAGCTGTTTGTTTAGCGGGCATGATTAACCAGTAGGATTATCAGCCGGAGAATTTCACGTTATTCCTTGCCATATGGAGGTAATTTGACTGAGTGTACTTCAGTAGAACAAGACTGTCATAATATATTCATAAACACTAGCAACGAAGCGTCGCACTAATGGTGAAATTATTTGTTGTAAGTTCGCTTGTTGCTGTCACTTTGTGGGTGTTCAGAGATGACAGGAAGCTAATTAAATCTTTGATTGATCTAATTAGTCTATCACACTAATTTGCATGTAAATATGGGCCCTCATTTGTCCTGCGACGATGCCATCGCTCTCACGTGACAGAATTGCCTCTTCAGATAACCTGGGCTGAAGATGATTAATCATATAGCAGTTTAGACATTTTCTAATTATTAACGGAGGCCTCCGAGGTCTGTACCCTGTGCTGTCAGAAAAAGGACAGACCCAGAGTCTCTTGCCTGTAGTGCTTTGTTTCATCAATATGTTAAATTGGTTCATTCCAGTACAGTAATAGATTTTTCATTCCTCAGCCAATAATGTCTAACTGACCCGCATTAAACATTTATAAAGGTTACAGTTTGCTTTTCTTGGGACTGATTCCAGTCCTTCCGTATGCTCTGTTGTCCTGAGTTTCACTAATTGTCAGATTAACAATTCAGTTTCAGATCAACTTAATTTGGGAACAGATTATCATATCGTTACTGTCTGCAGTATTAACTGATGGAGTTATATATGCAAAGTTTATTTTTGCTTTATATGTCCAGAGTGCCATGATAAAAAAAAAATACAAATGTTTATACAGGCCTAGTATAACATCTGTCTGTATGTTTGTGTATGCACAGGGTTTAAAGAGAGCTTCCTTTGGTGATATGTCTATAAGAGTTATACATCAAAAATCAGTCAAGAGGCTTGTTATTTCAGTGAAGCAGAACCTCATATCGAAGAAATACACAAGAACATGGGTCTTGACGCATATTATTCAACACTTTTAATAATTAAAGTTAGCTTTTCACAAGTTAATGGATTGTCGCCTTTGGGAAATAGATGAGCTAATTCTATGTTCAGAAAGCCAAGCATGACAGAAAGCTTGGTATTGCATACCCTCACGGTCCTGTTAAACACCAGGAACCGCTTTTTGACAAACAGATTGAAGGAGCGTCTTTTGTCTTAGAAACCACACTTGCTAGGCTTCCCCTAAATGCCTCTTTGCTTTATTTTGGTTTATTTTGTTTTTCCTCTGATGGAGCCCCGCTTGACGAAGCACTCAGAGTCATGTAGATTACAACCACCTGAGCTAAATCACAACTCACCAGAAGTGCTAATTAAAACTCTGCCTTGGTTTTCTCTGTTAGCAGCGGGATAGTGGGCCCCAGGCAGCGCTCCTGCTTCCATTATGTTCAATAACAGGCGTCCAGTTGTGTGTTTAACATTCATTTAGTATCGTGAACCCGCTAAACTGCCATCCATACCTATCTTTTAGTGTGGCTAAAGGCGTAATTTATGGGGGGACACGAAGCATTTCATCAGCAGAGAGTTACGAGGCAACGCCGCAAATGCTCCAGTGCACAAGTTCACTCTGTCTTTGCGAAGCGCCTTATTTATTTCTTTAACATGTTCAATCGAAAACACGTTTCGTCAAATTAAGCTTAGGATCGTTTTCTGTTGAGACGGTCGTGTAGATAATAATAAAATACACAGCAGTCTTATTGCAAACTCATGCATCAAATTCACTATTAATATTTGCATTCGTGGTTGAAGTATAACGTCGTAGAGGATAAACAGGTTTAACAAAACGTTTTTGTTGTATGGATTGTTATAACAGACAGGTTTTGCAGACGAATGTATTTGCATACACTTCCTTTGTGCTTTTCTGCCTTTCAGTGGGCAGTGTGCCATCTTGTGATCAAGAAATAGTATTGCATTATTTAATTATAATTAAATTTAAAATAATGCTTTATAAAATGGTGGCAGTGTTTATTATGACCAGCATTGAGTCATTTCAATGGAATCGGAAAAATGGCGCTAACGATAGTTTATTATTAATGACATCAAGTCATTTCTATGGAAAACCATGAAAATGCCCATATTTGTAAGGTTATTGAGAAAATATAAGCTCCCCTTTAAATGCATGCTCATCAGATTATGCAATTGTTACATAAAACACACACAGGTACTGTTTTTGTGTACAGTCTCTCAAGGACAGTCTGTCAAACCTGGCTGGCTGGTTACTGTGCCCCATAATAGCATCGTTTCCCCCCCCCCCCCCCCCATTGTGTTATTTGAGGAAAGGGCCCTGCAAACAGGGCGTGCGTCTGGAAACAGGAGAAAGGTTAGACAACCCCAGGCCTGGTCCACTTCTACTCGCACTGCTCCGCCTGGCGTTTGCGGGCACCTTTACTGCAGGTGCGGGCCCTTACCCTGTCTCCTTGCAGATGGGGGGCGGGCAGGGGGGGGAGGGTGCAAAGACCATTGCCACGGTAACGACCCCTTCTGCAGGAAGACGGGCTTCCTTCGCACGGTGGTTACAACAGCTCTGCAGGGTGCAGTAGCATATATGCAAAATAAATAGGATATTGTTTGCTAGTTGCCACGATTGTAGCACCTTGGGCCGCAAGGAAACAACAGGACTTCTCTTTCCTCTCTCTCTCTCTTTCTCTCCCTCTCTTTCCCCCAACACGTGTTTTGCATTGCACAGTCAGCTGTGGGCACTGAACGCCCCTGCTTTTGCCTCCTGTTTGCCATCTTTGCACAACCTCGCCATATCTTTCTATTTGGAGCGTGGGGGGGGGGGGGGGGGGGGGGGGGGGGGGGGGGGGGGGGGGGGGGGGGGGGGGGGGGGGGGGGGGGGGGG
>JABFEA020000044.1:11101066-11112459 GCA_019775915.2 Cyphomyrus plagiostoma
CACAACAACGGACTATATTTATATTTGGTGCTTACCCCCCCCCCCCCCCACCCATGCAGGAGTGCAGAGCATTTAAAAAAAAATATCTACCTGGGCTCAGAATAAACACAGCACTCTGTATAATTATTGTGTTCTCTAAGTGAGATTATATAAAGGGACTCGCGTTTCGGAATTCTTATTATGGAAATGAATGTTATATAAGACGCACATTAGAAGCTCAGAGGAAGGAGACACTGCGGTGGAATCTTATTACCTTCTGAGCAGCTCTCCCTGTGGAGATCGGTGCAGAGGCCTGTATGCACATAAAGGCAGTGTACACATACACAACGGCACGCAAGCGCCGCTCACCTTCATTTATATATATATATATTTTTTTCCCTCAGCTGGACAACCATCTCCATAGTAACACCCCTATCCGCTAAAAGCGTGTCATTACTCACGGCCTGATTTGTGCATAGCAATTAAGTCGGAATTAATGACTGAGCGCATTACTTTCTTTTTTTTAAGACCTACACTTAACTGCATTTTTTAAAATGAATTACAGACAAAGCTGTTTTGGCATTTTAATCAGATGAAATCTGTGACTTACACGGTAGAAAATTATGATAAGGTACGGAGCCCCCGTGGACTGGAGACAGACACGCGAGTCTGTGACTTGCTCTTGTGGGATTCGTCGTCCTGGTTGAGTGCTTGAGTGGACACTGCCCTGGTTCTTATTGAAAAGGCCTTACTCATGCTGACTTGGCATTTGTCCCTTCGGATACAGATACAGTTCTGCTTCTCTACCATGACCCGTCTCCCATTAACCCTTCGCTGCACCATATTTTACTTCCCCTGCATTCCGTGGTTCAACTTCAGCTTCATTGCCTCTGCCTCGGTCATTGCCTCTGGAATGCGTTTGCGTGTACATGCATGTGTGATTGTGTACTTCAATGACACACAACTACTGCTACAGAACTGGCCTCCCAACCTTGCTTGCTGAGGAGGTGAGATTACATTAAGTGAATTTCAGCAGGGCAGCTGCGAGGTATCAAGACTTCTTAAAATAAGCGCACGCATCCTGCACTAGAGTGGGTTGCACCAGGCCAGCTCTGCTCTTAAGTGTGCGAGCTAGGACCAAATGGCAGCATAATATATTTATCTGGCCTAAAAATGAACCTACATTGTCAGTGTCATTTAAATAGAGAACTTAAAATAACTTAGCAGGTTTTTGATTACAGATGGTTTCTCAGCTATGGTCTGGCCATTCTGGAACACAGGAGTTATACATTAAGCTCTCAATATACCAAGCACTCCTTACCCAGACTGTAGAACTTTGTATGCATTTCAGGATTTAAAGATGCATGCTGTCATTTAAAAAGGAATGTCTACATTTTGATGATATATCAGCAGTGGGAACAGACAGTCGCTTATTTCTTAAGAAGTGTAACTGATTTTTTTTTCTTTGTTCCAAAAAGAAACAGAATATAATTCCTAATTGAGTCTGCAGCATTGCTATAATTGCTAATAGTCTATGACTTGGTGCAAATAAACATGTACTGCTACGTAGGGGGATGTAATAAGTTGTGCTGAGGAGGGTGTTAGCTAGAAGGGGCCAGGAGGAATAAAGTCGCATTCTGTTATTTTTTTTTTTTTTTTGCCCATTTCAGTCTGCACCCCTGTGTGGAGGGCATAATAAATGAATGGTAGCGTATAGGAACCTGGGCTGTTTTTCGTAGCCTGGAGTGTGTTCACATTAGGACAGGCGTCCTGCTTATGGTTCATTACCCAACCACACGTGCTCAAAGTTTTAGGCTAGATGTGCATTTCCCTAGAAATCGAGAAGCGTGTGTGTGTGTTTATTTATTTTGAGAAAGTGCCTAATGGTCTCCTGCAACATGCCCTTCCTTCTTCCCTTTCTTGTTTCTTCTCTATTTCTCTCTCTCTTTCCCTCTTATAAAGGAACATTTAATTGCACATTTCCTGTTCTTGGCACAGACCTTCGTCCAGCTGTATGGAATGTAGTTATATTGCTGTCAACTGGCCAGTTGCTAAGCTGAATGAAAAAAAATATAATCATACACGCCCAGTTGAGCTCTTAAGTGTGTGTGTGTGTGTGTGTGTATATATATGTATATATATATATATATATATACACACACAAGACTGCTAGTAAATAATTTTCACCCATATTCATTTTCGTTTTAAACCTAAGCAGAACAGAGCCGTATCTTTTGCCCATAAAAGGAAATATGGTAAGAACGATACGAACGTTTTTTCAGCTGCCCATGAACGTCTCGCCTTCCTTCTATGAGCGATTTCCAGTCTTATGGAAGTAATCAGTAAAAATAAAAGCATATTCAGAACAACTAAATTAAACGACAACATCTGATGTCAATCTCTGGCGAAAACATCAAAACCTAAGGTCAGAGAGCTATGCCTGCCGTTACATTTAACTATAAAAGGGCAATCGTAAAACATGGGTCAGAAAAACTCAGGTTTGCATAACATGCACGCTTTGCTGCAAACTTTCAGATTTCAGAGGATTAGTTAGGAACAAGATAAATCATTGTACGTATTATTATGCTTTCATTATATAAACATGAACTGAAACATTACAGTGGGAATCAGGTATTTGGCAGCCGCACGCTATTTTGATTTCACTGCATCCAGCGAACGTTTTCCAGTTTTAGCAGCTGTAACATGTTTAAACTTTTGGTAATAGGATCTAAAGATGAATGTTCCCTCTGGGCTCCTGCTTAGCTCCATGATTGGAGGGCTGCCAGGCCTGAACCGGCCAATGGTTTTCCACCGCGCTTCCTCGCGCCCGCTCTGGCCGCGCATGCTCAGTGCGGGCTTTACTCTTTAGCGGTGGGAGTCGGTTGGGAGCCGCGGTTGAATAAATATAACCAAAGGGCGAAAGTGGTGGGAATTAAACAGTCTTCTGATGTCACAGCATCTAGAAAATGCGTGGGGTTGAGTGTATTGGTGAGAATGGTGAATGGGCGGGGCAAATAAAGAGCCAAATAATTAATTACACCTTTTGTCACAGTTCTTTTAAGCAGCTCATAAAATGTTCTGTCCTGATATTTACGCCGTTCCTCATTCCCACATTCTGTTTTTTTTCCACTGTGTCTTTTACTGTGGAGGTAGTATTTATAATTCAGCGTGCCTCGGATACTTCCCACTGTGACTCATTAATCACACAAATCACATTATGAAAACTCCTATCCGCTGGAGCAGAAAGTGCGATTTCAGCGAAATATATCCCGTCCAATTACCATCTCCGTATCAGCGGTCTGCATCGAGAATGTGCAATAAAATAAATTACAAAGAAAAGTATCTTCATGCGTTCAATTAGATTCAAGCAGAGTAAAAAATAATAATGTTGTTTGAAATGGAGTGGTGCGTGTTTGAAGGTTTGTTTACAGTATTATACACAGAGTTCTTCAGACGTTGCCGCTTAGGCTGGTTTCATAAGCTCTGCTTCCCAGGGAGAATTGATCTGGATGTTGTTAACGTGGGGCACACATCGGGGGTACAGAGCAGATTTATGTCATCAGCTGCCGAGAGCAGAAATGCTTTTAATTAGATTTGAGTGCATTGTCTCCCATCTGTATACATCTTTGTTTAAAGCAAATGAGCACCTATGGATCCATTTGCATTATATGCAGGCAGATTTTTACTGATGTAAATCCACATGCACATGCAGAAACCTTTAGATAATTAAAATATGCATGAAAATGCAGAGTGCAGTTTTCTATAAGTTGCTCTCATCTTTAATAGATTTTAAAATACTGTACCTAATTAAAGAAACATTTTTATTGTACAATGTGGCAGCAGAGATTGGATATCTAGTGAGATTATAGAACAGTGAAAGGTCTGCATGTGCAGTATATTACAGTTGTGGGTATTCTGGACCATGCTGTGACATATGGGCCCCTGTTGTTCACCTGTGTCCCTCTTCAATCCCCCCTCCACACCCAGACTCATCCTACCCTATGAGAGGTACACCAAAGGAGAGGAAGACAAGCCCCTACCCCCGGTCAAGCCCAGAAAACAGGAGGCCAGCGCCCAGGAGGGGGGTATTAGGACAAAGGTGGCTGTGGTGAAGCGTCCCAAAGATGAACAAAACCACAAGGGCAGGACTGAAAAGGACGCCTTAGTGAAAGCACCCGTACCCTCCCAGGTCAGTCACACATGAAGTCCTTTGGTTCCACATAGCCAAGAACCTCTCTGCGCTTTGGGAAGAGAAAAAGAAGAAAAAGAAACATGACAGCCCACTTTAGGCAGGGAGCCTTCCTTATTTAACAAATAAGCTGTCAAAGTCCCAGAAGAACAGGGCTGTCAGAAGAGGCTAGTTTTAACATAATTATTTTAGCCTGAATGGAAGTTCTAACTGCCTCTCCAGTGACGGGTAGATATGTGAGTGTTTTTTGCCATGGTAACGGCAATAGTTTTTTTTTTAATATATATACTGTTTTCCTGTTTTAGTCGTAATATTTTTTCCTTCTGCACTGGGCGTGCCTCCTGTGCCATCCTCCTCAGATCACGTGGACGTCACGTCCGTTACAAGCGGCCGCGCTCCGTTCACCGTGGACCAGAACCAGCGGTTCAGCGGTTGCCGTGAAAAGTGTTTCTGAGCATATTTGATGGGCTATTGTGCAGAGAATGAAAAGATGCCACGTTCTGTTCTTACATAAGCCCCGCGTGCTATTTTTATCTCCACCCCATAAAAAAAAAACAATAAATCCTTGGTGATTTGCAAATGTCTCTCCAGTTAAGCATAAATAGGGGGGAAAAAAAAGAATACAGCACTGGAAGGAAAAGAAAATTGAGTTATTATTTTTCCATGAATAACCAATGATTACAAAAGAGTTGAAAAGGCCTTTTGAATTCTCTCCTGAAGTGTCAAATTTAGACACATTTTAGAACAGCTACAAGGCATATATTAATTTCTGCAGTGCATGAAATGAATAATAGGGCTATAGTGTGGAAACAAAGAGGACTGTTGTAAGGCCTGACGAGTTTTCCAGTGACATGCCTGCCTCATCGCTCTGGTATTTTCAGTAATTTGAAAGCCTCTTGAGATAATTGATTGTACATGGTAAGTACAAAATGTAAATGTACTATTCAGTTTGAGGAAGACAAAAAAAACGCAGAGGGGGTTTAAAAACTCCAAACCAAAGCACTTAACAAACATTCCCTCTGTCGGATGAGAGTGCATTTTAAGAACGTTAAAAATGTTAATTTTGCATTATGGTCATACTGTGTCCAGCACATGGACATGTTGTCTGTAGAGAATTACAACATAGTAAGTGAAGTTCATATATTTTAAGTAGAGTTAGACAGCTGTGAGTCTTGAGTGATGCATTCATTGTCAACAACCAGACACACCCCATTAGTGGTGTATAACTATATCTACTAGTCACCAGGCACTAAAAGCCTACAGCTTGTGAGAGAGTATCAACAAACATGAAAGGTCTTGTCATTCCAGTGTGGTGCAAGCCAAGCCCTAATGTGACACGGGGGGTCAGATCCTGCCAGCCACACAAAGACCACAGCTGCAGTACAGAAACATTATATGTGACAAAACAGGGGATTTAATTTTCATACTTTAAGAAAAATCACAATCAGCGTAACACTACATATTGTGCATGGATGTTTCCTGTTATTTGAGGATGTTGTTACACCTGTTTTTTTGCCAAGGAAATTCCTCTTTGGAGATGCTTACAAGCACAGAGAATGTAAGGAACAAAATTTAAGAAGAGATACTTTTTAAAACATCTGTCAAGCTTTCGTATCAGGGATTATGAATAGGCAGGCTGGCAGTCTGCTTTGAAATGTTTGAAAATGCCATTTTGTATCCTGTCCCTGGACACAGTTTATGTCAAACCTTAAAGTATATGGAATAAACTTGTCAGAAAGGCCAAAGCAGCACTCAGATCTCAGGTTTTTAGCTTGAAGTATGCAAATAAATAGACCGATTATGATTATTGGTTGGAAATTCAATCTAATCTTCAATCCAGATGTCATTTGGGGTAGCTTTTTATTTTAAGAGAACCGACGTAATTCCTGTTTGGCAAGTACTGTTTTCTCAACTTACTCCTGGTGTACTTAACACTCAAGTCATCTGTCACCAGTGGATATTCAATATAACTTCTTAAGCAGTGATTGCTTTGATGTGAGCCATTTGCAAATATGGTTCCCAGTGAAGGATGTGACTCTCTGGGGTCAGGTTTAGTTAAGTACATTTGACTTGAATCATCTGTTTGGAGGATTATTTACGTTAACTTTGACAGTGGGGTGACTATATTTGCTTGTGCAAGTCATTGAGTAGTATCTCAAGCTCTCTGTGACTAAGATAATTCTTTGTGGTTGCAGGCATCTGACGACAAAGAGGAGAGTCAAGAAGAATGCGTTGAACTGAAGCCAGAGACCCAGCCCCTTGCCAAGGAGGAGGTCAAGTCTGGAGAGGAGGAGGAAGATGAGGAAGAGGAGTTGCAACTCACTGTGAAAGAAGAAGCTTTGAGCAGCAATGCACGGGAGAAGTCATTGCTTTGTACACCACCCTGGGAGAATGTCCAGGCTGACCGAGTCACCAGGGACATACTATCCTCGTCTCAGCCGTCAGCTAAGCACCCCGAAATCTTGGATAATCTCAGCCCCAAGTTGCCAGAAGAAACAGACAATAGGTTCCTAAAGGCAGCTCCCAAGCCATTACCCATGACATGCGCACAGGAGCTGCAGAATGGTGTATTGGACCATGCTGCTCCCTGTTCTGTGGGCAAGGTGGATCCCCTCGTGAATAAGGAGACCCAGAGTCACGTCGGCATGGTGCTACCCACCTTGAAGCAGAAGCCACCCCAGAACTTCTCATTTCCGGAAATTGCTCAAGTGAAGGGGGACCTCTCCAGCAAGGACGAGTCCTCTTTTAACTACACCCCAATTGCGTATCCAAGGGGAAACTCCGGTATTATGTCTCCGTTGGCTAAAAAGAAGTTTTTGTCTCAGGTCAGTGGAACCGCCTTGCCCAATAACTATTCTTTTGGTGCACCTCCACCATTAATCAACACAAAATGCACAAGCAGCAGCACTGAGGACACGCCTGCTCTACAGAGTCCACTGGGGTCCAACACAGAGACTGTGGTGATCAACAGACCATCTGTCATCCAGCACGCTCAGAGCTTCAAGGCACGGACCATGGAGGAGAGAAGACCTTCAGGCGAAGCCTTGCCTCGTGACCCAAGCGGGAAGTCGGAGCCGTTCACATGTGAGGTTGCCCATCCTCAGGCCAGCTCCGTGGTAGAACCATTTCTATTGAGACCCGAGCTCCGAGATGACGTCGAGAAGTTGTCAGAGAAGCAGGTGCTGCGACCCACTAAGGTGCCAAGCTTCCTGAATGAATTCTACTCTTCGCCTCACTTGCACAACCTCTACCGACAGACTGAGCACCACCTGAGCAAGGATCAGCTGACCAAGTACTTGAGCAGAGAAACGCTGTTTCGAGACTGTGACACTGTTCAGGGATTCCCTCCCAGCAGTCCTGACAATATTGCTTTGACTTATAGCACTCACTTGAGTCAAAAGGACAAGGTTTCTCCAAGAGAACGTCCATCAGAAGACCAGCCAACAGATCTGAGTCTTCCTAAATCCACGTCACAGAGTCTGGCCCCCTCCAAGTCCTCTCTGTGTGGGTTAACCCATTCTGTAATCCACCAAGAGGTGAAGACCAATTCCCCTCCCTTTCAGGTGGCCAACAATCAAACCTCAAATATTGACTTTCATCCCAGGGCTTGCCGTGTTCCTCCCATGACTATGACCCCCCCTAAAAAGGGTATAGACCTACCCCCTAGAAGTGCGGGGAATATGCAGAATGGATGCGGGGAGGACATTTTGGGGTACAAGATGGAGGAGATGGTACGGCCCATTCTGAGTGCCAAAAGCAGCCCACAGAACGTCGGCGCTGCCCGGCCTCTGAAGAGGAATCTGGAGGAGCTGGAGAACGGGCCTCCAGAGAAGAAGATCCGGGCCGTGACGCCCATGCACTCAGTGAAGGACGCCGCAGGCAAAGCCAAGACACTCGACCTAGAAGCTGAGGGGATAAAGCCTGTGGAGCCGGCACACGCCATGCACATCAGCAGCTATGTGGAGAGCCACAAGTTCCCCGTCCATTCCCCCATCTTCCCAGCACTGTACCCCGGAGCGTTTGTATCTCAGGTGCAGGATGTGTGTGAGGGCCTGGGCGCTCACATCCCGGCTGGCTACTCGCACCCGCTGCAGTACTTTAAGAACCAGGCAGTCATCTCTCCACTGGTACCCCCATTCGCCATCCATTCCTTCATGATGCGCCGGCAGCTACTCGCCTCCGCCGCCAACCCGCCACACCTGTACAGACACCCCGTGGGAACCTCTTACGGAGACCTCCTGCACCATGGCTTGTACCCTGTGTCTGCCCTGAACGCCCAGCCCGCTTTCAGCCCACCCCAGCTGCCCTCTGTGCACCCCAGCACCAAACTCTCATGAGCAAACCATCCTGGCGATCCCGTCGGCTAAGCAGCGTGGCATTTTCCCTCCCTCACATGTGGGTTGCACGTACCCCCATCTCCCCGCCCTTCGGAGCATGGCGGTGCCATCAAGGCAACCGACAGCTGGCAGTTAAAGACTGAAGACGCTTGAGACTGGGAACGGTCCCCCTATTGCACCTGATTTTGCCACTGACGCTTCATGATTTGCACATTTCTTCAATTATATGGGCCAACCAGGCTGATCGTGTCTCATCCTGGCAACGCCAGTTGTAGATCTAGTCTTTCCTTCTCGTTTTGAAAACTGTGGAGGCTGCAGAGGCTCCGGGCAGAAGAATTTATAGCTCGGATCATATGGCTGCATATCCAAAGTATAAAACAAGTTGTGTGACAAATCAATGCAATGCACAGTGCAGTTTCATTACAATGGGAAATGGGATTTCTCCTTTCAAACACTATGAAACATTAAAGAACACTGTTACTGCAAACTATAACCAAGGTTTACTGTTGGAAAAGTTCAATAGTCATTTAAATATTATTCCTTATTGTATGTTTTTTTTATTTAATTGTAGATCTGCAGTGGTAGTTTGCAAATTCATTTCAAACCTCCAGGGGTCACTGTTAGAGACTACATACTGTTGAATGCAACCATGTTTGCAGTATATAATTTTGTTCAGTGTAAATAAAAAACAGAGCTGTTTACTATCAGGAATCTCCAATTTCAGTGGTAAAATGTGAAGAACTTTTCACAGAATGTTTAATCCCCTTTTCAAGTATCCCCAAAAGACTCCCCCATATGTAGCTGACTCGTCTCTACCAGAATGATGTTATATTAAGTTTGTTAGTTGTAAGGACTGAGGTGTTTGTACATACTAAAACAAAATTATTGCAGCATTTTTTTTCTATTCTGTTCACTAGCTACTGTAATTTCTGACCGCTCTGAATTAAAGACGGCAATGTGGTCAGATTTTTTTTTGTGTGTGAAAAAGAAGTGCAATGTAACGGACTACTCGGAGTCAGATGCTGTTTTTTTTTTCCCGCAGGTGCAAATTTTTTGTTCCTATTTTTTTTCCCCAGAAGACAATTCAGGAACTACGCCACCATTGAACGATTTCACCAGAAAAATGTTAAAGACTATGGTTCGTCCTAAGAGCACTTAAACAAGCCAGGTTTTCTTTCAAGGACAAAGCTGAGATTCCGAATGTGCTAATAATAGTGGATGAGGGGGCAGCTTTACATCATGAGAGCAGTCAATGGCAACTGGTTTTAATGTAATGTAATAAAACGTAATTTGGAAAATACTTGTCAGCAGTGATAAGTACTAGTGGCATATGTAACTCTTTTGCACAAAAGATTTGGGTAAAAAAAAAAAATGTCTGAGTCAACATGATTGAAAATCTCCTGTTGTCAGGAGTAATTTGTTTTAATGTGTCAGTGGGCTGGGGGTAGAGGGGGTATATAATAGTTAAAGTGTATTTTCTCCAGAGTTTTTGGAGTAACACTCAAGGTTGCTATGTAATATTTTTTAAAACGAGTAATAAACTGTTTTATGAGCATAACAAGGCTGCAGTCTCTCCAGTTCGCACTGCATTTGCTGTGGTTGCACGTGGCCTAAAAAAAACCATTGATATTCCGGAGATCATGTGGACGTGATATATTCATAATTTGAAACAATCAATATAAACATTATGAAATCGGGTTTACCCCATTTCTGCTTCGAAAGGTTGGTGCCTTTTAATATTTGTTATATAAATTGTTGAACAGATTACATATAAACAACAAATTAGATGCAACAGAATGTTGAAGTAGAGACAATTGGATCTCGGAATTCACACGCGTTCTATATTTTATCAGAAATATGTTACACTGGGAATTGTGACGGGGGTGGGGGGGTGTTTTTACAGTATGCACGTACACAGATAAATTAATCACTGCGGGGCTATTTTACTAGGCCGCACACTCTAAGGATGGGGGAGATCTGGTCTAGTTCACAACATTCATTATGATTGTGATGCATGCTGGGAATATTCTTGCCCCATAATTACAGTGTTTGCCAGGAGTTCTCTGGGATCCCCTTTGCCGTATGACGTTGTTGTAGTCGCTTGTGCCCAGGGGTTAAAGTTCATTCTCTGCTGTTCAAGCTCCCATAAAACAAACTTGTTTACTGATGTGTAATATCCCTTTGTCTGTATTTTTGTAAATAATGTACACTTCTGTCATATTTAGCCTTTGATATTATTTTATTATTTTGTGTATCTGTACATAGTAAAAGTCATTTTGATAACACTATTTAGTTCTGTTCTAAGGCTATTAGGTTTGAAACACTACATTTATGAATGAGCCAATTATCCACACTCAGTTTGCTGGTTTTGTATTTTATGTTTCCAGGCTGTTCTTCTTGAGACACTTTTGATACTATGTGCCATTAGCATCCCGATCACATAGCTGGCGAAATATTTTGTACTTTATGATCCACTGTATATTTAATTAAAATATTTTACTACCTAACTTCAATGCGTTTTCACTCAGCAGTGGGATGCTGCACCGTCGCTCTTGGTCTTTGTAGATATTCACAGCTCTCGAGACCCGTTTAAGCTCACGCAGATGGCTTAACCACAGAGGGGGTCTCAGCCATCCCAAAACGCCACAGCGGATCGTAAGTGTGGCACTTTCCAGCAATCGCGGCTGAGCACGAGAGCCGCACTGCGTTAAATTAAAACTGGCCTCTTTCCTACTTTTGGAGAAGTCTGACTGCCTCGCTTCTGGGGGGGGGGGGGGGGGGGGCGGCCGGGGGGCGGGGCGCCGGGAGGGCGTGGCCGGGGGGGGGGGGAGGCTAGGGAGAGGGGGGTGAAGTAGGAAGAAAAAAAAAAAAAAAAAATGGAGGAGACA